>CM077102.1:23464837-23480862 GCA_039619505.1 Cimex hemipterus
ATGTGTATAAGAGACAGGAGAGAGAGAGAGAGAGAGAGAGAGAGAGAGAGAGAGAGAGAGAGAGAGAGAGTGAGAATTAAGAATATTTATTTTTCGTGAAAAAAATCCTTCTTAAATTTATTCTTGAATTTCGATCTCGCTGTTGACCTATTTTCTTTGCTCGTGTATGGAGTTTCTGAAAGGCGAGTTTTGTAGAAAAGGTCAACGTAAAGAGGTCTGCGGGTTCGAACGTTCGGGGTTTTTATTGCCCGGATCGGAATAGGAATTAGTTACTATTCCCAATGGTATCCCCGGGGACGTTCGAACCGGAGCCAATTTGAGTTAACATGCCTACCACGCGCCCGAGAATCCTGCCATCGCCGGACATGGTGATAGTGTAAATGGCAATTGATCAAATGGCTTTAAGTAGCGGCTTAAAACTGTACTTCGGCCAGTTGAAACAAAATGCTATCTTCTACCAAACACATGAAGAGATTCAACGATATATTCTAAATGTTTTATAAATTTTATTAAACTTTTAACAGTCTGTCATAATATGTTTTATCTTTGATTTATTTTTTTTCTCTGAGAATATTTGGTTTTTTCAGTGAATCGTTTCCTATTAAGCAAATTGCAAATATAGAATTGGGTCGTGCTAAGTCTGTTGGAAAATCAGACAGGCCCCCCTCCACCCCGATATTGTTGGCACCACTTTTTACTAATTACTGCATCAAACCTAACGAATTGTGGACAATGAAAACTTGAATTTAAGATGAAATTATAAGGTAGAGAACGTACAAATATTAGAGAGAAAGAAAGATAAATAGAGAAAGAGAGAGAAGTTCTAGAGAGATGTTTAGATGAAGCATAGACAAAGATCAAATTAAATTTATAAATTCAAAGAGTGTGTGAGCAAAAAGTGCGCGATTCATAAAAAATGTAAAAATAAGAGAACGAGGAAAAGTTTGAAAGTATAAATATATATTTTAGGGAGCATTAGTGATATAGAGTAAGAGATTCAGTTTCAAAGACGGAGAAATAAAAAATTAAAGTCGGACAAACAAACGGCAAACAAGAGAAAAGACAGACTGAGAAGAAAAAGAAAAGAGATCCATTGGAAAAGTGGAAGATTGAGTTTGTGTTGAAGAGAGAGCTTTAAATTGAGGGAGGGCCAGAGGGCGAGAGAAAGAGAAAGGGAGAGAGTGTGTGCGCGTAAAAGAGACAGAGAGAAGAAAGAAAAAGAAATATATAAAGGTAGAGAAACAAACAAATATTGACCTCTTTTCTACGATGTCTTCTTCAAAATGTGTAGTACCTTAGACCTTAGATTTTTCTTATAGTCAATGTTAAATATTTCAATGTTTTTTAATGGTTCGTTATCTATTTTCGTAATTAGTGTAGTAAAATAGGTATATAAATAAGTAATACCTACATTCTATTTGTTACCGGCCATCTAGTTCAACACAACATAAAATGGAAAACTATGCGGATTTTTCCATCATCCATCTTTCATACTGACTATATATAATCAACAATATCTAAAAAATACTTCCTTTACTTACCTTAAAAAATATTACAAATTCCCTACAAATATGCAATTAAAGAAATCATTTATCACAAATCTTTGGGATATCTGTTACTTATTAAGGTTACATTTGTTAATAAATAATCATCAAAAATGCAATTCGAAAAATACACAACTGAATAATTAAACGCAAATATAAGGTTAAAATCGTTATCATTAGCATCGTAAAAAATACTAATTTTCATGGTTCAAGAGATTTCTAGTTTGTATTTCTTAAAAAAATTTAATTATGTGTTGAAAAATTAGGTAGAGATTGTACAATATTTAAAAATGTGATACTTAATTGTAATAGGAGACAGCTCGCTTAATTAGAGGAATTTTATAACTGTTAGTTCAAAAGTTCAATTGGCTAAAAGGTTGGAGGGGCATTTCATTAGGAACTAAGACCTAATTAACTACCACCATTGGCAGCAGGCTTAAAACTTATTGTTAATTGCGTTTTCAAAGCTTTCGTTTCAAGATTTTGCTACGAAAGTTAATTCCACTCCAAAGAGCGATTTAAGCCTTTCCATAATTTTATACACGTTTCACGTCAGAAGTGGTTAAACGTCCAATAACATTTTAAGATATTAAACAAGTTTTGTTCCGTCATTGAATTTAAGACTGCATATTAAATCTTTCAAAAATGTTTTTAATTAGATACATTATTGCTCTACATCCCTTTTTTTTTAAAAAAAAGATCGTTCCTTACACACAGTAAGTTGTTTTCAAACGATACGGATTTCGAGCTCTAAGCTCATCATCAGTTTGAAAGATTTCTACATTCTGCTGTTTTCATTTCACTCATAGACCATATGTGAAAACTTTCATTAACACCTGCTGAACAATGAAAACTTGAATTTAAGGTTAGATTTTGACACAAAAGGTAAAGAGATAGAGAGAGATGTTTAAAGGACAGATAGACAAAGGAAAAATTAAATTAATATGAGACAAAGAGTGAGTGAGAAAAAAGAGCAAGATGCATAAGAAACTAATAAATAATGAGAGGAGGATGGAACATAGGAATGCATACATATACAGCTGAAGGAGCCATAAAGATAAAAAGGAAAATAGAAATTTTCAAATTAAAAGATGGGGAAATAAAAATCTAAACATTTAAAATAGGGCAAAAAGACTATAAAAAAGACAGATTGACAAGAAAAATAAAGAAAATAATAGACCATTTGCAAGCAAAAGTGGAATATTGAGTTTGTGTTGCGCAGAGAGACTTAAAAAAGAATTTGAAACAATTAAAAGCTTAGCAAAAATAAAATGTATCTAGAAATATTTATTAATAGGTTCTTACTTAAAAGAATAAAAAATTAAGTTTAAAAGATCGACAATAGCACTCAACCCCCACAATAAATGACATTAGGTTTCCGTTGTTTCCCACGCATTGGTGAATTATCAGACAAAGTTAGTAAAATTTGTAAGAGAGAAAATTTTAGAACAGCTTTTAGAGGTACGGGTTCACTTAAAAACATCCTCTCAAAAGCTAATGACAAGGTATACAATAGACCAACCGCGGGGTTTACCAACTTAATTCTAATGATTGTGATATTGATTGTATAGGACAAAGCGGTAGAGAAATACAAACGAGAGTAAAAGAACACTTGCCTAAATCGACCAAATTACCGGAATTTAAGGATCACCTAAAAGAAACAAAACATATTTTCAATTCATATTTAAATACAAAAATGTTACATAGTTTCAACAAAGGGAGAGAACTAGATTAGTTTGAGAAATTTGAAACTGGAAAATGCAAAATTGAACATGGAGATCAATTCATTAATAATATAATAGATTTTGATCTACCTCCCAGTTAAATATGTACATAAATAGTATTAATCGTCCAAATAATTTAATTAATTAATATAATTCTTATTAATTTTATCAAAATTTACAAATTTATTGTTAAGGTATATTCTAATTTAATTTTTTTTTAATTACTAATGTAATGGTAATTTCTTACAATATTTAGTAATACAATATTTACCTGTGCTATAATTCTCGCTTTACGCCCGTTCGAAATTGAGCAGCATTAAAAACCATCTCATTGGAACGTGGCGTTCGCGGGGGGACGTGGTTGCAGAAATCGTTCAATCTGATGATGAGCTAAGAGCTCGAAATCCGGATCTTTTGAAAACAACTTTCTCTGAGTTGAGGATTGAACAACGAACTCACTACGTCATTCATTATTTTTTATTATTCTTAATATAGTGTTTATTTTACCTTACAAATGATAACCAAAACCGAAAAGTTAAATTAATCAATTGTATGTTTATCTGAATTAATTAACGTTTGTCATTTATATCGCAAACTTGATTATATACAGAATGAACGTAAATTGTTTTATATTATAACTTTGTTTAAAAGTCGCATTTTGTTGGGCTCATTGGTTTTTCAGAGGAAATCTCTTCTCTTAACTTGCAAATCACCAAATACTCTTGAAGTGTAAATATTAATTAAATAATTGTCGACTTTTAAACAGCAGTAGGTAATTATTTGCAATTGAACTTTTCATTGTTGGTGACATTTGTAAAAGCCTGTAATCAAATATTTCATGAAAGTATACTTACAGACAACAAATTCCGCCCGTTTGTAACATAAGTAGATTAAGCGAAGTTTGACGTTTTTTAACGTTTAATAATTGAGTTTTTGTTTGAAAATAAAAATATAGGAATTGCTAAAATTAAAAATTTAAATCAAGACTGATAAAATAAACGGATAAATAATAAAATTGTTTTAATTTTGTTTTAGATATTTAACTAACATTTCAATATTGAGTCTTTCCTCTTCTTGCCTTAATTTCATCTCGAAGACACCTCGGTGTGGAAATGTCTCTTTTCTGGAGGTTAGCCCAGCTTCGTGAAGAGTCGTTTCAGGATCGTGGAGTTATGGCCGTGCTTTTATTTGAGGATATCCCATAAATGTTCGACGGGGTTCATGTCTGGAAAACGTGCTTGACAGCTGGACAGCTTGACAGGCTAAGTCTTTGATGTTCGACTGTTGAAAGTACGTTTGTGCTATGCGAGCCGCATGATTTTTCAAAATTTAATCCACATAGCGGGTGGCCGTCAAAGTCTATATCCACGAACAACAACCAGCACCAGTATCTCTGTGGGACTCTTCACCGAACTTCCGCCTTAAATCATCGCTGAGCTAGGTTGAAAGGGTTGGCTCTGGAAAAAATTAAAGGCTTCTCCATATTTTTCCATTCCCATCTGGAGATCGTAAAGCTACACTCATCTGTAAAAAGTCAGCAGACGAATTGTCTAAAGACCAAAGGCTGTGTACACGAGCAAATGTGAGCGAAATTCTCGAAGTCAAAAAACTATCATCCTCTGTTTCTGTTACTACAGGGCGTCCAGAACCGGCCTTATATGTTAAGACCCAGTTTCTCGAAAACGTCTAACGGCGTATCGCAGTTCGTAGGGGACTCCGCAGCAATTGCCTCATACCCGATGGAACGTCCATCATCAATAAGTGCCCCACCTCGCGAGATATCATCAGCACTAAGTGCCATTTTTAAGTTTAAAAATTGAATTTAAGAAAACAAATATCATAACTAAACTGTTTATTGCTTCAGAGTTTAAATGAAACTGAATAAACATTTTAAAATCCGTAAAAATTACATATTGAAAAATCTTTGTCCTTTTTGGGATTAAGAATTATTGTCCTTACTTCTAATTGATATTTTCACTTTAAAACATAGCATAAACAAATATTTAAAACATTTATTGATAAAATGAGTGAAACAAATAAAGGGTAGCATTTTCTTTATTGAGAAAAAAAAATGAAATGAGTTGAGTGGAATTTTTTGTCTGTCAGTGTATTTACCAATCAATGATCAAAAATTAATTATTAATCAAATAATAGTAATTATATTAATTAAAATAATTCTAGAGAATATAAGAACAATCTGAAATAATGCATGAAAAAAGACAATTGAAAAGTTTTGCGAAACTGCTCCGTTGCGTACGAGGACGAAAAATGAATATACGGAAAAGAAGACCAAAAAATATTTAATGCGCGCAAAATTCATAGATACACAAATTAACAATTTAAAAAAAAAAGGCGTGAACAAACACAAATAACGCCGACAGTCGTACCTCCTACATGTTCAAAAAAGAAAATTGACGTAATAAAATCAACAAGCTCACTGAAGCTGACGAAATGACTAAACTGATCTGCCAGGTCGGCCTAGCGCAGAAAAAAAAAACCAAATTGATCGTTTTCATTCAAACAAGATTACGGCATGAAGCCGATTGACGGTCAATATATGCTAAAAACTATGAATTATAAAGTGTGCTGTATAAATGAAATTGTAGTGCTGAATTGTTGATTGAATTATTGACAGAAGAGCTAAGCGATTAAACTTTGTTCCGTTCAAGCCCTAGAATGTACAGGAAGTATTTTATCATTATAACCCCGATTCATCTCTAGGCCATAAAAGTTGAGATCCCACCAACCACATGTTGGAGCCGAAACCATCCTGGTCGTACCCAGCACCTACAATTATTTTTAAATTAGGGAAATTTTCCAAGTAAATACGTTCATTACGAATTAGGGGTTCTTAAAAATTAAATCTTTGGGACAGGCGCGGCATTCGTATACGTTTGTGCAGCAACGTGCCGTTGAATTCAATGTGTTAAATAAATGTATTAATATAATAGTTCCTTCAAAACATGAAACTTACTAATCTTCCAATTCTATATGCACTACACTTACTAAAAACCTAAATATTAAGGTTATTGTTTTTTGCCTACTTGGCCGTTGTTTTATAGTGATATAATATTATATAGCTACCAACCTAGCTATAGGTTATGGTGATTGTCGTGTACGACAATACGAAAATACGAATGGAAAATAAAAATAAATTACCCCCAATTCAAAAATTGAAACTTCTCCTTTCGATCTGATCGACTTAAAGTGGCCATACTATATAGTCTGCAAATCAGGCACACGAGGCACTTCATGATCAATTATGGTCAGGGTATGCACTAAAGTCGGCCTTTGTGGTGGTTTCCCTTGCTTCCCTGCTTAATCACACGTGTACAGTCTTAATGTCAAAATAAGTTTTGCCCTTTAAAGTCAATTATTATTTCTCGTTATTCATTTTTTCCTAGTGAAATAGGTTAAACATAATTTAGAGCAACAAAGTTGGCAACGAAAACAAGTTTTAAGGGGCGTCGGTGGCCGCAACGTTTTAGGCGTTGACTGTGAGGTAAAGGTCCCGGGTTCGAATCCCTGCGTTAGAAACCGACGTACTTTCCAATAGTCATTCTTCAAAAACACCGGGACCTGAGGATTTATGTAACCACTGCTGTTGCGAACCCTCATAAAAAAATAAATAAAACAAGTTTAGGTATGATATTATTATTGGGTTGTCCGGAAAATAATGCAGGATTTTGGTATTAAACAAAAAAAAAAAGAAACTAGTTACTTTAAAGCAATGTTCTTTAATCAAAATAATTTCCCATACTCTCAATACATTTCTCCCAACGTGTTGGTAACTTATTAATTCCGTCTGAGTAGAAATCAGAATTTTTAGAATTGATAAAGTCAATAAATGCATTTTCCAGTTCCGTTTGATTTTTGAATATTATGTGTTGTAAGTAGTGGTCCAGGTGTCTAAAAAAATGGTAGTCAGTAGGCGAGAGGTCCGGAGAGTAGGGTGGGTGAGGCAAAGTTTCATAGCCAAGCTCCAATAATTTTTGTGACGTTACACGTGACACATGTGGTCGAGCGTTGTCATGCAACAAAATGGGCCCTTTCCGATTGACCAAAGAGGTGGTCAGCGACGGTCGTTTTACTGACTTTGAGTTGCTCTGCAAGTTCTCGAACAGCTGTTTTGGGGTTTTCTTCCACCACTGATCGCAGAACATCATCATTAAGAGAGGAAGGCCTTCCACGACCTTCTTCATCTTTAAGGCTGAAATCTCCCTCCCGAAATTTTTTAAACCACCTTTGCACAGTGCACTCATTAACACAACCCTCGCCCCAGACTTGGTTAATGTTTCTAGCCGTTTGGGCTCCGCTTCGGCCGAGTTAAAACTCGTAAAAGAAAATCGTACGAAATTCTCGCTTTGACATTATAAGGATGACTGAATTATTTCCAAGTAGCGGAATGCTACAGAGGTAAACAAACAATATCATTTGGAAGAGGATTAATAAGTGTTGACATTCATACAAATGAGTAATCCTGTAAACGTAAACAGAATATTTTATATAGATTTTTTTTAATGAAAACTTAAAATCCTGCATTATTTTCCGGACAACCCAATATCATAAAAGGTGGTAATAGAAAGTACGAAGGGTTGTTTAAAAGTTCCTTTTTTGTGGTGTATACCGATGCGGCTAAATTGAAATCGAAGGTAACATTGATAAGTCAATATTGAATAGGAAAACCAAATAGAATTTAATTAAGTTTCCCATTCGCCGCTCAGTTTGAATGAGATGAAAAATTAATACATTGAATTCACCATCTTCACCTATCTGACTATCAATCAAACTCCGAGGACGAACGCGCAGCAATTTATGAGATTCTTTAATATCGGAATGTTAATACACCGGATGCCACGATTCAGGGTTGTCAACCGTTTACGACATGACCTCAATTTTCGAGGGGTTGGAATATCTTCCGACCAATTTTTTCTCGACCTTTTTTTCCCCAACTCTCAACCCCCTAATATCCCGTCCGAGTTTTAAAACTCTCAAAAACTCCTTCAAAATATTTTAGTACGGCGTTTCTTAAGTAAGCAAGGGACCGATAGGGACCAGACTAACTTAACTCGTCGGAGTTCGTTTCCTCGTAAATAATCTGAATTATTGATGCTCCAGTATCCACGTGGTTACGGGTATACAAGGTTCACCTTTTTTTTCGCAAAACATTATCATAATTTATGTTATATCCTTTTTTAAAAAGATGGTTTCTACTCAAATTAAGTTATACTTTATATTAATTTATGTAATGTAAAAATTATAACTCTTATCGAAAGATTTAGTTACATTTACAATTCACCTCTATGACCTTTAGTAAATCTTAAATATCGTATCATGAGCAGGTCAAGTTGCTAAAACCTGGATCAATAGAGTACGGGATACGGGCCTTAGAGGGCCCTTCCACTATTTTGTGGACACTTCTATACATTGGATTGCTACAACATTTGTAAGATTCATAAATTGTCAACAGCTCTGAAACTATATATTGTTTCAACGTTACGAAATCATTGATTGTTAATTTTAATCCTTGATCGTGAAATCCGATATCGGAATGCACAACGTTTTGCACAGGCAATCCCCTTGTAATAAATTTTTCAACTGAAATAAAATCATTTTTCACTGGAATTAATTTATTATTTAAAAGTCAAACTGGGTTTGTGGCAAGTAATAGTCTACAAAAAAATAAAAAAAATAAATAAATAAACGTTAAAAATTCTATTTTGCCAGTTCTAATACATTTTATTGTTCAACTATTTACTATTATATAATCAAATATACTGTTTGTATTTTGAAAAGATGCAACAATTCATTTCAACCCTTAAGTAACAAAGGTGTTATGCTAGACATATTCTCACTTTTTTATTAACTTATTTTGAACTTCCACACTTATATCACGACCCACTAATCTCTAGTACTCACTCCACATTCTTCCTTTACAACATACAGGGTATTCGGTAACTCGTGTTACAAACTGTGCCAGTAGATTCAACATTAGACAAAACGTCCTAATTAACTATGGTCCGAATGTTAACCGTTTCGAAGTTATTCCTCTTTTTCTAATTTTTAAAATTTCACGACCTTAAACAATGATAACTCTAAAACTAAAAGGCTTGGGACGGATCCGTTGGTACCATTGCAAACTTGGGACGGATCCGTTGGTACCATTGCAAACTACGTTCAATTTCCAATAAGATGTGATAAGTTTTAAACTTTAAACTGGTAAATCGTGAAATAAGTGTTTTATCAGAGAGACGGAAAAAAGTTTTTTTTCAAAGTTTAAAAACGTACTATGGTGCTTTTAAAATACTATTTCCAAATCTATAGACCAGCAAATTTCAGCAAACGTATGCCAATTTATAGGTTTTTAGTTGTGTAATTGCTTTTTTAATAAATTTCTCAAAGATGAAGAAATTGATGAAGGAAACGAAAACCCGTTGTTGGAGGATTTGTAATAAAGTGGAAATATTAATTATAATAAAAATGAAAAACTTAAGGGAATTAACCTTAAACCTTAAAGTAACCAAACCCGAATTTTAAAAAAAGTTTAATAAATTCGTTCAATGTTTCCTTAAGTTTTTGTAAATTTTCCAACTTACCGTCAGCCAGGGTTTTGCTACTTTTTCCATGAATTTCTTTTTTTAATGTAATTAAAGAAGAAGTTACATCACTAAAAAATACTTAAATGGAGTTCGATTTCTGAAATTTGCTGGTTTCTAGGTTTGGAAATAGTAAATTAGAATCACCACAGTAAGTTTTTCAACTTTGAAAAACAAATTATTTTCCCAGTGCTCGCCATTAATACGCGAGGTTTTACAAGGTTAGTATTGTCACATCTTATTGAAAATTTAACGTCTTTTTCAACGGTACCAACGGATTTTACGTTTAGAGTTATCATTGTTTATTTCAAGTAAGAACAAATCAGAAAAAGAGGAATAACTCCGACATTGTAGACATAGTTAATTAGGCCTTTTTAGTTCCATTTTGAATTTAGAATCTACTAGAAAAGTTTGTTACACGAGTAACCGAACACCCGCGTAACCAACTTCACTTACACTACTAATGTAACTGAGGTCAATGGTTACTCAATATTTCACCTTCGAATCTTACAATATATATTCACGCTTATAATGACATTTTCAAGAAACCGCTAACGCAAATAAGTCAAGCACTTAACGTGTTTTATAAAAAGTAGTAATAATAATTAAGAGAAGTCGGATAGTGGTCCCAAAGATATGATGTCGTGCGCCAGCACTATTTTAATAACGGGTACCATATCTACATGCTCTCTATATGGAGCCAAGCAATTTCAAAGCGAAACCCGTCGTATTTAAATGGGACACATCAAAGAACTTTTTTCTAAATACCACATACTGAAGCTTTGGGTCGAACTAAGTGTTCGTATGTCTGCCTGTTCTTAATCAATATGATTATTTGGAAATCTTGAGATGCGGTCTGGTGTTACGTACGTTTTAGAAAAATATTTTCTTTATCCTGGAACGCTTCCATCTTTATTAGACCTGGAATTTATAAACATTGCCTAAATTTTACAAATACAAAATTTTTGATTTTATATTAATCAATACGGATGACCCATTTGTACGATTCAGTTCTAAACTTAAAACTGTAGTAGCTAATATACATTTATTTTGTCTGCAAGTATTTTTTTTAATAAAAGGGTCAATAACTCTTACTTGGCTGCTCTGAATTTATTACAACATTTATTTCAAATGAATATATTCAGGTTGATGTTTCTGGATTCAAGGAAACTTTATCTACCTCGTGTATTTATAAACAAAATGAAATGAAAATGAATACGTTTGAAAATAAACATGATAACATTAATTTAATAATAAAGTATTAATATTCTGCATTGTGTTGGAATATTACAATAAATCATGACATCAATCATCTTTAAAATCTAACAATAACCTGAATCCGTTTTTAGTGTTAAAATAAATTGCTTTATGTGACGTTTATAAAATACATGAATATAAAGTAAGATTTTGAAAATTTATTCCGAGTGCTCGTTACAAAAAAAAAAAAACAAAAAAAAAAATAACGTAAAAATGGCAAATGTATGAAAAATATCTCCGTCAGTAATTATTGGATTATTAACCCATCACCTATTACGTCAAAAATAAGTAATTGTATATTTAAATTAAACTTAATTAAATAAAATAAATAATGAAATTTGTTTCGTTTGTCGATAAACATGATAAGATTAATTTAATAATTAAACAATAATATTCAAGTATGTTGTGTAATGTAATTATAAATTACGATCGTGTAAAGCTTTGTTTAGATTCATCCTGAACCTCACAGACCTGATTTATTATTCAACACTTAGAACAAAATACGTGAAAACTAATCCATTATATTTCATGGTCCGATTGACTAAATAACTACTTTCAATTGGGAAATTGGGCCCGACTGGATCGAAGTCACGATAGCTCAAGTGGTAAAGCAGCGACGTATTGAGCGGAAGGTCCGTGGGTTCGAATCCCGCTCGTGACACTAACGTTTTCTTTCATTTAACTACTACCTTAAATAAAGATTAGTTATAACTAATAATTGCGACACACATTATTAAAGTCAGAATAATAATTGTTAGCGTTTAACATGGAATATCTTTTATTATAAACATTTTCATAAGATATTCTAAAAACTGAATAGTTGTAACTATTTTTTTTATAACCGAGAAAAGTAACGAATACATGAAATGTTTTGGAGATAATAAGTAATTATTCCAATTTTTTATGTATTAATCGAATAGTTCCAATTTTGAACAAGCACTACTAATAAAGCCTACATGGTGATTAATCGTTTAAAATGGATAGATGGATGGATACCAGGGATTGGAGGAGTTCCCTCCTGAGCACTGCAGCTGTACAGCTTATTGTACTATACCCTGGCTCCATTTTTGGGGGAGAGCTCACAACACAAAGTGAACTTGAGTGTTCTTCCATCGAAGAAACTCATTTTGGAAGATGGTTGGGACCAGGTTCAGGGTCGCTGAGATCCGGTCCCTCCCCTTCCATTGATGAGTGCGAGAGGCGACGGTGGGGATCGAACCCACAACCGCGGGGTCTACTAGCCGAGAGTCTGATGCCTTAACCACTCGGCTACCACGGCCCCATCACTTAAAATATTTAAATGTTTATTTT
This sequence comes from Cimex hemipterus, assembly GCA_039619505.1. Classification (NCBI taxonomy): domain Eukaryota; kingdom Metazoa; phylum Arthropoda; class Insecta; order Hemiptera; family Cimicidae; genus Cimex; species Cimex hemipterus. The sequence goes on from CM077102.1 coordinate 23,477,270, forward strand.
CAGTTTAAAAAAATTAAAATTGTTATATAATATTATATGTACGCAAAGTCAAAGGATACGGGAATAATTACAATTTTTATAATCTTCAGTTTAAAGTAGACCTAAGTTTCAACCCTTTAATATGTCAAAATGGATGAACTATATGAATCCAAGATATTAACGTTCAAAATAGAAAAACTACCATAATGGGTTGGGTTTTTTTTTGGGGGGGGGGGATTTTAGTCGAAAAGTAACGCCACCCTTTTCAAGTAAATTTATTTCACCGACGTTTCGGAGGATAAACCTCCGTTCTCAAAGTATACAAGAGAAACCCCAACAACATACAAATACATTTAGTTTTTGGTTATATATTACAAACACTTTTAGGAGTAAAAAACCCTTAGGGGAATAAATTCTGTTTGTATGAGTGGAGTCTTTTCCAGCTTCACGCTTAAAAATTAAAATTATATTTCTCCTTACTCCTAGACCATTTTGTGCAGCACTTCTTCCACCTGTGATTTTTCATATATTTAATTAAATTCCCTAGTCCGCTTGACCAATTAATATATTACAATTAATTAACGTTTTTAGTTGAGATAAAAAAGTCAAAAATGGCAAAAAGGAGGGAAAATTCGAAAGGTGGGGTTGAGATAGGAAGTGGATATCCGAGTGGATCGAAGTCACGATAGTTCAACTGGTAGAGCAGCTGTGTATCCGAAGATCGTATGTTCGAATCCCGCTCGTGCCAGTGACTTTTTTTAATCTCAACTAAAAACCTTAATTAAGTGTAATTCATATATTTAATTTTTGTATAATGTAGGTGACGGATATTACCAATGCTACCTCTAAATAGTTTCATACAAAACCAATAGTTTGTACACTTTAAAAATGCAGGAATTCTTTTTCTCATTTTTCATCGATATTAGAAAAACTACGTAACCTCTAAGAAAAAATGTGTGTATTTCCTTTTGCGCTTTGTACAAGAAGAGCCGGCGAAACAGTTGATCGCTGATAAGAAATCGCTATACGCTTAGACCGAAAAACAAGAAAGGAGAAATGGTAGCTCTTTCACGAAAATAAAAAAAAAATCATCAAAACTTTGCCTCATTTCAAAAGATTTCAATCTTATACTATAACAAATGTGAAAACTGTGCTTAAAATACATCAGTAATTTTAAACTGTATTCAACTTTAATTTAAATTTATTGGTGGAAAGGTTAAGTCAAATAGATTTAATAAAAAATTGATAAATAAAGATTTACCGATTGGTAGAAGTTCTCATTATATTAAAATAAAACGTCTAAATGGAAGAATCGAATAATTCAGAAAGGAAATACTGAATTATTAATCCAACCCGCTTTAATTATAGAAGAAAAACAACTTTTTTCAGAGAAGAAAATTAGCTTAGCATAAAAATCCCTCTGAAGTAATTTCATGTAATATGGAACGGAATGGAACAAATCTGTTGCTGTCCTAGGTCACCAAATTCGCTGAAAAGTTGTTAATATGAAATAAAAATTACATTTTTGTGCACTGTAAAATATTGTTGTTCATTTCACTATTCACAGGAAAGACGGAACTGGTAACCGGTAGTACAATTTATTTAGAAAAATGAACCTACGATTATTATCCTGGCTGAATGCCCGGCGGTAAAAGAATCCATTGTTCATTCTTAGGGGGAAAATGGTCACGGCGAAGATAAACCAGTGGGAGTACAAAAACTCCCCGTTTCATAATCACTTTTCCGATAAATAAATAAAAAAAAGTCAATTTCGAACTGATTTTACCAAAGCCAATTTTTTTGGAGCTATTAAAATTCGCAAAAAATGAACATTTTTAGGCGGTTATTTGAAGTACATTTTTTAAGTTGTGCCTACTTTATTCTGAAAAATTTCTAAATTAGTTTGTTAAATTTTCACGCAGTTTATGAAAGATTGAGACACTCCCTTTCTGTACATCATCGTTTTCAAGATTTTTGAAGAAAAAAGTTAAGTAAAAATGAGAGTGCACTAATAAACTATTTGCACATAAATAGTTACAAAAATAGGAATTTTGTTTTTTATTAAACCGTTAAATAATATTAATATAATACTTTAGCCTGATTCCGAGGGACTGGAAGTGCCAAAAGGAGGCCAGGTTATTTTATGTTTGGTATGCGTATACATATTCTAACGAGCCAAAATACTTGAAATTTGATGTTTTAACCAAAAATAAAGAAGAAAATGTTAGCTAACAAAATAAGTAAAATTAATATTTGATGAACGTTTAGAATGAGACATTTCAATTATTAATTTGAAAACTGTTAAATTTTCCACCTTTTGGCCTTTTTTCATTCGAAAGTTAGGTTGAGTTGAGACGTTGTCCAAATGGATCAAAGTCACAATAGTGCAAGTTGTTGAACAGGCGAAGATCGTGGGTTCGAACCCTGCTTGTGACGCTAACTTTTACATTTAAACCAATACTTTACATGAAGATTAATTAATTGAAATGTTATTTTATCAATCAGATTACGAAATATAACGGATTTTATAAATAAACTAAAGTGTTTCTTCGCTAGAGTTCTCCGTGGCCAATCATTTGTCGCCGAGAACGAAACATCATTGCAGGAGATGTGAAAAATAGCAAAAAGGAGGAAAAATTCGAAAGGTAGGTTGAGATGGGAAGTTGGTGTCCGAGAGGATCTAAGTCACGATAGCTCCAGTGTCAACCGAACGTCGTGGGTTCGAATCCCGCTCGTGAAGCTTTCTCATTTCAAACATAAAGATTAGGGGGGCGTCGGTGGCCGCAAGGTTCCGTCTTTGACACGGCGCTCATCACTGTAAGGTGAAGGTCCCGGGTTCGAATCCAGCGGCCCTGCATTCGAACCCGACGTACTTACAAATGAGCTTTTTTTCTAAAACACCGGCACCCTGAGAGTTTATATCACCTCTGCTGTTGCGAACCCTCGTAAAAAAAACAAAGATTAATTAATTTTTAAATTTAAATAATAAGTCAAATTAAATTATTTTCAATTGCAAGTTTAGAACTTAGGAAAGTTAAAACCATTTAACTGAATTAATTCACTGGTTTCGTGGTCCGTTCGACCAATTAATATAACACAATTAATTACGGTTTTTAGTTGAGATGAAAAAAAGTTAATGGCACGAGAGGGATTCGAACCCACGACCTTCGGCTAGATACGCCGCTGCTCTACCACCTGAGCTATCGTGACCTCGATCCTCTCGGACATCAACTCCCCATCTCAACTTCACCTTACGAGTTTTGCCTCCTTTCATCTCAACTAAAAACCGTAATTAATTGTGTTATATTAATTGGTCGAACGGACCACGAAACCAGTGAATTAATGATTTCAAATGAAGTATACTTCACTAAAGCTCTCCGTCGCCATTTCAATTGTCGTCGAGAATCCAAACAGATTACACGATATTTGAAATATGGCACAAGGAAGCAAAACTCGTAAGGTGAGGTTGAGATGGGGAGTTGATGTCCGAGAGGATCGAGGTCACGATAGCTCAGGTGGTAGAGCAGCGGCGTATCTAGCCGAAGGTCGTGGGTTCGAATCCCTCTCGTGCCATTAACTTTTTTTCATCTCAACTAAAAACCGTAATTAATTGT
>CM077102.1:23481262-23525890 GCA_039619505.1 Cimex hemipterus
GTTGAGATGGGGAGTTGATGTCCGAGAGGATCGAGGTCACGATAGCTCAGGTGGTAGAGCAGCGGCGTATCTAGCCGAAGGTCGTGGGTTCGAATCCTTCTCGTGCCATTAACTTTTTTTCATCTCAACTAAAAACCGTAATTAATTGTGTTATATTTAACTGAATTTAAATTGAGCTGAAATGAACTACTGATATCATCTAAAAAAAATATCAACAAAACTGCAAACATATCGGCAAACTTATTGCTCATCAACTGCATTTTTGAATTCGATTCTAAATTTTTTTTCAATTCACTAGTCAGTCCGGCGAGACTCCTGGGAGTTAAGAGGGGTGAGGCAGGTTACATACTTAAAAATCAGATTTTAATAGTGTAACAGTAACTAACCACTAAAACGTATTAGACTGAATAATTTTGTATAATTTTCATTAACGAGGAAGACATTAAGGGTCAAGGGATCACCGATTTTACGAACTTTGGCTTGCAGACTCTAGGTTGATAACTATACTCTTAGTTAGGAAATAGTTAAAGTTAAAAGGAGTTAGCCTCTGCACGACCTTACGCACTGCGACAAATATTGGCCTATTTCGCCATCTCCAGTATTGTATAACGCTCTCCGTTAAGCTTAACGTTTTATCGGATACAACGTAGAATAAGAAATCAATACGTAGGAGCGGATACCAGCTTTACAACTATAATCACGTAGTTTTAATGTTTCTACTGTACCCATGGCTAAAACGTTATAAACCATAGGTTAAAAAATATCAAAAACAGAGCGGCTATGCGTTTTGAGATCCCGACAATTCAAGACAAAAACGCAAATTAAAAAAATCTTTAAAATATTTTTTATCATAAAAGGTTATGAATTTCGAAAAAATATTGACAGCGCCTTAACGTACACGTCAAATGTACAGGAGTTGATATTTCTACAAATTAGCAGTAATTGCGAGAATTTTGTTTCCGTTGATAAATTAGAACCTCAGACATAAAAATAAACATTTGGAGAGTTTTTTCTCCCTTCATCCTATTGTTACCAGGTTATATTGCCATCAAATCTAAACATAGGCACAGTCTAAAAGTAAAAATTTTCAGACGCCAACTCTTGTAATAAGCCAAATTGGAATCAAACGCTTAATTTTCATGTAAGGTCTTGGTTGAAATAAAAAAGTCAGTACCACGAGCGGAATTGGAACCTACGACTTCGAGCAGCGGCGAAGGTCGTGGGTTCGAATCCAGCTCGTGACATTGACTTCTTTATCTCAACCAAGACCATACATAAAAAGAAAAATAATTAAAATTGCCATAAACGTTCATAATTAGAACCCTAAACTAAAACATTCAATTTTGTAAAAATAATTTTTTTAAATATACTACTCTAAGCATTCTTGTAGACTAAAGATTCAAAAAATCCTTATTTGAAAAAAGTACTAAACTGCTTATAACATTTGTTTTCTCAGCTCCAAGAAACTATTAGCAAGGATTACTGGAAAAATTCTTTTTAAAATTATTGTTCCTACTCACAGTAAGTTGTTTTGCAACGATCCAGATTTCGAGCTTTTAGCGCATCATCAGGTTGAAGGAGTTCTACAACCATGTCTCTCGACATAAATAACAAAAGTGAAACTTCCGATACCCCTGCCCACGCGACGGTTCAATGAGAAGCTGTTTTTTTTGGCGCTCAATTTGAACGTGCGAAAAACGGGAATTGTAACACAAGTGACTAGTAGTAGTAAATACTGTAAGAACGTAATTATAAATTAGTGATTAAAACTAAAAGATAAAAATTTGAATAATAAATTATTAAATTATGATAAAATTAATGACAATAAAATTAATTATTTAATGGCTACGAGCTTTAAATCCGGATCGTTGCAAAACAACTTACTGTGAGTAGGAACTATCATTTTAAAAAGGGTTGAACACCGCACTCACTTCGCCTATTGCTCGAAAAATGTTCTTTCAACCGATAATCATAATAAAAGTTTCGCTAAAATCATCCATCCCAAGACCGTATTAGTCCGGCCTAAGAAATGGTTCTAAGCAATTGTTTGCCGGTGTGTAATCAAGAAAAAGTTTGGTACTCAAACGCGTACATTTGATGACCAATCGATAAATTTCGGAGAAAATGATCTTCGTGAATATAGCAACCGGTGCAATGTTCGAATGTAGTGGGATTAGAAAAGAGTATTATGGGACACTCCCATACAATCTGGTCTTAACTTCAACTCTTCATTGGCAACAATTGGTTCGGTTAAAGGCAGTTAGGAAAAAGAGGGCCGACAAATGTCTGGAAATACCCGTCTGATTCGCCCTATTTAATAGACTTTGCACGGAAACAGGGCTATATTTGTAATTTGATTAAATGGAAAGACTCCGGAAAGATCAAATACTCCCTAAAAAAAACTTAATTAAATTTATACAATTTTACATATGTCTGTATTTCCTAGTTGAAAACAATACGAATTTACGTTTCAACTTGTCAAGCTTCAGTTTTAAGCTGTTCGGGCCACTCCTTCACGTCCTCAGACTCTCTACCTTCCTTGCATCTTTTGTAGACGATTCAGTCATGCTTTCCGATACCGATCATGCAATCGCCTCGGTCGAGTTGAAGGCACGCGCTCATCGAATAGCTGAATAGAGTAAACTTCGGAGAAGTCTCAAGTACATATTTACACTGAGAATTAAACCCCCTCACACAATATTCCACAATTACATAATATGAAAACCGACTATGTAGGCTACCCTAGGCACTACCTTGACACCCGCTTAACATGGAACCTACACTAAATAATAAAAAGCCAGGAAATCAACAGGCATTATTGATTTCTCTGTAAACTACTCGGACGGAAATATAACATGCCGACAAAAAACACACAATAAAATATTACAGAAAACGACAACGACCTCAAAATACACGTGGCATATAAGTTAATCCCCACCAAAATTTTCACATTCAATAAAAAAATATGCTCTCATCCTGATAGATTAGCCCTACCAATGTTCAATATCATCCCTACACCCCCAGTAAGGCGATTGAAGCGGAAATGTCCCCGGGACCAATGTTGCTCGCCAACTCACTATATTTTCAAATGAAAAACGTTGTACTACATTACATAATGTATATATTTGTATACATAGTAATAAATAATAAACAAAAAGCGTTAAGCTGTTGCTCTGAATCTTTCAATATCTTCCAATAACGTGATGAAATCTTCACATTACCTTCCCACCAAAACAGTGCTAAAATACCTTCTGTTAAATTAACAACAATATTTGAATGAAGGGGAACATAATGTTCAATTGGCATTTACACCATCCCCATGTTCGACGAGGGCAGGATTCTCATGTTTAGCTCAAATTGGCTTCGGTTCGAACGTCCGGAGATCCCCTTGGGAATAGCAACTAATTTCTATTCCGATCCGGGCAATAAAAACCCCAAACGTTGGAATCCGCAGACCTCTTTACGCTCTACTTTTCTACGAAAATCGCCTCTCAGAATGTCCAAATTCTTGAGGGGGGAAAAGAATCAACAGCGTTCTCAAATCCAAGCACATTTTCAAGAATGTTTAAAATCTATCAGAGTACAAACACAAAGAACAATCGGCATTCTTTTTCTTTTTAAAAATATCCTTCTCTTTCTTTATTATTATCTTCTCTATCTTATCTCTCTATCCACCCCTCATTCACTCTCTCTCACTTTCTCTCTCTGTCTCTTCTTCTTCTCTCTTTGCAGCTTTCACTAACATGTAGATAAGCCTTAAAAAATCTTTTTTTAAAATTAATTACTGCATTACGCTTTTTATGAAGTAGTGATTGACTATAAATACTATTCAGATATCGTGAGATACAATCTGGTGTGATGTAGGTTTCAGAAAAACATTTTCTTTATCCTGACAACGTTTGGATCTTTATTGGGATCATCTTCAGGGCCTAGGATTTACTAACATTGTTTACATTTTACAAATACATTTAGGATGTAGAAAATGTAAACAATGTTGGTAAATCCCAGGCGCTGAAGATGGTCTCAATAAAGCTCGAAACGTTGATACGATAAAGAAAATATTTTTCTGAAACCTACATCACACCAGACCGCATCACACTATATCTGAATAATTACCGATTAACGGTCACTAATCTCTACACATTGACTATAAAGAATCACTAGGTCAACGAAGACTGAAAATATTATGAGGAAATATTTAATCAGATCAATTGACCATAAATTGACTGTTAATATTATTGACGGGAATGAAACTAAACAAAACCATTGAGACTACAATTTATCTGACAGAGAATTCGTTATCGTTTAGACTTGATATTTAAGTTGTTTTACGAAGTAACGGAATCTTTATTGTGTGCGGGACGACGAAAAAATTCCAATCCCAGTTCATTAATATTTGATGGAGGTGACCTCTGTTGTCATGTCGAAGAAAAATATCTTTGCGGTTAACCAAAGCTGGGCTTTTTTTCGTACAAAAAAAGCACGTGCCCTTTCAAGTTAAGTCGAATAAAGTTCTGGTTTAACGCTGACCTTCCAATACCACAGGAACCACAAAATGTTGTACATCAATTCGCCTAAAATTCCAACCAACATTGATCGACAAATTTTTCTTGAGATTAAAAGTATTTCTCTTGACAAAAATACTTATTTTCTTAACAAATTATGTTTTGCGCTAAATAAAAATATTATTCAGAACCACAGAACCTAAAGTGAAGATTATTTCAATTGGAAAAACAAAAAATGAAATGTACATAGCTGATGTATATTCTCCAAGAAGATGTCACTATGTAGATACAGGAGCCGAAAGGATTCGGCCTGTCGAATTGATTACCTGCCTTTCTCTCCCAGTTGTTTTGCATGTTTATTGCATTCCTCCTTTAGTGTTGTTTCCCGAATTATTTTCCTTTTTCATGTAAATTGAATTTTCTTGTTTCAATCAAATTGAGAAAATGGAGGTGTGTATAAACGCAGGAAGGTACACAAAAGTCATCTCCTGCCCTTTACAACCAAGATTCAACTCGTTGGAAATATTCTCAATTTATCATTTTCCGCGAAAATTTGTATTGGCCGCCATTTCTAATTCTTTATATACTCTGTTTTACAGATACCTGTGGACTATTGGAAATAAAAGCGTAACAATAAACATAAAAAAAAATCAATTACAGTTCGTGGTCTGATTGACCAAATAACATTTTTCAATTAATTAATATTTATGGAAGGTTTTGGTTGAGATAAAAAAGTCAGTGTCACGAGTGGGATTCGAACCCACGACCTTCGGCTAAATACGCCGCTACTCTATAGCTTGAGCTATCGTGGTAGATCGCCGAGAATCAAATAGATTACAGGACATTTCAAAAAGGGCACAAAGGAGCGAAATATCGAGAGGTGATGTTAAGATGGGAAGTTGGTGTCCGAGCGGATCGAAGTCAGGATAACTCAATGGGTAGCGTAGTGGCGTATTTAGCCGAAGGTCGTGGGTTCGAATTCCTCTGGCGACACTGATTTTTTTATCCCAACCAATACCTTTCATCAATATTTATTAACAAAAAATAACATAGAATAAACTTTTCACTCACAATCACCTGATTAAGGAACACACATATGCACAGCAATATTCAAGGTTTAATTATTTTGACTGAAATAAAATTTTCAGTTCTCTCTTGTTTTATTTAAATGTATTTACTTATAAGCTTACATCCAGTTAACATTTTACTGTGGTGAAAAGAAGCAGAAAATTTTTAAAAATTCAAATTTTTAGAAACTGAAAATCTCTTTCTCTTGTTCCTTCTCCAATTTCTTTTTTTTTTTATCTCACTCCTCTTTTATCTCTATTCTTACTCTCTTTTAACTCTCATATATTATTTGTAATGTTTTTTTAATGATTTTTTTATGTATGTAGCTGGCGCATGGATAAAATATTTTGAAATGTTATGTTGTGTTTACGTATCTTTGTTTTTCGCCCCTTATTTCCACAATTCTGGCAAATATGTTTTTAGCATAAAACTGTGGTTTTTAAACCTTTTAATTTTCTGTATTATTAGTTACGTCTTGTATTTGGCCCAAATAAATAAGGTGTAATTTACTTTTCATAACAATTTTAATATTATAATAAAATTAGAATAAGTTGTACTACTGCAATATCTGCGCACTAAATTTTTCGTGGTTTTCCAAACGAAAATGTTACTAATTCTTATTCTACATGCTGAGTCATTTCACTAACAGTACAGCAATTATTAAAAATATAATCAAGTTTAATTTTTAGTCCCAAATTTTATAATAACAATTGAAATTTTTTTAATATAAATAAATTAATTGTTTCGAAACCGTGTTTCCAGGTAATGCGGTGGCCAGCTTTAATGGTTAGTGATGGTGGATGGCTATGGCCGCCTTATTAGTTGGTTTATGTTGACCTCTCTAGTCAAGGCGAGTTCGGATCACCAGCCTCCAAGCAAACAAGGTAACACAAACATTAATATGTAAATGAATAATGTATGATGTATGTAAACATCGTCTCGTGATTTACGACACCATTTCGACAAATGTAACTAAATACAAAGTTAATGTTTTGAAATAAAATATATATTTGGTTCACGCATAAAATGAAAAATAATGTTTGTTTTTTTAAGTTTCACAAAACAATCAATCTTTTATAATTGTTGTTGGTTTGGGTTGTTGAAACTCGGTTCAGCAGCAATTTAAGCTTATCGTATCTCGAGATTCCTATATTCAAAGTGCTTCTCCAAAATCATACCATTTGATTAGGTCCAAGAGGGAACTAATTGGTATTACTAAGGAGTTTCGATTACGATATGTTTGTAAACCGTTTCATGTCTCTAAATCCACCTGCGTTTGACAATTGAAGATAACACCATTGCAAAGTCACCAGATATACTCAGTATTCAATCTATTGTTGTACTGGTTAAAAAAGTTACAACTATTGATCGTATTACTACATGGCTTTGAAATATATTTAATGCATTTTATATTCAGATTACAGATAGACATTTGCTGAACGTTGGTATGTAGGGTAACTGACGGATTTTTTTATTTATTTCCTTTGTAACCAAAACCAGGTGAATATTTTGATTTCATTCCATCTTTTTCGTTTTTCATCCATAACTAAGCTTTGTGGGCTCAGCCTCGTCGTATGTACCGACTCTCTCAGCGCTGATTGGGCTAAACGCGACAGGTTCTCTGTGGACCCTCTCTTCGTGCTATTATTAGAGAAATACGCGGAGCTGAAGCCTCTCGGGAAAATGGTGGGTTGTTGTTTGGATTCCCGGACACGTCGTCCTGGAGAGTGACGGAGGTGTGGATGTGGCGGCGAAAGCTTAGCCTCCTTATCGGACTATAGCGATTAGGCCCCCTGACGCTAAACACGCAGTAAAAAACGTGATGAAAGAATGGTGGCAGCGTGAGCGGGCGGGGTCGTCGGAGAGGCACTTCTACTACCGGTAGATGGCCCTCAGAGATCCTGAGCAGGAGACGAGGGATCGTCCCCACCCGACTGACAGTTGGCTATACGCGGTTGACACACGGGCACTTGCTTTTGGGCTAAAGCCTGCGCGGGTGCTTCTTATGCAGAGAAATGTTGCTCGATGACACATAATAGAGACGTCATGTCTTGGCTCATACAGAGGGCATGAGGCATGCAGCCGGATTCAAGAAGAGTTCTCGCACACGGTAGCGAGGTTCAGAGTCCCTGTTCCGATTTTTAGGGGAATTTGGAATTTTTTTTATTGTATACAACCTTCAAAATATGTGTTTTGTGTTTCTGTGTCTTGAATGAGTGTCTGTATTTATTGGTGTGAATGGAAAGGAGCTGATGGCAGAATAGCTTCTCCATCGCCTCTCTGGTTGTGTGTTTGATTTGGGCTGATAACGGAAATATTATAAGAATATCCCATCGACCCCCATCTAGGTTCGGGGCTGAATTGACCAAGCTGTCGGATGCCCCTGTCAAAAAAATAAAATAAAACAAAATAAATAAATACAATAAAATAACACAGCTGTATTAAGGACATGATGAGCTAGTTTGGTGTCATTGCTACGTTTGTAAAACTAGATGGACTTCACTAAAAGAAAAAAAATTAAATAAATAAATTAAAAATGTTTTTATAACATTCCACTAAACCGTAGAGAAAGTTGTTGTTTAGAACATCATTACAAAATAATATAATAAATACGTCAAATAATATCAATAATGTAATAACCACAATAAATGAAATCCTTTTAGGATTTCTTGTAGCACTTTCTACCTCTAAACGAGTTGTGTTCACAAAGAAATGAATAAAATAAAACGTTTTCTAATAAATATATGTACTTTAAATAATTACTGTATAAAATAAAATAAACATTTTCCATTTAAGAAATATTTTTATTTTTATTGACGTATTGAACTGTTAATGAAAATAGTTTTGTTTCTTATACCAAAACTTATATTTTAAACATTTAAACCAAAAAGTCTCTTAATCTCGGTTTGTCATAGATGAAGTTTTACATTCGATTTCAGTTATTACAGTTAGAATATGGTTGACGCCTATTCATCCCACCTTAAAATAACATGAAAACCATTGCTAATGTGATGTAGTGGAGCGGGAGAATTGCTAAACCAATTCCTCTTACCTGAAGACGGTGAATTGTCTTCGAGATTGTGCTGGCTGTTCCCTTAAATGGAATATTTAGCCAAGCCCTATGAAGAACAGTAATAAAATGGAGTATTACTAGTAATAAGAGTGTTTTTGGTTTGAAGAGTGTATGATTTGTAGATATTCTTTAAACGAGACCGATTCTACCCCAGATGAAGTTGAGCCAAGCATACTAGTATTTCTGGAATGAATGATATTTTTCAATCATTTAGCATAAGGTCTTTAAATCTTGATTCGTCACAAGTTTTAATTCAATTGCCTTTGAAATTTTTTGCAGTCTCGTTCAACTAACCTAAAAATGCTGTAAACACTAATGATAATGAAGTAACAAGACATTTCGATAGTTTTAAATTTTTACATATTACGCTTATTTTCACGTGTGGTTGTTATATAGTAAATTAACTAACCAGGCCCTTAGCACTTTCAGAGAGTCTGATAGTACACCAGGTGGTCGCCTTTATCTCGTTTGCAGTGCTGAGAGCCCAGCTGAGTGTATATAAACATTGTTACTATTCAGGATTTATGTTTCACTTGGATTTGAAACACGAAAAGCTTAAAAGCTAGCACGCAGTACGTAAAATCGCATAATGAAAAAATTAAGTAAAAGTAATTAGTTATCATTGGGAAAATTAGTATTTTTTAGAGACTTTCTCAGCGGGCTTTACATAGAGAAAAGTTAATTAAAATCAATTATGATACTTCATCAAGTAAAGGAACAAAGTATCCATCTTAGAATTCGATGCTCGATTTCCACGTGACTCGAATACACCCAATTGTGAAACTATTGTATTGCAAACAAAACTATTTAACATATAATAAAATTAAGCATGCAGCTTGCTCTCCAGCTTCCGGCCTATCCAATCAAGAGTTAACTGTTACTTTGGAGTTAGAGGTCCGGTTTTGCCGAGTGTAAAACAACTTTGTGAAACTCGTTCCCAGTATTTTCACGGACAACTGATTACTGCTTAAATAAACCTCCTTTAATTTATCATATTTTAACGATTTGTGAAGGATTTGTTTGCTTTAGACAAATAGAATAGGATTTATGCTCATATGTTTTACTAAGCGCAATAATAACTCACAGTGCTGCGGTCATAGTCACCGTTTTCAATTAAACTTTTTTTGTAATATTAGGTCGAAGAATATTACACAGGTGTGCCCAATTTTCCATCTAATGGTTTCAAAGGAGCCAAGAAAAGAAATTGGGTGTAAAAATGATGTTGAAATGAAACTGCGTTCACAAAGCTGCCTCTGTTTAAAGGTCTCTTAATTTGAATCTTGAATTTTATTGAAATTTAATTTTGAATGTCATTTTAAGGGTTGTTGTACATCGAATAATGCAATATAAACCATCAAATATTTTTCAAGTATTTTTGATGGGGCGTGTAGGCCTTGCATTTTAAACCATTTGAGATCCATTTCCCATAAAACATTTACTACATTTCTGTGATAAATGAAAATGTGAAAAAAAAGAAAGAAAAGTAAACGCAACACTTTTCTATATATTTCTAACACTCCCTCACATAATCCTCGAGACCTTTTTTTTGTTTTTGCGACGCTTCTGTTTACTTTTCTTTGAACCTTGACCGTTCACTGTAAAAAAACACATCAACCATTCCAAGTAGCAGTGCCAAATTTGTAATGGGACTTCCAAGACAAAAGATAAAAAAGCTTGAAAAATAAAGAATCGGTATATGTCGAGTCTGCTTTGGGAGCCACTCATAGTCTTGGTGCCCGTTTCGATCTGTTTCTTCGATGAAGTTGAAGACGGGTCTAGGGATTTGGAGAAATTAGCACCAGAAAGCCAGTGGAAAAATTTTAAATATTGCGGTGTTTGGTTTTAGAAAGGCTAAAAGTTACCTTCAAAATTTGTTAATTGATAAAATAAGATTTTACGTTTAGATTTGTTACATCATTTTTTTCATGGCTCCTTCGTATCTCACTCTCCAGTTAAAAAAAGATCTTACTCATTGTGTAAATAACATATTGTTTTCATTGTTAGTTGTTACAAACAAAGGGTTCCTTATGTAACACCAATGTTTCGTCATAATTAGTTTGTCATAACCAATACAAGATAAAACTTCCAAGTTTTAAGACACACCCAAATTGTACATTTTTTTAGTCCAATGCGTATGGTGCTTTTCATGAAGTATAATAGAGTTTTTTTAACATAAAAACAGTACTTTAGTTCCCTATCAAACTAAAATTTTAAAAAAATCCGTTGTCTCTGGATGGAACGAGGATATCTCTTTTGAAAAGAGCTGGTGCGTTCGAACTTTTCAGCTGTTTTTATAATAGTCTTAATATCTGGTATTCTCCATATTTTTATGCATACAATGTTGCAGATTCATGTTCCACCTTACAACAAACAACCCGTCATATATGTTGATTTTTCTTCAACGATTAATCGCGCCATTGTCCCAGAAGTTTTAAAACGAAAAAGTGCATATTAAATTTTTTCATAAAAATTACATCACTATAACACAAAAAAGCCGACGATAAACATGGCAAAAGTTATTTGCAGTTGATTTTACTTAACTTAAAAGAAGTAAACAAAGATGCCAAACAATGATTAACAAAATACCTAGGCAAAAGCATCTATATTGAAATTGATACACCCTTCAATTGAAATTTCGTACTCGGAATCTTTGCGATCTCAACAGTTACCTTTAATACGATTTTTTTAAACAAGTATAAGAAAGATAATCAGCATAACTAGGTCATCATCTCTTTTTTACTTAGAAATAAGTCTATTTTTATAAAACCCGGAGATAAAGATGGTGCCAGTTAATATATTAAAAAATGGATTGGTATGAATTTGGTACTCCCTTATATAAAAATTACAGATTTGATTACGCTCGTTAACTCTGTTTTGATTTCAGGCTTGAAATTCACTATTTTTCTCTGGATATAAATAGAGGCCTAAACCCGACGTACAGTTCAGTTTATTGGACTATTTCCTGCTTTGGTGAAATTCAACAACATTTTAAATCAATTAATTAACCTTTATGTAAGGTATTGATTTAAATGAAAAAGTTAATGTCATGAGCGGGATTCGAACCCACCACCTTCGGCTGGCTGCTCTACCACTTGAGCTATCGTGACTCTGACACCAACTTCCCATGTCAACCTAAATTTCCAATTTTCCCTCCTTTAGGAATTATTCATTTCAACCAATATCTTACGTAAAAATTAATTAATTGAGCCATTAAGTCAATAGGACTATGATATGTAGATATGTAATACGGTTTTATTATTTATATTTAATATTTTAAATATAACCAATTTTGACAAATTGAAGTTTGTTTGTCAGCTAAGGCTCAGTTTTCGGTCAACTAGCGAAGTTATTTAATTAGAATCCTTTTGTTACAAATGTAAATTAAAATGTGTACATTGTGAAAAATTAATATCCAAACGTTGGAACAACAGGTTTGCAAATGTCCATGTTTAATTCATTTGAGGTCAACCTGGTTTTTTCCGACTCTAGTCGAGTTTTACTCTTTACTCTGGCCCTTTTCTCGATCACTCTCAAGCTTTCGATAAAGTGTGGCACACAGCTCTAAAGCAAAAACTACAAACACTTGGTCTACCCCTTTTGAAGAACAACAGAGGTTGGTAGAAAACAAAAAATAAGAAATAAAGGAAAGAAAATCTCTATGTAGCCTTTATAAGTAATTGATTTTTTTTCTATGTAGTTTTATAATAAAACCTGAAAATGTATTTGAAATAAATGCAAATTAGACCCTATTGTCTTTCCCAGAACGACGACAACCTGCTCTGAACGCAACCTAAATTCAATTCAATTAATTGACGAATGTTTATTCAAAACGGCCAATTACAGTCTGAAAAAGAATATTTCTATTCGCCCACGTACTAGGTCTATTCTATCGGCGAATGATTTTTTCTGAATTTTCAGTTGAAAAACGAACAATACATCGAAAATAATTATAAATAATCATTATTTTTCACAAAAATAAAACCCAACAATAATCAATAGCTATTTGTATTGTGGATTTTTAATTCGATATTGTGTAATATTGTCTTTGATATATTTGTATTATGTTTAATCCATTATGCGCTGACAATTAATTAATGTCGGTTGCACTTTCTACTGTATATTGTATCATGCAAAATGAGTCCGTAGAGTTTTTCTAAAATTCAATTGAATTGCATCATTGGTTCTTGTATTTTTCGTTATAGTTATGTTTACACACTCTAGAAAATAATTAATTAAGATGTTTTTATTTGTATCTGTTTTGTTAATTTAAACTGGAGGAAAAGATAATCGATTTTTGTCATTTTACGGTTTTTATTACCGCAAAGGAAAAACTACAGATACAAAAATACAAACCGCTCTCGTCTTTTATTTCTAAATTTTATGATGACGAAATACAAGCCTTTGTCACAAATAGCATTCAAACTAAAACACACAAATCATCGCATAGACACATGAAACCTTTCAATTCATGGTAGAGCAGTTGGATATGTGTGGCGGTGCGATAGATGAGTTCCTCAAAAGATGAGAAAAATTTAATTTAATTTCATCTAATTTCTACTAATGGGAAATTAGTTTCCCAGGGGACTCAGCACGACAGCTTAAGAGGTAGAGCACCGGCGTATTTAGCCGAAGGTGGTGGGTTCGAATCTCGCTCGTGACACTAACTTTTTTACCTCAACTAAAAACCTTAATTAATGGAAAGATGTTAATTGGCCAAACGGACAACGAAAACTAGTGAATATATGAAAATACTTAATTACAAATCATAGAGAACAACATGTACAAAGCTATTGGCAAAGGAACAAAACAAAATTTTAAACAGCGTATGAATTAAGAGGAAACAGGGTGATATATCAAAGACGGAATAAGATCAAGACGAAACCTTTTGACCTGAAACATCTGCAAGTGAGGAAAATTAGTCGATCATCTCTGGAGAATAGCCAAGATTCAACTCGTTGGAAATATTCTCAATTTATTTACCATCTTCCGCTGAAATTTTTATTAGCCGCCATTTCTCTTTCTTTACATATTCCATTTTCCAGAAATCTGTGGGCTGTTGGACGTAAGCGCATAATTAGAAACATAAAAAATAATGTAGAATAAACTTTTCACTCGAAATTATCTGATTAAGAACACACATAAGCTGACCATTATTCAAAGTTAAATTATTTTAACTGAAACATTTCCAGTCATTAGTTTCTCTATTGTTTTATTTAAATTTATTTACTTGTTAGCTTACTTCCTGTTAACATTATACATTGGTGAAAAGTTGCAGAAAAGTTTTAAAAATTTAAATTCTTAGAAGCATTTCACCTTTCTCTAGGTGTCAGAGACCGATTCACACATTCATGTGATTTCTCCCACAATCAAACATTCTCTGTCTTTCACTCTCTTTCGTTTTCTCACTCCTCTCTTTTTCTTTGTCTGTTTTTCTTATTATCTGTATTTATCTATCTATCTCTCTATTCCCTTTTTTTCTATTTTATCTCCTAATATCTTTTTCTTTTCACTTTCTATCTATGTACCTAGAATTTCTAACTACACATCTATCGCTATCTCTTTCTTTCTCTGTTTTTCTTATTATCTCTATGTATGTATCCCTCTAACAATTTTCTGTCATATCTTCTCTGTCTCTTTTTTTCACTTTCTATCTACTTAGACTTTCTAACTACGCATTTATCACTATTCTTCCAACTCCCTTTCTATAGCACTCCTCTCTTCCTTTTTTTCTTACTCTCTTTGAAATTGAAAAATCAGCGACTCATCGATAACAACTCTACAAGCCGGATTACATAACAAGAAATTATTCAAATCCGTTTTTAAATTACATACCATGATGAATACACATCATTTTTCTTAAAAGTCTACGACCTGCATTTTGTCCTTGAATCACAATTTTGACTCTGTCAAAATTATTATTCGCAGCGTATATATGTTTGGACAGTGAGCGCTGTTCCCGGTCTTTCTACATCTCTGTAATCGTACTTATGTTGCGGCACACTTTCAGATAAATATTGTTTCGTTTGGCTGTAATTTACAGTAGGACATAGTGCACATTTGATACAATACGGGCTCCCGTTGAATTTAATTAAAAACTTAATTAAACATAAAAATACAGTCAGCAGAAAGACTGGAGGAAAAACGTGAAGTTCAATCGGTTCAAAAACCTAAGACTCTTGGCGTACAAAATTACATGGTAGATGATGATAAACGGTAGTGGAACAAAATTGTTTATACAATAAAAATTTTGTTACAAGTGCTTAAAAAAATTTAATTTCAACATTAGGAACGGCATTAATTTATTTTATGACCAAATACATTGCATAATATTTATTGCATATTATATTGTTTGTACTTGGTTTATTGTGCTATGAAAATGCGAACCAATAATTCAAATAGAACAAAATTGAACACCTCAATTCAAACATTAATAACATCTTTAAGTTCAAGACTTGGTAAAAAAATGTTTATAAAACAAGGTACAAATTGGAAATAATCCTGTTATTCTTGCTACAAACAACACTCGTTAACCGTGCTTCAAGTAAGTCAACTCTTCTCTTACCGCTCTTACAGTGCAAAAAAATGCCTGGAAACCTTTTCCAACACGCGATAACTCCTTCTGGTCCCTGCCAAAAATATTAAAATATCACACAGTTGATTTCCCCCATCCGTTTACCTAATCGATCCTGAGTCAGGAACGTCAAAGATAAATCAAACCTATTCGCAGCCCATTTAGAATCGACATTTTCTCTTCCAAGGTATAAATGATGCCCCTCGTGCACAACAGATATCGCATATTCTTATGCACACATTCTTATCTCCCTCTGAAAAATTACAAACCTTCGACATACCACATTCACAAATCCCCAAGGGAATAATCCTCTGGAACTGGTCTAATTACCACCACCAAACTTCGCAACATTCCACAAAGGGCCATAATTTTCTTAAGCGCAATATATAACAGCATCCTACGAACCTCTCACTATCCTCTTTTACGGAAATAATCCGTCGTTCAGCCTTTTTTCTCGCAATGTCCAATATTCTCGAAAGAATCCTTTTAAAATGATTAATATACATCCTAGTTATTCATAAAATAATTCCCTCTTAACAATTAGTCTTTTTTACACATCATTCTAAGAGCAAATAAGGTTTAAACCTTGTAGCCACTATATCCTCTACTCTGGAGGACAAAGAATTTTGATTGGGTGCGTTCCAAGATGTAGAAAGGCTTTTGATTAGTTCTGGCACTCGGGCATGCTTTATAAACTTAAACGCTTCCTACCGCCGGCCGCTGCTTCAGTGTTTCCGATACAAGTCCTGCGTTCCCGCAAGGGAGCGTCCTTCGTCCCATCCTTTATATCATCTATACAGCTGACCTACCTGAATACCCCACTAACATCATCTATGCCGAATCTTATTCAAGTTGCACAGCATGAATGAATAACTTCAGCTTATCGGAGAGGGTTGAAAAAGTGGACGACAAGACTGAATGGTGAAAATTCAGCAAAGAGATACCGACTTAGATTCACATTAATCGTTACACTAGGGATGGATATCGATATTCAATATTTTTCTTTAAAAGCCCGATATTTTGTATCGATATTTTAAAATTACAATATTTATGATATCGATATTTGATATTGTATACACAAAAACACTAAATTAAGTTTAATTATTAATCCTAAGCTTCTTTTTTCTTAATGCTTTATTTTGAGTAAAACAGTGTAATACATAATTGTTAGTTAAATTGTATAAGCACAACGATGTAATACTAATATCATATTTTTAATTGTTTTAAATAAAGTTCCTGTGTTTTGATAAATTTTCTGCCAAGCCATCATAATTTTTATAAAAACTAATAAATTTTTGATCCCGTTTAATTTAGCTTATATTGAAATAAGAATGTTTTAATTAATATAACGACAAAATTATATGTACATAGAAAAAAACTACCTTGATCAATCAATAACCTTGAAATAAACTACAAAAAATGTGGGTGTTCTGTCCGGACGCTACTAGACTAAAATTGTGTAATATAGTAAATGTTATGACAAAACCGTGTAAAAAATTCTTTATTAAATTGATTATATCAAAAGATGGCATTCCGGTGTTTTGGTCAGTTTTCTACCAAACCGTTAACTTTTTTAAAAAAATAAAACCTAAGGAATTTTTGATCACGGTTAATTTGGATTATATTAAAATACGTGTGTTGTAATTATTATAACGACAATGTAATTTGAATAAAAATGTGTGTGTTCGGTTCTTTTGTCGTTGACTGTACTCGATGCGACTCGACGAAAATCTAGACAGTGATGATCGCAGAGCGTAAAGTTGGGGAGCGTTGGATATAGCATCGGGCAGAAGTTCACGGGGTAATACAACCATATGGAAAATTCGACTTTAGATCTTCGTCGGTTAGCATCAAGTCGTCGCATAGCGTTGCATAGGGTATAAATATCTGCTGGTTTAGCTTTGCCTGTGCAGCGTCACAGTACGTTAGTATTGAAACCGTGTGAATATGTAACAAAATTACGGTGAGCAGTACATTTATAATATGCACAAATACGTATAGTCTACAGATTAAAAAATAAAACGTATTTTGTTCAATTAAGATGTTGGTTAAATTATGAAATATTTAAACTGAACAGTTTTTATGTAGTACATGAAAATTACGAACTAGATACATTTTAAATGATCTGGCATCAAGAGTAAGGTTATATTAGTTTGGGGCGATATAACATGGAAATTTGAACCTGTCTTAAAATAATTTAATCTCGGCACCGAATCGAGATTTATGAATTTTCTAAGACGAAATTTGAAAGGATAAAGTTTATTCAGAGGCGGAGGAATCGGATTTCTCCAGGACGAGTCAGTAATTATTCCACACACAAATAGAATTTCAAATTATTTGTTCCCGCCTGTGTTCTCGTCAGATAAAATCAATAGCATGTGGGTTTTTCCCCCCGACTGAATGTAATTCGGCGGGACCATTCTGTGGATTCTTTAAGATGAAAAAATGAATGGAGGGTTGGGTCTTTACACGGAAAATAAACCGCCGCCAGTTGGAAAGGAATCGTTCTGAAATAAACCCTCCGAATAAGACGGAATGATTTATCACTTGTCCCTACTAAGTCGATTTGTTTAAAAGACAAAACAATTTATGAAAAAGCACATAATGATTAATGATCCCGGTCAGATGATAAAATTACCTTTGCGGTTTCTGTTAGGCTCACCGGTAACTGTGTTATTATAAATTTGAACGCAGAAATGATTAATTAGTCAACCATGTTTTTCAAAATCGCCGGTTTTTTGTTTACTTTTTTGTCAACGGGCAAGAGAAAGAGAAAAAACGATTAACCTTACGCTATTAATCTTAGCTGAGGTGACTGTTGGCCCAAACTTGCAAATTAATGAAAGGAGATAAACGTTATCAGTGCATTTCATGACATAACTACATTTCCGGTCTTTTTTTGTTAGTTATCATAATGATCCTTGCTGACGTTTTCAAATTATGAATAATGACTACGGATATTTTTTAAACAAAAATGTGCTTTCACGACATTGATGTAATAGCCTTGCATATATTGCGTAGCAACATTTAGTTATATGGGGGTGCATAAAACATTATCAGTTTTTTGGGAATACGTATAGCAATTCGACACCTCACACCCATCCAAACAAATGAGGGAAGTCGTCCAACTAGCCCGGTAAACCTATTGACCTACACTATAGCGACTGCTAAGACATCCTGACGACCCGTAAAAGACTTTTGACCCTAAGGAGATACTTCTGGAAAAGGTTGGTAACCTTGTATAGAGAAGAAAAAGAAAAACATCGAAATACTTTCAAGTTCACTCCTTCGCAGTACGTTGGGATCTGGCACATTCGAACAAAACAATCACCTCCGCCCAAATATACAACGACGAATGTATTAACTGGCCTCCCTCCGTCAGCAAGTGTTTATTTAGCAACTTTAATACTTTCAGTGTTCTTGTTTATTTTAATACTCTTTACCTAACTTTTGGAGAAAGTTTTGATAATTTGAAACATGTAAACAAACCTCTTTTAATGCTATTTCTTTATTCCAGCTACTATCTCAACAACCATTCTTGTCATCCCAGTGCTTGAAGTAGGCCATAATCCTCGCGGCAATGATTATTGAAAAAAGAGTAATATAATTTCATATTTCATACTCAGACTGCCTAAAGAATAAAGCCTCCGCAGACCCATAATCAAAATATTTATGAATACTGAGAAGGATGATCGATTTTAGTGAAAAGAGAACTTCGGTGTTGGTTCACAGACACATAGTTAAAACGGCAGATAAGGCTGCAAATCTTACGAGCCTTGGACTGTTTGGGTTTAGAAGAGGTGACCAGGGTGCGTGTAGACCAAACCAGGATGTCAAATGTACACCTTCTAAAATGGCTTGAGATCATGTGCACGTTGTGTTGGAAAATCGTTATTGAAAAGCAAACAACGACAAATTGTAGAGAATTGAATGTGCAAAGTAACGAACGTTTCGCATAAACTATGCGCGTCTTGGAGCACGACAACCGGAGTCCCGGGAAGCCCAATACAACATGTATATATAATATTTTACACTATATTCAGATCTTCGTCCCAATTGTTAATTGGAACTAAGCTATTTATTAGAGATAAGGAAATGGTCGAAATCATCTGCCCTCGAGGAATATCGAGCGCTCGGTCACGAATTGATGAGATATGTCGGCATTCATTTTCTTGTATGAAAAGCCTAAATAATGTACCATTCTTATCTATATCAAAACTGAGTGAATATATAGACTCCAAGGAATATCGAATATCTGAGGCATTGTAAACGAAGTCTTTTGTTTGTGAATGTTATAAGCGTGAATAGAAGGGCTCTTTCCTCAATTAGCAGGAGGAATTTTGAGTAGTATGCAGCAATATTAATGCTAACAAGATTAACTTTTGTTTATGTACATATAAACTCTGACGTTGAGAGAATCTGGTAACAGGATAGAGCAAACTGAATGCGGTTTGAAACGCGTGGAATAAAATTTTGATGCACCTTAAAAATAATAAGAAAAACCTGCAAAGATAAAAAAAAGGCTGGTGATGTAGTATAACACTATTTAAACTTATTCAGTATAAAATAATAACTGTAAGGTAAAGGCTCCGAGTTCGAATCCAAAACTGGTATAGTACAAATGGGCTTTTTTCAAAAACATTGGCACCAGGGGGTTGTTGATATGACCTCTGCTGTTGCAAACCCTCGTAAAAATATGTTTTTTCTTTCCAATGGTAGATCGGGGATGAGGCCAGGAAGACAGAAACACATTTATTTTATTGTCGAGCTTTTGGCAGAAGTATCGCCTTCATCAGGACTTCGAAAAAATCGTTGTACTAAATGAATAGGTACATGTGTGGAAATTAAAAACATAATAAATTTTTCCTCGTAAAAATATTAATGAATAAAATATGTTTTATATAATAGCGCAATCTTATAGAACAAAATTTAATATTAAAACAGGTGAAATTAATTAATGTTTTTCGTGTAGTAACAGTGGAAACTATTATCGCATCGTTTGAAATGCTAATTTTGCATCTACACTTTTGCACACAAAAAATTATTTAATAAAATCATATTATAGTTTCATTCGGCCAGATTTTCAGCTTGTTAGTTCCAAGTTAACAAAACTTCATCGTCGTATCAAGTCGTCGTAGGTTAACAAGATTAATAATTCATTTCTGACGCCTTACGGGAAAATTGAATACCGGGTTAAAAACCAATTCCCCAGTAAATCAAACTTAATTCCAGAGACATCAAAGCATGCAACCACGAGTATTGGGTTAACTATACTCCGGGCCGAACAGGGGATTAGTTCTATTCTAATTATATTCTGTAGGAAACATATTAACGTTATAATATCTTAATAAAATTTTCGACAGAGAAATTAAACGAAAATCATTTATAATTCTATTTGCTGTCAGTCATACTTGCCAAAACATTTTTTATATGATTAACTAAGGTTTTTAGTTGAGATAAAAAAGGCAATGGCACGAGCGGGATTCGAACACACGAGCTCAAGTGGTTAAACAGTAGCGTATCTAGCCAAAGATCGTGGGTTCGAATCCCGCTCGCGCCCTTGACTTTTTATCTCAACGAAAAACCTTGTTGTAATTGTATGATATTAATTGGTCAAACGGACCACAATCAAGTGAATTTTCCATTTATTTGAAAAAACATTTCCTTGAAACTATGGCACATAAAAATACCTTGATGAAACAATTGCCACATCATCAACTACAATCATGTACTAACAGATATTAAATTAACACGAAAACAACAATTCTATAAATTGCGTAGTTCTCATCATGAATAATGAAAACTGTCAATTAACTCAGACGACAGGAGGAAATTTCACCAACCTTTACTTAAAATGAAGAACAACAAAACTTGCAAAAGGAAAGAAAGGTTATAAGTTGTCTGCAACCCTTTGTTTTGTCGGTTTTTATACGATTTTTGACGTAAACCACTTATTAATAAATGGCACAAGCTTTCGTCTTTTCACTGCCGTCTCTTGAACTTTTTTTTCGCGTTTCCGTCCGAAACATCCGCGCCCATTGCATATTTCACTAGCCTTGTCTTGATTCTGAGATATTAATGATGAGACGCTTCTTGTTAAAAGTTCCCCCCTAGGAATGTGTCTTGAATAAATGATAAGACAATATTCGGACTCTCTTCCTTCCTTTCTTTCTTTCTTTTTTGTAATCGATGTTATTAAACGCATAAATAAGATGAAAAAATCCGTGAAATCCTTGATTGGAAAATTTGAATGTTATATAGTTTTTCCAAATTATTCATTAATTAAAGAATCAAAGACAACACATGTATACGATATTGTAATATACATATCTTCAAAATAAAAGTATTAACCATACTCATAGCACAAAAAGTTTTTTTTGTTAAATTTTTTAACACGGATTAACTTTCGCGCACATTGGAACTGATAGTCCATACTTAGTTGTCTTGCAATTTGTTATTTGATTAAGCAAAGTGGAACTCATTTTAAGGAAAATGATAACGGCCGGATTCAATTTAACTAAAAGGATCTATTTTATTTGCCTTGCTAAAAATTGCGATGAGATTCCTCGCTCGACCTGCTCGTTTACCAGGTAAATGGAATGTCCTTTAGAGCCGTGGCTCCATAACATGTCAGAAAAGAATTGTCCGTCTCGTATTGTACCTCATAAATTATTCATAATTGTGGTCCAACTTCTAATAAAAGCTCTTTTCAAATGTAGCAATATTATAAACAATTTTTCAGTCCAAGTTTTTACTATTTCAATATAAAATTCTCAATATAAAAATAATTGAAAGTTTCCTTGAACTTTATACTTAAGTGTGCTGTTTAATGACAGTTGCTTAATGATTATTTGGACGTCTGGCGTGATGTAGGTTTTAGAAAAACGTTTCGATCTTTATTGAGATCATCATCAGGGCCTGGAATTTATAAACAATGTTTTAATTTTACAAATACGTGTAGGGTGTACAAAAAATGAATTTATACAAAGCTAGAAAATTTTGGATTAAAAAAATCAATTTATGAAATGCTAGAAAATTTTTGATTAAAAAATTGAATTTATACAATGCTAGAAAATATTAGATTTAAAAAAGGTATTTATATAACGCTGGAAAATTTAAGATTAAAAAAACATATATGTATATAATAGTAGAAAATTTTGTTAAATCAAAGAAGTTGTACTCACTCAAAGTATTTGTTTTCCATGTAGATATGATGTGTATAAATTCAATTTTTTAATCTAAAATTTTTTAGCATTGTATAAATTCATTTTTTCTTTTATTTGAAAAAATTTTCTAGCATTATATAAATTCATTTTTTTTCACATCCTATATATATATATTTGTAAAATTTAAACAATATTTTTAAATCCCAGGGGCTGAGGAGGATCTCAATAAAGATCGAAACGTTGGCACGATAAAGAAAATCTTTTTCTAAAACCTATGTAATATCTCGCCGCATTACCCTACCTCCAAATAATCAGTAAGAAACGGTCACTAAACACCACACATTTTCTACCCGTTAAAGTACATGTTTTTTATCAATTTAGTTTATTTAGTAAATGAAATATACATTAAGATTGAAACCTAATATTGAGCGATGGGGAAATTTAAATCCTATTGTTGTATTACCTATATTAATTCCGATTATTATTATATAAACTCACTAACCAAACTAAAGAATTGATTGATATATTACCTAATTAATTTTCTCATTTTTTCAGGTGGTGGAGTAACTTGTTATACTTGCGTGAACGTATCTGATAATCTGATGTGCAATCAGTACGCTATAGACAGCCCCTGTCCCGAAGGTAATTTTTTAAAAGCTCATTGCTTTAAATGAATAATTTAAATCATTTTATTTAAAAATGTTCAATGCTATAACCGGTTAAAAGCCCAATTCTCTTAGGATTTAGCCGTTCAGGATTTAGTTTTCTAAATCGCTTGTTAAAGGTTGCGCAAAACCAATGAATTGGAGGACCGCCAGCGGAGTAATTATTTATTCGGGATATAATTATTCGTTTACAATATTTAAAAAGGATGGATGCCACCCAAGCATTTACGAAAACTCCTGATTTCACAGCCACATTTTTTAAAATTCATGATTGGCCCCTTGTAATCATCTAAAAAGATAAATCTCCGAATAAAAGGATTGCTCTGATTTCCGGCTAACCGGTGTCAATTGTTCTGGCAAGGTCCCAAAGCGATACCAGGGTTTTCTATTTTATTAGGTTACAGTTGGAACCTTGGAGAACAGTTCAATATTACCTCGGAAGTAAAGAGTTGAAATAACAATTAAGATTCGGTTGAAGAGCTCCGTTTTTTCTGTTTTTTTTTTTTTTCTCTTCCTGTTTTTAAGTAACGCTCAAATGCTGTAGTCTTGTTGTCTTGTTGTATGTTGTTACAATTTAAATAAATTAAAATGTTCGAAATCTTCTCAAGGGCACTTTCGAAATAAAAAATGACAATTTGCCGGATCATTGACCCAGCGATTAAATTTAATAAATCAACATACTATTGAATAATTCAATGAGGCATATATCAAGTGTACTTTCTTTTTTCTGTACAAAAATCACTCAGTCTTATAGAAATAAAAAAAAATTATTTGTAAAAATAAATAATATTCGTTACATTTTTTGCGCAATATTATTTAGCTGTGCAGTAAAACATCTTTCAAACTACGATAATTGCTAGTTGTTTACATCGTGCCAAGTGCAAATAAACTTTTACTAAATCGATTTTCATTTGTTTGCATTGTATAAATTTTGAAAATATATAGATTGTCTTTTTTTAATTTTTAAAATATTTATTTGGCTTATCTTTCATTTTTAATTTCAAATAAATAGATAAATGTTCTAAGAATATCCTCAAGAAAAAAACCACCTCGAACGTTCGTGCCAACAGGTGGTAGGAACAGGAAAAAAATAATAAGTGAAGCAATTTGAATGATTTTTTAAAGTAGAGTTTTCAACTTTACATCTGCATGTATTGCAAGGCTGTTATCTTTCAGGTTTTTTGTTTTTTTAGAGGAAGATATTTCAACTACGGGGTTATATGAAATTGTTGTGTGAATTGTTATATGAAAAATAGTTTTCTAAAGTTCAGTAAAGAACATGTAAAAACAAAAACTATATTTTTTTACGAGGGGTTGCAACAGCAGAGGTCGTATAAACCGGTGTTTTTTTTTTTTTTTTAAAGTCCGTCTGTAAGTATGTCGGGTTGCAATGAAGGACGCTCTGACAACGCCTAAACCGACGCCCCTATCACTTATCACCTATCATCACAAAATACTATTGCAATAAATGATTCTACATGTTGAAAAATTTATAATGACGAAATGATCACTTGTGAGGGCAATTTTTTCTCCGGTGTCCAGTTGTTTCACTTCCCTCTGGATTTATTCAAATTCAACGTTAAGACGTTCAGTAAACCAACGTTCCAACGTTTCGATCTTTAATGAGATCCTCTTCAGAGCCTGGGATTTACAAATATTGGTTAAATTTAACAAATAGATGTAGCATGTAGAAAAAATTGAATTTATACAATGCAAAACGAAAGTTGCAAAAACAATATTTCATATTTTTTATATTCAATCAATGTGTTTTTACTAATCACCTTTACCCATTATTTATGTATTTATTATTTATGTAATGTGTATAATTTCGAACATCTAGTATACGGAGGTGACATTTGAGCCATTACGTATAGCTTGGAAAGATCTGTAAAGGTCGTTATGTGATTTCGGAGTAATCATTTTTGAAAATTGCGAAAGAATTGGGGAGAAATGTTGAGGGGAAAATATATTTTTCCAAAAATTTGTAAATAGGGAGTGTAAAATATCACCTTTTTTGCGGGGAAAAATATTTCAACCTGTTTTGCTAACTCGCTCAATCATTAGGTAAAAGTTGATTTTGGCAGCTAGCCACATCATGAGTATCTTATGTATTGAAATACATAACCTGTGACCGAACCAGGTTGCAAAGACGTTTTAGTTATTATTACGATTTGTTGACAGTATTATTTTATTTTCCCTCGGACAGGAGTTTAACATTTTTTGACCCAGTATGGCTTAAAAAGTAAAGGTGCAAGATGAAAGCAAGCAATTGCAAATTTGATAATTATATGGAAATCGTGAGAAGAGGCCTGGTGTGACGTAGATTTTATAAAAACGTTTTCTTTATCGTGCCAACGTTTCGATCCGTATTGAGATCATCTTCAGAATCTTCTTATAAACCTTGTTTAATTTTTACAAATACATGTAGATGTGGAAAAAATGTACACAACTCTAGAAAAATTTAAGTTCAAACATAATATTTGTATGAGGGTGATGTAATCCCTACATTTTTTGTAGTTATTAATCCAATTCTTTCTTTTTATTGTTTATTTTTGATTTCTTTTTTAAAACAATAAATTAATAAATTTTGTTTTCTTTTATTTATTGGATCATTAGAGTTGATAATAAATTTATTGAGAGTTAATCTGCACCTCGGTAAGTTCTGTTTTGAAAAAAACAAGTTCATTTGTTATCAGCCAAGTCTTCGAGCTATTTTTACTGGCATCATCAAGTGAGTTAGTTACAGTCCTTGGCCATATTGGACAATGAGTCTGTCTTGAAAGAAATTATAAACCATCTATGAAAAACTACTTTATGTTACTTTGTAAGCTTCTTTAAAATTGTTTTGCCCTTATGTTGACCTTAAAACAGGTCGAAAGTTGGCAGATAACAACTGAATTGGTGACTATAACAAGATGAGTAAAAGAGTAAGCACACATCTAACATTTTAAACGATAAATTTATTGAAGAACGAAAGAAAAGAGCAAATCTCAACCTAATTTGTTAATCGGGATAAAAAATAGTATTAAATCCCCCCCCCCAATTAGTAGAAAAAAACCAATCGGGTTCGTTCTGAAAATGCAATTAAATGTGTAACGGGATTTGAATAATTGCCACTCTGCGGCAAGACTTCTTTTTCCATTTCTGGCTTTTTTTTAAATCCGTTTTACTATTCAGCCTATTTTACAAAACGGTTAAATCCCCGGCTAGCATATCGTCGAGAGGAGACTGCCGAAGTATGTTTTCCCATCTGAATTTGGCGTGGATTTCGATGACATTGCCGGCGCCGTGATTTATCTATTATTTGATAGCATGACAGAAGGAGCCTGTTTGTGACTGCCGGCTGACTCCGCACTCCTATATCTGTGACGGCCAGCATAAAAAAACCTGTTCCCTATAAATCAACTCGTTTTGTATATAGGATGTGTTGTTCATAAATTATGTAAATATCGTGAACGAAATTTGATCTCTTAAGTGTGCGATTGCAAATGCTGACAGTAGTTCCAAAGCGTCCAGCGCGTGTTATTTAGGCCTGTTTATAATAAACTGTTTTGAAATGGAGGCCCCCCTCTCCATATATATGCAAATCCTCATTGTCAATTAGGTCGTTCTAGCATAATGTCAGTTGTTTTGTTCTGAATAATGGTATAACATCTAATATCACTAATATTCAAAATTTTGTTTGCGAATTTATATACTACATATTTTCTTTTGTTTTACTGAATATGATGAATAAAAATTTAATTTTCTATAAGTTATTTTTGGTTTTTATACCAATCTAATGTGCACTTGTTAGTAATTTTTTTATACATTTTATAGATCAATCCAGTAAATTCCATGCTGCAATTACGTTTATTAATCTACAATACAAATAGTAAAATTTTAAAAATGAACAGCTAGATGCTCAGTTTTATGTATCCTAACTACAAACGTGTACAGAGTGTACGACTACTCAAGTTACAAACTTTGCCAGTAGATTCTGCATTCAAAATGGTACCAATAAGTTCGAATTAACTCCGGTTCGAATCTCATAAATGACGGAGTTATTCCACGATCACTCATTTTTTAAGATTTCATGCCCTTGCTTGAAATAAACAATGGTAACTCAAAAACTAAAAGGTTTTGAACACATCCTTTGAAACCATTGAAAACTACGTTAAATATCCAATAAGTATCACTAGTAAATTTTTAAACATTCGTGAAATAAGCGTTTTAGTAGCCAATTTTTTTTTATTTGAAAAACTTACTATGGTGATTTAAACTACCATTTCCATAGATTTTGTGCTGATTTGTTTTTAGTTTACATTTTTGACAAATCCAAGTTATTATTTGTGTTTACGTAATTAGAACATTGGCAATTGCTCCTTGCCTCGATAATGTTGAAAGCAAGGTAATCAGCACATAGTGTCAAGGAACATTGATAAATCAGAGTGATATATTTTCCCCCCTCCCTACAGTAGCCCTGCAGGAAAGGATTTTATTTTATCAAATCTACATGTTCCATATAAATATTACTGTTTACTGTAGTGTACAGCATATTAATTATGCATTAAATAAAAGTTTAAGCGTAAAATTTTAAATGATAGAATTACATTTTTTCTTTCACTGAAGCCTGTGTTTATTAATTCAAGTCAATGTCCAGTTTATCAACAAAACCAACAAACAGGTTCATATTGTCGCTCAGAAGCAGTTCAGATGGAGGAACCGGCCAGCCTCTCCGTATACAAACGAAGTGCTGCATTAGCTGACTCCTTTCACTTTTCCAAAGTGGACAATGGAAAATTACATGCAAAACGTTGCTCAGCTTGGACAGCACAACGACAGGAGGATGAAGGGACGTGTCCAAATCGTTTGCGGTAGGCCAGGCACTTGAAATCACTTGGATGTTTTTGTACTTGTCCGTAAAAACGAGCCCTCTCCTGAAGGCCTGGGAGAAGACAAACATCTTAGTCTTTTCCCGCCATGTTTCTTCTCATCTTGCAAAAGTTCCCTGCTCCAGTCTCTTCTGAAAAAGGCTCTTAGGGTGTTTTAATAGAAGATTTCTAGACTTT
This sequence comes from Cimex hemipterus, assembly GCA_039619505.1. Taxonomy (NCBI): domain Eukaryota; kingdom Metazoa; phylum Arthropoda; class Insecta; order Hemiptera; family Cimicidae; genus Cimex; species Cimex hemipterus. The sequence continues at coordinate 23,509,362 of CM077102.1, forward strand.
CATCCCTTGACGCCGATTTTGCCAATTGGTCAGCTTCTTCATGCCGAAAACCCAAAAAACAAAAAATGGGTCCAGGCACTCACGGTAATATGAACCTGTAATTTGGTCGTTATCAAAACGATCCGCAATGACCAAATTAATGTGGCTTGTTCGTAATTTCTTTAAACCAAGCTCTTCTCGTTCATTTGTACAATTAATCAAACAAAAATGTGTATAGAAGAATACAGATCCATTTTTAAGGTGAGGGTTTGTGTTTAACCGTAACTAATAACAATGCGTTTACTGAATATCAGAAAGAATTTTATTTAAAAAATTTGTACGATTAACAACGTAGTACCAATCAATGAGGATTATTATGTATTAATCAATTGGGCGGAAAACAAATAGTTTCGAACCAAAACTCAGATAAAGTTGGCAAACCGGCCTCACTCTACTAACAATTCTGACGTCAAATCGTTCTATCGTATCATTTTCTCTCTAATTACATTTCCATTATATTGAAAGACACAGTTAAAACTATAAAGATTTAAATTAGTTTGATGGATTATGGAGGAACGGCCTGGAGTTGTGTTATTTTCTCTCACACAACAGTTTTTTTTGTTCGATTAATAAAAATGAAATGTCGTAAACAAGATTGGCCATGCAGCATATTACTGGACTTTCTAAATTACAAATGAAGAATTACTTTTCTTCTCGTTAACACGATGGGGAGGTAAATCAAAATTTAAATGATTGCATACAGATGAGAAAATTTAATGAACAAATAACTTTTTATTTAAAGAAAAATGCAATGCTAAATCTAATTCCTTTTGTCAAATGCGTTCACTGATTTATAACGTGAAGTTTTATGTAAAGAAAACAAAATAAAACAAAAACAACAGCAAACGAACCCACTATTATTAAAAATCAGCGGATGTACTTTTATATAGTATCTTGTAGATCCTTAAACTTAAAAGTTAATAAACAACCAAAGCTAGAGTACATTCGGATAAAATTAAATTAAACGTCCAACAGTGCACATACATTGTTTACAATGCTTAATTAAATCTGCTGAAGTTACATCAAACTCTTCTTTTCACATGATGACCTTCAAATCTCAATCCCATGAATCCAAGAAGACTCCTGTCCCATTGAAATCAAATCTCCTCTGTCAATTCAGTCCCAGGATTTAGTGTTTGGAACTCTTTCACTTCTCCTTACCCCTATTCCTCCGCTCTGCATTAACAATCAACCTCTACTCCTTTTATCCATCTGTCAAAAACCTTGGGATCATACTTGATCAAAACCTATCCTGGAACCCCACATTTCCGAACCCTCCGCAGATTCCGGCATGCATTAGTCATGCATTCAGTCATTTTCGATTATCTACTGTGGATTTACCTTCGAGCTTGTTAACAGACTCAAGATAAACATGAACTGCATTGTTCACATTCAGCTCCCCAAAGTGATCTCATGTCTAACATATATTGACATTGGAAATAGCAGTACCAAGGCTCTACATTCTTAATTCCTTTCTCTATCAAACAGTTCTTTCACATTCCACATCCTATGTTCACAATCTGTTAAGTCTTCTATACACACTCGAAACAATCATTCCCGCCATTCTGATATCTACTTTCTCTCGTATCAATCCACCGCTTTTATGAGCGTCTGTTCCTTCCTTATCCGTTCCTTCAAAATTGGAATTGTCTACCTAACAACATCCGCTGTGTCTCAACCCTTTCCACCGATAAATTGCGTCCTCTGTCTGCCTCCTGACCCTTCTACAGTGGGGGGAACACACTTACCCGATGATGACTATACTGGGGTTACAAAGGGTGATGAACCGTAGTTAATAAAGAAGGAAACTCAGAGGACCACTTTTACTTTGACAGAGAGAGAGAGAGAGAGAGAGAGAGAGAGAGAGAGAGAGAGAGAGAGAGAGAGAGAGTGAGGGAGGAGAGAGAGAAATATGAGAGATGTAGAGAAGGGATTAAATTTAAAATCAAAAAGAAATATTGTAATGAATAATTAAATCCAGCGAAAAGGTAAAAGTAACAGAAATGAAAATAAAACTTGGTAACGGTTGAGGAAAATAAAATTACTTCTAAGCAAAATAAGGATAGAATGTCTCTGCGTAGGGGGAGAGTAGAATTACTAACTGGAAATTTTTTCCTCCGTTTCCTTCCTTCAGATATTCCAAAGAATGAAAGGAACGTGAACATGAAGAAGCAGTGTAAAAAATAATATTGACAAATCTTAATTTATAAAAGACAATATCAACACAATTTTAAAGCCGGGAACACACTTACCCGATGTAACGCTATGCGACGATACCCGATGCTACTCGACGCCATGTCAAGTTTTGGTAGGGTACATAATACAACGTAATGTAATAAATTGTTAGTTAAGTTTCATTGTTCTAAATAAAGTTATTCCGTTTTCTGATTTCTGAGATTTTCTGATTTTCTGAGCAAACACAGGAAATAAATTGTTGGTTGAATTTTATGAGCAACACCGTGAATTAAATTGACAGTTAATTTCATTATATCAAAAAATGGTTTTCAGGTGTTTTGATCGATTTTCTACCAAGCCATTAAAAAAATTTTTTTTGATCTCGGTTAATTTGGTTTTTATTAAAATAAATATTTGTAATTTGTATAAGGACAATAATGCATGTAGTTTGAATAAAAATGTTTGTCGGGTTCTTTTGTCTTTGACCGTACTCGATGCTACCCGACGAAAATCTGGACAGCGGGGATCGCAGAACGTAGCGTTGCATTCGGTCAAATTAATTACTTAAAGAAATCTCTTCTTGTAAAATGCGGTTTAATTTAGTTTCTACTTTCAGTGAACGTACGTAAAAGTTTCAACGTGTATTCCAAGGGTGGATTGAGGGTTTTTAATGGAAAAAATTAGTGGACAAATAACAAAATTTGTAATGATGATTGTACCTAATCAAACCATGGAAGCCAATATAGGCCGCCAATATTACGAAGAACTTTCATTTAATATGAAGTTACATAAGATCCTCGCAACCTAGGATGATTTTCTCCCATTTTTATTTAATTTAGTTAAATGTTAGTTAATGTTATTCAAACAGGCAAAACGCTCAAGAATACAATTAATTTTCTTCTTCTTTTTAAGTTCACATTTGTCTTTAATTTACATCCCACTGTAGAATTACTTATTTTAGTTATTTTTAAATCGCTCTTCCATCTTTATTCATCGACTTTTGTTTTCAGGGGAAGATTTCTGTCACACATTGCACATAATGGATTCAACCGGTGCCAGCGTTGTTGTTAATAAGAAATGTGCCGACACGACCGAATGTTGGCCCCTCGGAGTAGGTTGTGTGTTAGTCGACACGCAGACGGTAAGTAATTTAAAACATTTTATTCAAAAAGAGGATGTCAAAGACCCTGTTCTCGGCCTCTTTCCATTTATTAAATAAGTCGTTTGTCTGATAAAAATGCAAAATGCAACACAACGACGATATTAACATACAAACGACTTCGCTTTTATTTGATAATCCAAAGGGAAATAATGAAGGGGCGAAATGAAATGTTTAAAAATAAATTAAATGTTTCTAATGGGGACCGTGGAATCCTCTACAATTGTATAATCAATTTATATCTTTAACTTTAAAGGAGATTGTTTAAAAAAACATCGTAAAGTCGTTACAATTACCATTTATTGACTTCAATCTTCTAGAACAATTTGACAATATAGTTATTAAGAATTTTTTATGTTTTTATTAAAACACTATTTTATTGTAAACAGCAATTACAATTGTAATAAAATACTGTTTTAATTTCAAAAAAATATTATTGACAGAATTGATTAATCATTTCCTTTCTAGAAATAAAAAATGTATATGTATATAAGATAATTATGAATCTTTTCGATGTGCCCGAATAATAAAGCACCACAAATTAGTTCTCTCTCTCTCTCTCTCTCTCTCTCTCTCTCTCTCTCTCTCTCTCTCTTTCTCTCTCGCTTTTTTCTCTTCCACCCCCTCGTTCACTCTCTCGCTATATTTACGTCTCTCTCTCTCTCTCTCTCTCTCTCTCTCTCTCTCTCTCTCTTTTCTCTTCCACCCCTCGTTCACTCTCGCTATACCTACATTTCTCTCTCTCTCGCTCGCTCTCTCTCTCTCTCTCTCTCTCTCTCTCCCCTCTCTCTCTCTCTCTCTCTCTCTCTCTCTCTCCCCCTCACCCTCTCCTTTTTTCTCTTCAACCCCTCATCCTCTCTCTCGGTATATTTACTTCTCTATCTCACTTTCTCTTTCGCTCTCTCACCCACACTCTCTCTCCCATTCACTCCTTCATTCAATTTCTTCCATTTTTTTCTAGCATAGGGCTCATGTACAACGCTAGTGCGGCTAGGTTCTGGTTTCCAATCCTGGCACACCCTTTCTTTTTCAGGATTTCATTTGACATTAATTTGGGAATGGTATTGTAAAGTGGTTTGACGGTAAGCTCTTGTGTATAACAGGAATTTGTTGGCCGTTTTACTTTTGTTTTAACTGATTGATTGAAATTTGATAAATTACTAAAAGTAATGAGATTTATTAAATATAAATAATCTAAAACGCAAGAAACACAAGAATAAATCTTTTAATGTAACATTTATTATATTGTACGCTGTGTTATGTTTAATATGTATTCGTGTTGTTTCATTACCTAAATAGATTATAAGAATAGAAAAACAGAAATAATAAGATAGCAAATATAAATCAACGAAAAGAAAATAGAAACTATTATAATTATTGTTCCACACAAATTCAACATTAGATAAATCTGTACTCCTAATAAAATAATTAAAATACAAAAATAACATCACCCTTTATTTATTTGTGTTATGAATGTATTGTGCTAGGTTACGGAAATACTTGTTTTGATTTATGACCGAGTTCAAATTTTGATTGAAGTTCATTGGGTGACCACGTAAAACTTCGTATAAACAAGAGTTTCTTTTCTGTGAGTGTTTTAATTACATTTTTCAATATACATATATTATAGTTTCATTTCGAATATCTTAGAGTACAACTTTAGAATGGCTTTTAAGCGTCTAATTTCGACAAAGTTGCGTCCCGATTGTTTTCAAGATATCCAGAAGGACGTGACACTTGGCTTACATGCGTGAAGTATCTCACGTGTAAGCAATGTCATAGTAATCAACCATATTAAATTACACAGGACAGAGATTAAATTAACCTTCGAGAGTTTGTTGTTTTGTTGGATCAGAGTGTTTCAAATTTTAACGCAGAAGAACAGGATTTTAACCTTTTCCTTTATTTTTATCTAATAGTTTTAATTTTTATTATATTTTTGTTTTGTTTTAGATTTGCGTCTCATGCTGCGACGAGATGTATTGCAACGTCACCGTTCCAACAAATCAATCGAACGCTATCTACTCTAACCGAAGGACACAGAGCAGGACCAAAGTTCGTCCTTCGGAAACGCCGGACCTACCACTGTCGTCAGCACCTCAGACGCTAGTCTCTCACAGTATACTATTTGTTGTTTTGAAATCGCTGTTATAAAAGTCACAAATAACGGGGAATTATGGAAATGTTAAATTATCAGGGTTATTATGTACATCTGAAAAACGTTTGCTCGAGTTGTTATTATTGGATAATTATTATCTTTTCCGACGGTTCCCTATTGTGATGTGTTTCTTCGTCTTCAACTAGCTCCGCGGTTTGAAAATTTAAAGAAAAAACGATGTACACACCTCACACCCACATACACAACACCCACACACGAAATAATTTTAAAATGCTTCTTTTGACGTTTCTCTTTCTGTGACATGAACTTTACATATCCAATAATTATTTAAAAAGCTAAAAGATGTATATATGTAAAACCAGATTTTTAACAAACTTTACGCTTACGTTTATTATATTCGTCTCATATGAATTTTAATAGTAAAGAGGAGACAAAAGTTTTGAAATTACTTAAAATTATTTTTATTTTTGTTCAAACTATCCTTGTTGTATGTATTTAAATTATTTATCTGAAGACTTATTTTTTAAACTCAAAAGCTATTTTTATCTATTACCTTCGTTATCTAATTGTTAAGTTTAATAATTAATTATTATAATATACATTGGGTTTTTATAAGCTCAGAAGAATCTGTTGGCTTTAATAGGTAAAATGAATATAGGTGTTTTTTCATGCAAAACATTTTGAAAAATATTAACTTTTTGCATTATATTAGTGAATCTAATTTCAGAAATCATTGCAAGAAACAAAAGAAAGAATTGTATAATTTCCCTCTCATATTAATTATAATGTTCGAACAATTAGTCTGTACTCTCTTCAATTGAAAGAAGCAAAACTCCTACTACTACAATAATGTAAAATCGCATGCATTTAATACAATTTGTTATAAAAATTATTATCGACGTGCATTAATGTAGAAATTATTAAAAATATTTTCTTTTCTTTTATTGTTTACTGCACGATGTATTCTCTGGCTAAACAAAATGTTGTAAAATAAAGACGATTGCCAAAATTGAATAATTTATTGTTTATTGTCATAATTATCCATTTGCAGTGGAAAGCTAAATCCAACCACGATGTGAGTGGAAAAACCATAAACTACAAAATTTGAAGAAGAAAATAAAAATTAGAATTAGGGAAGCTGAAACCAATTAGCGCAATGGAAATTTTACGTTGTTTTCAACTGAATAAAAATATGTTTACTGGTCAATGCTGTTTTGATTCTTTTAAGCCAAATCCGAAAGCCTTTAACCACCAAGAATGGAAAACATAAACAAAGGGAACAGGGTGAAGGGTACAAAAGTTATTTCTTAAGGTGGATACCGTTCCAAGTCACGTCCAAAAGCTAAACCAGGAGTCGATTCTTGACAAAGAATACAAGATTTGGCCCAGGTACACCCACAAAAGTGAAATCTAACATATATGTTTTATCGATTTTCATGTTTTGTAAACAATCTGTAGTATCACTTCATTAGCGACCATAACATTTAAATTTAAATGGAATAAATTGTAACTACAACTTTTTCTCGATGATACGGCCCAAACGGACTTGCCGTATTTATGATACAAAAAACACAAACGGATACAATAATAATTTAAATAACAGTTAACTTAACTCTTCAATCTAAAACCTTCGATATAAAAAATAAAAATAGGATTATTTGGTTTTTCAATTCAGTACAACTTTGATATAATTTTCATTAATTAATTAGAAACAAGTCAAAACAAGGCAGATAATTAAAAATTGCTATAGGTCATTAGGAATCTAAGACCAACGTAAAGTGAGTATTGTATCCAACTTTCGGTATGTTAAAATAAATAAGGCAAATATTTTTTTAACCATCCGAAGTTATGCATTCATTCTTCAATTCAAAATTCACTAGTTTCGTGGTCCGCTAGACCAAATAATATTTTTCAATAATTTAAGGTCAAGAGCGGGATTCGAATCCTCGATCTGCAGGTAGATACGCCTCTGCTCTACAACTTGACCACGATCCACTCGGGCGCTAACTTTCCATCTCAACCACACCTCTTGTTTATCTCAACTAAAAACCTTAATTATTTGATTGTTATTGAAATTGAAATTGCACAAAGAAAAGGGTATTTTCAAGGCAGATTATTCAACTTGATTAAAAATTGTTTAAAGCAACGAAATTTTCTTGATTTTCCTCCTCTTATTTAAAATAGACAAGGCCAGAAATAAATGATATAGATGAATTATACTTAAGTTCATTATTAATTTTATAAGTTACTTATGTTGAACGAGTTTCATGGGAGATAAAAATTTATTTTTTAAAAATTCAGCCTTTACAATTTTATGGAGATGTGTAGGTGCCCAAATCTCCAAGTTATACAGTAGCACATTTGTCGAGACGTAAAACGTGAATATTGTATCCAAATTATGGAATTTACAAGGTTTTAATAATCCCTCGGCTTAGTGAGTCGCTATATTATATTTTCCCAAACTGGCTTGTGAGAATTTAGCTCGAAAAACGAACACCCAGGTAATTAAAATTCTTCACAAGAAACGAATTTAGTGAATACTATAGCAACTAAGTCAGAGGGCAAAGCCAAAAGAACTCGGAAAAGAATAGAGGAAATAAATAATATGGGGCTTAAAACAGTGTCTTATGAGACTCCTTGAGATACCAGAATTCCTTGAGAGGGAAAGGCCCTTTATCTGAATATTTGTATTATTGTAAATCTTAACGATCTCCAACAAATATTTTCTAATATCAAATCTATAAAGTTTGAGCCCTAGTTTATAAAGATTAACAATTGAATGTTATATGATTATTCGGAAATCGTGAGATGCGGTCTAGTGAATTGTAGGTTTCAAAGAAAAACACTTTCTTTATTGTGCGAACGTTTCGATCTTTATTGAGATCATCTTCAGTACATCAATAAAGATCACATTTCCGAATAATCATCGAGTAATGATCGCTAATCACCGTTTCTAGCATATGTTTTTCCATTTTTAGCTTTCAATAACAATTATCTACTATCGGTATAACAAATATGTTATCAAGACCCCTTTCTTTCCTGCATCCATCTACCCCTCTTGTAACAAGAAGTGTTTCACAATTAGTTATTCATGGATAATTTAAAAGACTGCTGTTCAATTTGTAACTCTGTAGTTTAATGAAGTTAATCGGCCACTAAAACGATAATATTTTATTAATCATTAATATGTATACCTAAAATGATAGAATGTAATAACAGTCAATATTTAATAGATGTGTCAGAGTTATTTTGCGTTGTTTTTTTTTTGTCTTCTTACATTTCCTGGCCCATCACATGTTACAAATTTTCTAAAACAAATTAAAATGTCCACAGTTTGTTTTGTTAGAGTATTGAAATTTTTGTTTTGTTACCTACTATTAATTACCACATAAATTAACAATTAATCACCCTTTTGTAAACACGTATTTGGTTGTTAAACATAACGATCAATTGAACTGAAGCAGTATTTAGCCGAGTTTATAGCTGTTTCGTTTTTGCTTTTGTACAGCACAGCTTCTCTTTAATAATGTGCGTGTGTTAATTTGTTTGTAATTCCTTATCGGGTCTAATAAATACACATTGTTAAAACATTGCAAATAATCTGTACCTGTTTACAAATTATGTAAAATATTTATTGTTTAGGTTTTATCGTGTTTTCTTTTGACCATACAGTTCTACTTGACATTATTAAAATTAATATGAAAATAGTACATAAAATAATAATTTACTCTAAAAACCATGTTCAACATGTAATTTTTCTCAAGGCTTTTACACAAAAAGCGGAGAAAATGGAGAAACAAATCCTAACAATACAAATACAAAAAATGAATAACAGTAGAAAATGTTGAATTAAGACCGAGTTAAAGGAAGTTATGTTATTTTTTTCTCAAACAAAACAAAGGAAAATCCAATTTACAAGAAATCTTTTCCCTTTAGGATTTCATCAATTCTTTAAAGCGGAGTTGACCCGGAGCCGGGACATTACCTCTGGGTTATCTCTTTTAGCCTACCTGCCGGACTTTGTGGGAGATATATAGCAGAAGGTGTCTAGGCTACCTGGCTAGCATAATGGGACCCAAGGTGGTGTAATAACTGTAGGTTCACAGGTCAAAATGGGTAGCCCTAAATATTAATGGAATCTAAATATAGATTGAAACCGCATGAATTTATGTTTTGTTATCGGAATATGATTTTCTCAGTGAAAATACAGCCACGGCACAGAGGGGAAAGTTCTTCAGTTGCTCAAAAAGCTTTAATTTAATTATGTGGATTTATTGTACCATATTTAACCTCTTTTGTGTATCAGATTTATATAAACGTCAGTGTAAACAAATTCTTTTCATTTTTGTTGTCTTTCTTCTATTTTTATAATTCATTTTTTCCTAAATCTATAAAGCTTTACAATAATTTACCCAATTTCTTGTACATCTAAACTCATTTACAAGAAATTTCTAAAAACCTCACATTAGATTATGTTCAATCATACTCTGCAACGTATCGTAATATGTAAATATTTCAATTGATTCTAAAATTCTATCTCACTGATTCGAACCCACGACTTTCAGCACCACATCTTTTTGAATTTCCCCTACTTTTTGCCATTTTTCAAATTCAAAAATGTGTTGAGATGGAAAGTTGGTGTCCGAGTTGATCGAAGTAACGATAACTCAAGTGGTAGAGTAGCGACGTATTTAGTCAAATGTCGTGGGTTCGAATCCCGCTCGTGGACTGATTTTTTATCTCAACCAATACCTTACTATTAAAATATTAATTAATTGAAAAAAATAATTTGGTCAATCGGACCAGGAAAACTGTCCCATTTAAAATGTATAACCATATGTAGACTATAAAAAATTATATTTTTAATATGTGTATTTTTTGTTTTGAATTAGGTAACTTTATTTGAATGTACAAATGCTCGTTTAATGTAAGAAAGGTCCATGAAACAAAATTTTGCGATCTTTTACATATAAAATGTTCAACTCAAATCAATTCTTGATTCTACTTATTATTTTTCTTAAGAAATTTTTCTAGACTTATTATTTTTATTATTACTTATTATTTTTCTAGTAATTAAACCTAAAATAAAGTTTGTAAGGCAACGTTTCGTCATCTGTGTCCCACAACTATGCACTTCGTTTCTAGATGTTTATTTTAATTAAAATTTAAATTAAAAAAAAACACGTAACAGTGGCAACGGTTATTTCAATGGCAGCTTCAAGCGACAAGAAATGATTATCCTAGTTTATCTTGTCCGAATTCTATCGGAATGGACAAAAAGATGATAGCTCTATGATATATTTGTTGCATTGTTTCCAAACAAATATTATTTGATTTCAAAAAATACCCAGCTTTGTAGCAACTAACTGTACTCATTAGACCCAGACCCTCTGTTCGTTGGCATCACGATTTCGACTGTACCGGATTTTTCATTTCGTAGGACAACCATTAGTTAAAATCGCATGGTTGTGGGTAAAAGAAAAAAAGATTTTTTATGAATACGGACATCGATAGAAATAAGGTGTTAAAATTTGAGGTGAGCATACTGCGCCCTCGCGAGCTAATGTTTTCCCCCTTTCTAATTCTATTGCACTAAAATGAATCATAATTATTCGAGGAATTTGAAAATTAGGACAAGTTTTAGTGGATGTATTTCTTCTATTGTTATGTTGTACATTTCACAGTATCTTCTGCGGATATGTGTATTACTGTAACTGGTACGTTTGTAGATCTTATGCTTCTTTGCACCTTATCAGTTTATATTTACCAGTCTTCCTCAAATGCCCATTTAAACACCGTTTTAGTACCTTTGAAACATTCTGTAGTTTCTTTCTTTCCTAATCCCGCCAGGAGGGTTTTGGACTGCAATTCCATATTAGGGTCTTTTTGAAAACATAAATTTTAACAATGCTGCTCACACCCTGCTAAATAGGCGAGTAATTGTGGTTAGATTTGATTCTACAGCTTGCTATAATAATAACCACTGATGGTCACTCGAATCACTTCTTTCTTTTCAAGATTCTCCTCTTATTAATTTTTCAAAACAACCCATGTACGCTGGGTTGGTCAAGGTCCCTTTAGTTTTAATAATTCTACGAGCTGCTCCACCGGTCGTAAATTTTTTCATCCAATAATGTTTTAATAAAACGAGAATTTCGTAAGAAGCCTTCATCTTTCTTTTTCGAGAAGATTTATTGAATTTTATATAGTCTAATAACAAACTTATTTTCTACAATGGAGTATTATTAATTAAACACGAATTCATTAATTTAATAAAAGGTCATTTTTTTAACCTTTTCATTGTGATTATTGTCTGAGAAAACACTCGTGAAAAATTGTTTCCGCTTGAAGGACGACAGCGATTACATCTAAAACTTTGTTGGGTTGCTGAGTTGTGAAATGGGAACGGAAACGTTTCGTTCGACGTCAAGTAAAAGAATCTTTGTTTAAAAAATCTTTCGAAAATGTGGAGAAAACTGATTGTGCGATCAAAAGCTAAGTTAGTGGGTTTGTGGCTGAAATAAGTAGATTTCCTTTTGATGGGAAATTAGATTTGGAAAACTGCAGGAAAAAATATGTGTTCATTCGCGTGCCAAACCTTTTTTTGTGGCATACAATCATTTCTAAAACATCTCCTTGGTCATTCCTTTAGAGAGAATTGCGGAAAATCAAATTTGGGAAATCGTCTCAAAGAAAAACATCACAAGTTTTTCACAACAATATAGTCGATCTTCGCTATGCACTCAACTACTCTTTTACTCAAACTTTATTTTACTCTACTCAACTTTACTTTACTTTACTTTACTCAAACTTTACTCAAACAGGACATACTAGAAAAAACATAACACATGAAATACTAAAAAAATTATAAATACAAAACGTAACAACACTGCACGAAGGGCTGGCCTAATCTACCAAACATAAATTCAACACAGAGGTATACCCAACATGCGCACCCCACCCACCACGATATTATAAAAGAGGCTGGTCTTAATAGGATCACACAAACACTTTGGAGATGGCGAAACGACGAAACTCATCTCACAAACCAACTCAACAAAGATCGGTAAGGACTTTCGGTTCATCACTCCATAGACGGACATGGGGAAATCGCAAAACTTAATTTTGGAGTTTACAAACAAATATTGTTAAAACGATTTTTGTTTTCTTATATATATTTCAGAAATAGACTTTAAATTTTTGTTGATTAAAAAATAAATAAAAAATATTTATTCAAAATCTATATTTTTACCATTAAAAATTATTCCAAGTTTCACATGGAATTTATTGTTACAACAATGAATTAACAACAACATTTTAATTCAAATTAAAAATACCGTATTTCCATTTTAAAGTGCACAAACAGATATCATTAATTGTGATTTTTGTTTATTTATGTATATTCTATTCCTGTCAAAATCTATGAAACGAAAAAATAAATTGTCCATGTGTGACGATTTTAATCCAATTGTGACAACAAAGAGGATTTACCATCTGCATTCTAAGATTTAATCCGGCGAACGTGACGTTTTACGTTTGGCGTTTAATCCATATTTACAATATGCTAAGCCTAAACCGTTCAACTGGGATCATGAATCATACAGGCTTCCTTTGATTGTTGAATAAGTTAATTTTATATACAATACGTGGCCACTTCATAAGTCGGTGAGAATCAAATCCTGGTTACACATTTGAAAAATTGGCAAAAAGAGAGAAAATTCGAAAGGTTGTAGGTTGAAATGGGAAGTGAGTGTCCGAGTGGATCCAAGTCACCATAGCTCAAGAGGTTGAAGCAGAGGAGTATTAAGCCGAAGGTCCTGTGTTCGATTCCCGCTCGAGACACTGACATTTTCATCTCAATTAAGTCCTTACATAATTAATTGAAAAAAACTAAAATGGTCAAGCAGACCACTAAACCTAAAAGGATTAATTATTCGGATATCGTGAGATGCAGTCTGGTGTGACGTAGAATTTAGAAAAACATTTTCTTTATCGTGCCAACGTTTCGATCTTTATTGAGATCATCTTCAGGACCTGGGATTTATAATCATTGTTTATATTGTACAAAAGCATATAGAATGTACAAAAAAGAATTTATACAATACTAGAAATTGTAGATTCAAAGTCCTTTTTTTTCAGATGTATCATTTTTGTGTGTTATGTGGAGAGTTCCCATGAGATATCGATGTTTTATGTCTATAAGCGTTGGATTTTGATGGGGTCGGGAAGGAAATCTAAAAAATCGGGATAGAAAGACTTTTTTATATGAAGAATCGGCTTCTTTGAGGTGAAAGGTGCCGACAATGGGGAAAATAGGTAATGGTTCGGCCTGATTTCCTTTCAGGATTATATAGTTGGAAATAATTAGGGAAATGAAAGCCAAATTGTTCAAGAATTCGACAAGGTAGAAATGTTTAATGAGGAATGTGATGATTGTTTTATGTGTCATGTTGAATGGTTTGTGTGATGGTGATGCATGTACGTTATCGATATTGTACATACATGTATCATCATCGCATCACACAAAACATATGTTTATTAGGTAATGCTCAAAGCAGCATAAGAAGAAATATTTATAAATTACGAGCAGTTTAACCAGGCGTTACTCAGGCTATAATAAAAAGTTGTATTTTACACATTATTTTAAGAATGTAGAGCAAGTAAATCATTGAAGCATGTATATAAGTTAAATTAACACATTTAAAAGTTAGCGACTATAGACTGTTAGGGTAATTTTTGACAGCTAGCGGCTCCGAATCGGAATTCGTCGGAAGTGGAGCCATACCAGAAGCCGAAGAGGTCGCTGCCTGGAAAGACAACAGCCGGAAAATGGATGCCACAAATTCCTGGCGTACATTTTTATAATCCTGACGTCTCTTAATTTGAGAATATGTCATTTTTATTGTTCTTAGCATTCCGGAACCAACGCGAAACCGCTTCAGAAGTTGTCGCGTGCGTAGTCACATACATTGGTATGTATAAGTGCACATAATATACAATAAAACAGCCTTGTCACAAAAAATGTTCTTAAATATGTAAAAAAGGAATATCTAAAATATAAACGGGATTATTGAAATAGATCTTGTTATATTGGTTTAAAAAAATATAATAAAAAAATTTAAAAAACCAAGGTATTGGCACAGAATCAATGATGGTTTAAAAAGGATATGGAACTATTAATAATAATTTTAACCTAGTGAGTATGATGATAAAAACAAAACAAAAAAGAGATAAATTGCATTTTTTTTTTTTTTTTTTTTTAGATTAAGGCTACAGTTACTATGGATGGAAATTCTGATGAAATGTTGTCTTGACGAGTTCTTCTGAAGAAGCAATACTTCTTATCCAATGAGAGTGTTTACTTTGGCAAGGTGTCATATCTCGCACGATGTTGTCAGAACACGCATGACATCGTCAAAACCATTCGAGCCTTCAAGCCAGTTTTGATTTTTTTTTTTTTTTTTCGTGCGTTCTGAATTTAGATAGTTTTAGCATTTCGCCATGGATATAGCCACACTGATTAGCCTTGCTTTTGAGAATTGGTGTACGTGGGACATGAAAGATAAAAAATATCACAACAGAGATATTTCTCGGCCAAAGTGGGAGAAAGAAATTAACACTAGCAATAAGCCTTATTTGGTTAGTGGTCATAATTAATCGTATTAATTATTGCAATTAATAATTAGTTCTGTATAAAGTTTTTGGTTGAGACGAGAAATTAGTGTCACGAGCGAGATTCGAACCCACGACCTTCGGCTCAATACACCGCTGGTCTAATCACTTGAGTCTATCGTGACTTCGATCCCCTCAGACACCAACACATCTCAACTTACAACCTTCGAATTTTCCCTCTTTTTGCTGTTTTTTTCAAATTTTATTTTAATTAATACGGTCAATTAAGTAACTAGCTATAAGTTTGAAACTCTCCCTTTTCGTCTTTTGCGAAAAATAAGTGGTAACATGCTCCGTTTTCCCAACATCAATCAATAATAGCTTAATCAACGGACTTTCAAGAATAGAAAATTCATTAAGTTCGCCCATTTTGTTGGGAGGCAGAAAGGTATTGACTATAAGAAAACGCACACAATGTAACCACTTTGTTATGTTGTGTGTCTTTTATTATTGAGGCATAGTTTTGATGATTAAGCGACGATAGAGAAATTCGTATTAGTTATTTAAAAAAATATTATATGTATATACAATACTCAACCGACCAAACAAACAGTCAACAATATCACACATCAGCCGGAATCATATTCAATTCAAATCCACTCATCCATTGATTATTTTCAGGCGTAAACCTACAAAAAATTGTTTACAACCTTTTCGGACTCATTAAAGGTCAGTTGCATTAAAATAACAAAAGAATTCCCGCTCTGATACATCAAGGCAATAACGTAATTTAGTCTTTGATATGGTAATTATCTTGATTGAATAACTTTTTTATGTTGTATGTTGTTTTCTGGTATGGTAATTTCACCACGGTTCAGATCAATCAACACCAATTCGGTGAAAAACGTCAATCGCTGTCCATAACAATTATCCCCGTTCATGAAAGCAATTGTCACATAGCCCGGTTTGTTTTTACGAATATCAAGATAAATATCTCATTACTCATTCCTCAATAATTCATGTTACTTAATTTATCTCTTCAATTAGAATAAAACAAAATAGTAATAATACTTTAACTAACAACCCGGACACCACTTCAAGTACAAACGGAAGATCAACAATTATGGGAATTGCTGGGAGAAAAAGGTAGGGCCTACAATATATCCCTGCCAAACCCCATAACTGGCAAAGGAAAAATTCTATATTTCTTCTTTAACCTAACAGCGGCAGTACTATTACAGTAATTTATAAACCGTTTACCTAAAAATAGTTGAATAAATATATATTTATATATAGGAAGGTCGTGGGTTCGAATACCGAATACCGACAATGACTTATTCATTTCAACCAACGATAAGATAATGATTAATCAATCTGCAATCTATGTTGGTATATATATATATATATATATATATATATATATAT
>CM077102.1:23526290-23553131 GCA_039619505.1 Cimex hemipterus
TATATATATATATATACCAACATATATATATCATATATATATATATCGATCAAACCACGAAATACAATTTACGTAATAAGCAAAACGAAGTATATCTTCACTAAAGATCTTCGTGGCCATTTCATTTGTCGCCGAAAATCGAATCCTGATTGCAGGACATTTGAATAAAGGCAAATAGGAAGGAAAATTCGAAAGGTTGTAGGTTGAGATGGGAAGTCGGTGTCCGACTAGATCGAAGCAACGATAGTACAAGTGGCAGAGTACCGGCGTATTTAGCCGAAGGACGTGGGTTCGCGTCCCGCTCGTGATACCGTCTTTTTCATCCCAACAACACATTACATAAAATTAATTGATTAAAAGAAGATATTTGGTCAATCGGACCACGAAATATAATGGAGAGATTGCAGATTTGATTAAAACTATAATATATCTTGTCAACTGCCTATGTTGGCGGTACTTAAAATAAATAAATGAAATTCTAGATTACGTTTTTCCGACTGATAACTTACAAATTAGATGAATACTTTACAAGAAACCACTGAAACGAGTCGATTGGGAAAATAAAATTTGGAACAGGTCATTACATTAAATACAAGAGGAAAAAGTACTCTTAAAATTAAAATTATTTGTTATTTCATGTTTCATCTGTTTTTCTAATTTTTCATTGTTACTGATAGAATCGTCAAAATAGATAAGGCCAAAACAGTTATTCTTTTATTATAAGGCAAACTAGACAGCTTAACTATTATTAAACAACTTTTTATAATTAATCAGCCTAACAAATGGTTTCGTGATAACGTATCATCCTTGATTGCAAGTTCCCATTTTGCCTGAACATCTGGCAAGATGGTACACAGGTGTGATCAATTACTAAGAGACACCATGGTATTGAATTTCTGAGTTTGTTATCAACATAACTAATTATTCCATGTTATGATCCTTTACGCCTATGTTTTGCCTTACATGTTAAAAAATGAAAATCCGTTTTATCGTTATTCCCGTCGAAAACTTTGCCCCGACACCCGGCTTATTTAGTTAAGCAACAAAAGACTAATTAGCAAGAGCCAGATCGGTACAAAGCAATTACAAGTGAATTACATCGTGGGAAAACGTTTTCCTGTGAGTGAGGCTGCAGGCTGTTATCCTTCGGCCCGGTCCGTCTCCAATTGGTTGAACTAATTTCAATCAGTCTTGGTAATGGGTAAAATTAATTTGCTAAATTTACCTTGAATACGGCTCATGGAAAAAAGAGTGATTAAAAAAATGAAATAATTCAACCGTTTTAACCAAAATCGTCATTTTCAAAGCGAATATTTTCAAATAAAAATGTCCAGTTTTCCTTCTATCGATCGAACTTCATTTGAATTTCGTTATTATTATCTATTTCAGAAATGCTATCCTAATAAATAACAACGTTTCAAGGAATCAAAATATTGATTGAATGTACCTTAACAAAGAAAACAGAAAAATAGAAATGAACTTTGAACGTTTTGACGATAGTGCACATCGTCGATGACCTGGCGGTTCTCCATTTGAAGAATTTAGCTCAACTATTTCTTCTCCTGTAGGCTTGTTAAGTATCTTTGGTCACCGTTTTCGGAGGGATCAATTGACTTTCAACTTTAAGAGAAATCTGCCGATAGTAAAAGCGTTCATTTTTATGAATATTGATGTAAGGAATGAAGTTCTCATTTGGAATTCTCAAATGGAAATACATCGGTGGCAGCCTACTTGAAGTAACTACCACTTTAGAAGAAAGTAATATAAAGTTAGTTAACAATTAAAAAGCGCAATAAATAAAAACTTTACTGCTGAAAGGACTCTAGTATGGCCCTATCCCTGAAGAAATATTTAAAAAACTGTTCAATGAAACTAACGTACATATACTATGCAATCAGACTAAAATATTTCCTAGTATCTGGAAATTACCAAAAGTTATCTTGATACAAAAGACCCATATTGCTCTTCCAGGCTTTTCCAAAAGTACTTAAAAGAATAAAAACTATAGTGGAAAACAAAAAATAAGGAGATACCACCAATTTGGACATTCAACAATCGGCCAAATTCATAGAGTAAGGGATGAAATAGAAAAATCACACGAAGGAAAACTAATTCGTCCTGCTATCTTTCTTGATATATCACAGGTTTTTGCTGAGGTCTGGCATGAAAGACATTCAGCAAGCTAAAAGGGATGTTACGAAAGCAATAAGTAGAGATTATTACTTCCTACTTAACTGACTGGCATTGAATGTGCAGTGAAGAGTCTCGAACTTTTTTTTTTCTTCTGAGTTCTCTACTTTCCCTTTACCAACTTTTCCTGTGTGACCACACCTGATCTTGATGTTTTACTACTCATCCAGAAATAGATCAAGTGCAATAAAAATAAAAGTGGAACAGTGTTACTCATAAAAGTGGATGGGAAGTGAGGTTAGACACGTTTTCTTTTGAGTTGTCTTAGGTTGTGGACGAAAAAAAAAAAAAGAAATAATAAGAATGTATTTTGATCAAAAAGAAATCATGCTAAGACACAAGCCATGATGTATTTCTAATGGACATGAAGTCAAGAAATGCAATATTCAAAAGTTGCAAAAATTTATAAATGCTTTAAATAAATTAGTTATACATTTTCTCTAAGATCTTGGTTGAAATTAAAAAGCTAGCGTAACAAGTGGGGTTCGAACACACGACCTTCGACTCATACATCGGAGCAATACCACTTGACCGACACTTGGTTTCAGAGGCTTTGTCTTGGAGATTTTTGTCTCAAAGGCAGGGAAGGTCGCGGTAGGGCTTCCGTTGTGGACTTCGACCAATTCGAAAAGTCCATTAAAAAAAATTCACAAGACAACACAGGAAATTGCAGAAGAGGTTACTGATGGCAACACAGCCATCGTATGCCATCTGGAGTAATTGATAAAGGAAAAAAGCTCGACAAATGTGTACCACACGAACTAATGAAGCCCATAGAAAACAGCGATTTGAAATTTGCACGTTTTTTTTATTGTCCAAAAAAATGATCCATTTCTCGATCGAATCATCACTAGACGAAGAATGTATTCTGTACGATAACAGGAGAACTACCTGTCAGTTCTTAGACAAGGATGAAGCGCCAAAACACCTATCAAAACTAAATCTGCCAACAGATACATCTGCAAAAAAAAAATATGTTTAAGTGACCGTTTGGTGGTGCACTGCTGGGCTTGTTCACTATTTATATAAAGCGGGAAGTTTATGGACGGACAAACAGCTGAGGTCATCGCCGTCCCTTTGCATGTTTTCATTCTTTTTTACTTCTTTCGCGCGTATTTTGTTTTAAACTGCAGTAATTTGAGCGCCTCGATCTGGTTTCTGGCTCTCTGCGTTCCATCTCAGCTGAACCACGTCGATATCCTAAAACTCTAGACTCTCAGGTTGGCAAATATAGAATAGAAACAAAACATACAATACACGCTCTCTACAATGTACACACACACACACACAATGATGTGTGGATCACATTCACTCCGCAGAGTTTTCGATATTCCTCGGAGCGGTATTATAAGCAACCCCTTCTTTTCACGCTAATAAATTACATTCATTCCGGAAAATTAACACAAACAACAGTCGATAGAAACTAGTCCAGTCACATGTGAGAGTATTCATTCACATTCCTTGGGGCAGGGTTAAATAATCCCTTGTATAATTATGGTGTAATTTTGAATTTTGGTGAAATTATCACAACAGAGAATGCACGGGAAACCGCAACGAGCCGGTTCTTCATGATAGCGCCAAGCCACATATTGCAATGCCAACCATGCGTAAAATTAAGGACTGATGACGACATACGACATGACATCGTATCGATCGAAACCATACCGCACCATCGATATTCACCCGACCTCTAGCATGGAAACTTCCACTTTATTATGCATTTTGATCACTTCCTGAGGGTCGTTAAAAGAACGAGATGAAGCCGAAAACGCCTTCCAGGGCTTTACGACGTCATTACACTTTTCACTCCACGGTGTATCATGTTGGTATTCACTGCATTAGTCAACTGACCGTAGTAGTATAAGCCACCGTCAATATTTTTCAATGTATTAACTGTTACGAATAATATATAATTATTTCTTTCGCTCTATAAAACTGATCAAATATGATGTGGTGGCCACCTGCAGTTACCACGGAACCCGCCAGGTACCCCTACCAGTTATCCAAGGGTCTCGCCCTCTACTCAGCAGCCAATCAGAGTAGAGTCCTTTGGTATTTAAGCAACGGCACTGCGTAACTGACTCCATTCTATTTCTTCACTACGAGTTTACACTAATCACTAATGGACAACCGACAACTAAAGCAAGGGGCCAACTTTGCACTCGGTTAACTACGAGTCCCTTCAACTGCTGTAGCGTCAACCGACTCATCCCCTCTCCCCACGACTCCAGCCAACGGTTCACACGCACATATACACATAGTCCTGGCCTTGACTAATCGTCTCAACTCTACAAAAATAACATCGGCCCTTCTCGGAACCACCAAAAACTCCCAGTCTAATTGAATATAATTATATAACATTTTTAAAGCTAAAACATGAATATGCAATGATAAAAAATGTATACTGAAAGTGTCAACTGATAAGATAAAATAGAGAACTAAGAATTTAAAAAAGTCATCATTTCTACTCTCTGAAGCCAAGTTGATACTATCCTGGACTATTCTGTTTATAAAATACAATAGCACTACAATGCAGGTAAGCTTGATTTTACCATATTTATATTTCAAACGTGTAATTATATAACATTGTGTTTTAGAGTCTGGATGAAACGAACCGAAAAGTAATCAACGAATATAAAAAATTTAACGAGGGTATTCCTATTTAACCTTGCTATAACTTAATATTTAACAAATCATGCTTGTCATTATATTAGTTAATCTATTATGATAATATCAAATAACTCACATAAGAGCTAATATAAAAACTTATGTAATTATTTATATATTGCTGTTTATGTTTGTTGCTATAATGTTGTTTTGTAAACTGCTATTTCATAAAGTTCTATGTAATTAGGTAAGCACTTAACTATTCCCTCTCTTCACTTTATTTGAATACTTGGATTATATTATGCAGTAATATATAGTAATCTATAATCATGTCTTTCGAGTGTTCTGAATTTTCAAAAGATGTAGCGGATAAATTTTACATCCTACGCTTTCTTATAAACAAGAGGTGCATAACATCGGTTGATTGTTAATACAATTTCTTGAATTTAAAGCACTCAGTTTGGTGCTCTAAAGTTTCTAACATGTATGGAATTGAAGTTTGAAGTGGTGTACACCATCTGCCTTTTAATGTTAATGTTCCTGTATAAAAAAGCTGGACTTAACTTTTCTGACATAGTGTTTGACATTCCGTAAATTAATGTATAATTAATTCATAGAACAATCTTGGTCTTTTAAAAAATTGGCTATATTGCTATGACATGGAATGAAGAATGTTCATTAATTATTTAAATTGTCAAAATTGCAGACATTACAGCATCAAGAATAGTAAGGAGATTATATTACAATTTAATTATTGGATTGTTGTTTTTGATTGATGATTTTTTCTATTTTATGCATGAACTGTGAAATGTTATACAAAATGATGAATAATAGATTTACCAAATGTATATGAAAATTATTGCTTGATTAATATTTTCTTTGGTGGTTGATCAACCTTCTCAGTTTAAATATGTTTTTTCTTTCCAAAAGTAGATCGAGGATGAGGCCAGGAAGACAGAAACACATTTTCTTGTCGAGTTTTAGGCAGAATGTATTGCCTTCATCAGGACTTCAAAAAAATCATTATACTAAATGAATAGGTACATGTGTGGATAGCGGATAGCCGGCTATATAGCTATCCGCCATCCACACATGTACCTATTCATTTAAAATAACAATTTTTTCGAAGTCCTGATGAAGGCGATATATTATGCTGAAAGCTTGACAAGAAAATAAATGTGTTTCTGTCTTCCTGGCCTCATCCCCAATCTACCTTTGGAAAGAGAAAACATATTATGTATTGCTTGATGCTATTGCTATAAGTTTTTCATGTTATATCTGAAGTTTATTTTCATTTAATAGTATGATCTATTTATTTATATTATACAAAGTTCAGTCATGCTTTGTTCTAAGAACCAATTTTACTGGATTGGTCAAATCAACCTGCTGCAATTGCTGGCCAAAGCCTGGAAGCAAATCAGGTTGGCAGTTTCATTATAGGTTAGGGATAAACCAAATTTTCCAGGTCAAATGTTTTGTTTGTTTTAGTCTGCTCCGGACGCAAATATTCATTGCCTGGTGATGTTTCATGAATCCTGGTTTGTTTCAAGTATTACAGTACAAAACTAACATATGTTCAAATCCCACTTCTCTATCTTTCAAGAGAAAACAAACCTCTGCTATTGACAAGGTTACAGACCCCCAATGATTCATTTCTTCAGTTCAGAACAAAGCCAAAGTAAATTGACTACTCCACAATCAATTCAAGTCGTCCCAAGGATGATTCCCTTTTTGTAACATATTTTTTAATTGCAAGAAGCATATCTCCTGTTAGTTTTCACAATTATTCGCCCTAATTACATACATAAAGAATTTGAGCATGTCTTATGAAGATGACCTTCAACTTGAATCTTATTTCATTATTTTTTCAATTATTAATTACATTTCAATAATGTTATTAAATAAGTTTGCAATTGTATATGATATGAATTTATATTTTTCAGAATTTAAAAAATAGTTGTGAATGTGAGCACTTGAATTTGTGCAACCATGTTTTGCTTACATTTTCAATTAACCATTAAATAAACTAACAATGGATGAAATTGTATTTTAATTCATAAATTGTTTTTTTAGAAGATGAAAAAACATGGAAGGGACCTTTCTACTTTGTTCAGGGTGCAGATTGTCAATTTGGCCTAATAGCAAGGTATTTGGAAAAGAAGGAAACACCCAACTGGGACAAAGAAATTGCCCTTTCCAAAAAATGCGTCGAACTGATAAACTCACTAGAGCCGAAACCCAAGTTTTTTGTCATCTGTGGTGATCTCGCAGATGCATACCCTGGTACGTTTAGCATTTCGGTATTTTAAATATAAACTAACAAGAAACTAAATTTAAAAATATAGAACCTGGAACTGCAGCTATTAGAGAAAAACAGGTCATAGATTTCCATAAAATTTTTGGCAAAGTGGACAAATCGATTCCAGTGGTTTGCCTCTGTGGAAATCATGATGTAGGAGAACAACCAACTATTGAAGCAGTCTCAACGTTAGTAATTAACGTTAGTTCATGGACTTTGATAATATATTCATTTTTTTACTTAACAGGTACAAGTCAGATTTTGGAGATGATTACTTTTCATTTTGGGCCGGTGGAGTTCTTTTCATCTGTCTTAACAGCCAATATTTCGTAGACGGTAGCCAAATACCAGAATTGGTGAAAAGTCAAAATGAATGGTTAGACGAACAACTTGAATTGTCTAAAAGTTCAAAAAATGGCGCTGTGATTTTTCAACACATAGCACCATTTATAGATGACCCGGAATGCGAAGATACCTACTTTTGCCTGAAACGCAGTGTGAGAAAACCGCTCATGGACAAATGGCTAAAAGCTGGTAATATCAAATGTTGAACCGTTTCTTTTACATTCTCAGGTTTTTGGCTTTTGTAGGTGTACGTTATGTCTTCTGTGGACACTGTCATCACAACGCTGGTGGAATGTACAAATCGCTTGAATGCGTCATAACATCAGCAATTGGAGGACAGATTGGTAAGGATTCTTCAGGGTTCAGAATTGTTAAAGTTTATGACAATTCCATTAAACATGAATACTATGCATTTGACAATGTCCCTAAAAATGTACAATTGTAATTAAATCCAATTTAAATTGTTCAACATTACGATTGCAAAACTGATCTTTCTATTTTGTTTTTGCTCATCAGATGCACTATAATATTTCAGCATCTTTAAAACTTTAATTATTTATTAAAACCACATTAACCCATAAGAAGGATAAAAAAATTATCAAGTTACAACTTCACTTTAACAAAAAATCTAAATACAAACTAATTATAAAAATCAATATTTGTTAGTCATAAATAAAATAATGTTTTTCTATCAAATGCCTATTTCATATACTGTGTAAACCCAAAATTGATTTTACTCTGTAGAAGGTAGGTTTCTAAAAGCTACTCTAAAACATTCTCATTTAAGAATATGACCTAATTTTTCTGATAGCTTCCCAATGTATGGCAAGTAACAAAAATCTAACGATTCATTTTCGGTGCGATGGTTGTGTCCAGTTGTTGCTTCTTCTAAAGGTAGGTCTTTTTCACTAACATCCAATCGATAAATATTTCTTGATATCCATTGTTTTTAGCCAAGGTGATGGTTTGTAATTACTTTTTATAACTAGCTGGTGTTAATTGGAGTTTCAACATACTGACTATGAGCCAAATGAAGCCAGCAGCTGTATGGGTCCATGGGTGAGAAGAATCACCTGGTAGTGGAGCGTTTTCTATGTACATCCACTTCCATTAGCTTATTTATTTATTTTTTATGAGCGTTTCACCCAGGGCCCTTTACTGACAGTGATCAGTGCCTAAACTATTGTGGCTACTGGTGCCCCTTTATTATAGACAGTTTTATATCCAAATTTTTTATTTTTTTAAAAAATTTTTTTATATTTTTTAATTTTTTTTTTTTTTTTTTTTTTTTTTTTTTTTTTCTTTTAACGAGGGTTCACAACAGCAGAGGTCATATAAACCCTCAGGGTGCGGTTGTTTTTGAAAAAAAGCCCATTTGTAAGTATGTCGGGTTCGAATGCAGGGCCGCTGCATTCGAACCCGGGACCTTTACCTTACAGTGATGAGCGCCGTGTCAAAGACTGAACCTTGCGGCCACCGACACCCCCCTCCAAAAAAAAAATGTTTCAACAACTATCTTTATTTATTTACAATGTAAAATTTATACTAGGGTGTAAAGAATTAATTAATTTGGGGATTTTTTTTATCCTCTAGGGTTCCCGACACATAAATAAAATGGGTACATAAAATGTCATCTACAAAGCATTTCCAAAACAGAACATATATATATATATATATATATTATGCAGGGTGGGTGACCAAGACCTCATCCCCATTCGTCACTAAAAGGCCCGGGACTTCGTGTTCTGCATTGGACCTGTTCACAGACCACAAGATTTTGGATCATTTAATCTCAGGGAGTGATTTAGTGATGTCCTCTCCTTCAAAGATTTCAAATCCTATCGCACTCGACGAGGTAGTGCCTTGCCGTTTCTTCTTTTATTTGGCAAAAATGGCAAAAAGGATCTGGTACCGCTCAATATCTCACTGGCACTCTCAACATAACATGCAAGAATAGCACAATTACACAGAAAACAATCACTTTGAGTGAGTAGAAATACTTTGGTTGAATATAAAAAATATATTTTACATTATATAAATTCACTTTTTCCACATCCTACATATATTTGTTAAATTTAAACAATATTTGTAAAACCCAGGCCCTGAAGATGTTCTCAGTAAAGGACTAAACGTCGCACGATAAAGAAAATGTTTTTTTTCTGAAACCTACATCACAGTAGACCACATCTCACAATTTTTAAAATAATATTCTTTCTTTTCTTTTCATTAATAAACTTACATGGGATATTTAAATTCTTGGGCATATAGGTGAACATATAAGTGAATAAACTGAACTTTTATACATTCATTTTAATTTGATATTTTTTCATGTTATTTGATGTATGCAATATTTTATACTAATGTAAGTGATGAGTATTTAATATTTTTAAGGGAGGAGATTTCAAGTTGAAAAAATACTCAATGTAAAAAAATAAATAACCATTATTTTTTATAATCTATTATTATTTTTGAAATTTTCAAAAAAAAAAGTTTTCACATTTTCACAAGGTTGGTTCAGAATTTCAATAGTTAAAGTGCAGCTCCAATAACACCACTGACATAATCATTGATTAAGTATTTACATGATTAATTTATTAGCTCATGTCAAAAAAAGTATGTTACATGTTTACAAATATGTAAACTAATCCTATACATTAAAATGTTAAAACAGTTTTGATTTGTTCATCAAAAATTTGTTTTAACAGAAAAGGTCAAGTAACAATTTTTCATAATTGAAATACATAATACAATAAATTACTACTTTTAAATTGGCACATTTTAAAGTCATTGAAGTTTGAAGTGATAAAATCATATCAATGTTAAAAATAATCTTTAATAGAAACTATGCTTAAAAATAAATTCAGTAATAAATTGAGGCAATAAAAAAATTTTAAAAAAAGTTTTTGAGCTGAGACTCTATGTATATTCACAAGTTTCAGGGCATTCTTCATTTTCACTACCAGGGGCACTATCATCCTTATTTGTATTCATTTTGTCGTACCAAACTTCACAGTTGGGGCTCATGCTTGAAGCCCTTTCTTCATCTTTCTTTTGTTGGGGCCTGGCATCTTCCAGCGATCTGCATTTGCCATCTGGTCCCACTTTTCCCGGTTTATAGTTTTGTATGACATTGAGATAATTGGCCTTTTTGAGGTTTAACTTGTCTTCGAGAGCATTTAAGCTGCTTGTAGGAACGATCCTGTGAGGGAATCTTGGTGATCCTTTTGGTCGTTCCTTATAGAGAATCGGTTGAGAGCTCTGTAGCTGTATTGAAAATGAAACACGAGGTTGAGATAAAGATTGTACAGATCTTGCCTGAATTCTGTTGTGGTCTTCTTCGCCATCGCTAATTTCTTCTTTACCCAAACCGAGGGAATACTTTCTCCCTCTGATATCAAAGTCATCTATGTTGACAAACGGTGCCTTATTAATTCCTGTTCTACTCGTATTGCAGGATGACTCACAACTTTCTGAATTGCTCTTGTTTCCAGGAACGAATCCTGCAAAATATTCCATGTGCGCTCTGAATGCTGAAGCCAAACCACCTGCTGCTGGGGCTGAAATTTTTCTAACTGCCGGCTTTGGCGTTATCATATTTAGCAATTTACCAAAAACCAACACTTTAGAAGGCTCTGTGCTTGAAATTGAATCTCTTTGACAAAAGTTCATCTTGCCCGACAAAGCCTTTTTCTCATCTAATTTTGATTCTGAACTGAAAGTGACACTCCGGCGCATTGGCTGGGAGCAATGTTCTTCCGTAGGCCAACTGGCTCTTGGTATCACAGGTGGCAAAACAGATAGTAGAAGCATTGGTATACCTCCACTCACACTTGGAGACTTTCCTCTGGGTGGCACAGGTAGGGAAAGCCTTTCCAAAGCTTCTTCTATTTCACTCTGGAAACAATAAACACTGCCATTAAGTCAATTCTTTAAAACAAAACAAAAAAACTTTAGTTTTAAAGTACCTTTGGGGCCATAATTGATGACCGCGAACTGCATGAAGAAGCTTCGTTAGTAAGCTGTTTTTCTAGTTTAGCTATTTCATTATCCAAAAGATGTAATTCTCTCCTGTACACTTTATTTTGAACTTCAACACGAAAATAAAGTTCTCTTCTATCATCTGTGAGAAACCTAAACAAACATTTTAATTTTTAAACTTCAACACAAAATGAAGAAATATACAATTTTATGTAAATTGGTAAAACCTTCTAGTGTTGCATTCTATCTTTAACCCCATACTCTGCATGATCGGATCGAGGGTCGCAGTACTCCCAGTATGTACTAAAATATCATGAAGCTTTGGGATAAACAGAAGGCAAAGGGACCCTGTTGTCGAGACTAGAATCGGAATTGTGATTGTTAGAAATGCCAGCGTTACTCTTTCAGAAATGAGATTGGCAAGGACGACAACAAGCACACTGGTTATGACAACGCTGTATACACTGAGGCCAATGTATTGCGAATCATTTAACGCTGGTATTTTTACATGTCTGAAATTGATTGAAAATTAAATATTACATAATTTAATACTGTTTTGATTGGATATATGTATGGTTGTTAATAAATAAAATCCAAACCTTGTTTCCCAAGCCATGTATACTCCAACGACAAGTAATAACCCCTTGTAAATATAAAGTGCACCCAGCCAGCTATGTATGAACTGTGATGAGCAGACTTCAATCTAAAAACAAACAAATAAACTGACTAAAAATATAATATTATTTCAAAGATTGAAATATAAGACAATTAATTATGGTTTATAGTTGAGATGAAAAAAAGTTAATGGCACGAGAGGGATTCGAACCCACGACCTTCGGCTAGATACACCGCTGCTCTACCACTCGAGCTATCGTGACCTCCATCCTCGGACAGTAACTTCCCACCTCATGGAGGGGATCTAGGTCAAGTAAAAACCGTAATTAATTGTCATATATTAATTGGTCGAGCAGACCACGAAAATAGTGAATAATTGAAATATAACTTCTTTTGCATGCACCTTTCACACTATAACGATCCTTTCTTCCCGTGCAACTGTGAACCACCTATAAATTATAACCATTTCTTAGTGCGCTTTTTCTTACAAGATTGAGCACTTTCCTTGGCACCTCCCCACAAGCCTCTTTTGTTGTGACAGTAAATATCTTATCGAATTGGCTGTACTTTGGGCTAATGCATTCATGAAGGATCTGTTCCGATGTCTATAGTTCCTCCTGAAAGACTCAGCATGTTTCTGTCTTTGCTATTATGGGTCTTCTTTACATGATATTTAAAAGGGCAATGGCCTGTATACAGGCCTTTATTTTTCTCAAATCCTGCCTGGAGAGGCTTGGCCTTTATAAAGCTCTTCACTTGAATCCACTTTAAGGTAACCTTGTTTTATTTTCACAGAGTGATTAGGCAGTTTAGGCAGTTCCAGACAGGTTTGGGGTTAAAAGCATAATATACATTTAGTGCCTTTATGGCTGCCTGGTTTTCTGAAAATATTTGCTCACCTTTTATATTTTATTTATGCTGTGCTCAGGGTTGTATTGCACGGACTTCAGCTTGGAAAATTATTTGGGTTAGCCCACAGGGGTTTGCTAGAGGGTAATTTGGTTCTTTTATAAATGCACAAAACGTTTCTTTCATACTTATACATAGCTAATTTATAAACAAAGGACACGTTAAAAATAAATAGCAAGAATCAATTAAGTTGTATGTATTCAGGTACACAAATTTATTCAAATCTTGAGATCAATGCAGGAAAACTAGTTATGTAAATCAGTTAATCAACAGTTAAGGAATTCCCTTGTGTCCGACTGACAATTGTGATGGAATTAGGATTGGCCAGAATGAGGTGAGCACTGGATCCGTATTGTTGTGGATATCCAATCATTGGTTTGGAGTGACACAAGGGTTGAAAATGGAATGGCAATTGCATTCAGTTGTAAAATATGTACTTGAGCCTATCACTTCCACAGTAAACCAGCAATTCTATGAATTTGTAATTCTAATATCCATTATAATTTACAAAAAAATGCCAGGGTCAGACTTCAGTCTTGTCCATCTCACTACCAAGGTTGGGCTTTACGGGCTATCAACAGAGATATTCTACTGCGCTGGGTTCTTAGAACTCAGATCGGAATTCGCTGGTTTTCGCCTTGTCTTCACGGACGGGTCCAAGACCGGCGAGGGTGTGGCGTGCGCCGTGTATAACGGGGGTTCGTCCACTTCATGTGCACTCCCGCGGCACTGCACCGTGTACACGGCGGAACTGTATGCGATCTGGCACGCACTCGGCCTGATCCGGAACGATGAGGGTTTGGCCTTCCTTGTCTGAACTGACTCTCTGAGTGCAGTATCGGCTATCCAGGACAGATTTTCTATGGACCTTCTTGTCGTGCTCCTTCTAGAAAGATATGCTGAGCCGGAGCGCCTTGGAAAAACGGTAGTAGTTGTCTGGGTACCCGGACACGTTGGGCTGGAGGGCAACGAACGTGCAGATGAGGCAGCGATAGCTGGGACATCGCGCTCTCCAGACCAAGCTATCGCGATCCGGCCTAGTGACGCTGTCCGAGCGGTAAAGAACGCTGTGGATAAGCGTTGGCAGCGCCGGTGGGCCGGGTCGTCTGAGAAGCTCCTGCGAGTTAAGGGCACCACTGAACAATGGCCCCATGAGAATTTGAAACGTAATGAAAGGATCGTGTTGACTCGGTTGAGGATTGGTCATACCGTTTGACCCACGGACATCTGATTCTGGGTCAAAACCCGGGTAGATGTCCCGCTTGTAGAGAAAGGTTGCTCAGTGTGTCCATTCTCATCGAGGAGTGTCGTGCCTTGGCCCCCTACAGGGAGTGAGTAGGCATGGACTCTGACATAAAAACAGTACTCAGGCGAGCAGGTCAGATGTTGGACCCCCTGTTCCGGTTTTTGAGAGAGACGGGGGTGTTTCCACACCTGTAAATGGTGTATGTGTGAAGTAGTTTTGTAAATAAGTATATCTGTGTTGTGTGTTATTGTGTTGTGTATTTATTTGTACATAGTGGATTGTTTTACATTTATTTATTAGTAAATAAATGTAAGATATATGTACTATGTGTATAATATATATAATATGTAGTAAATTATTTACAACAGTACAGTAAGAGGGGGCTGAAATGAAAAAAAAAGAAAAAAAAAACAAAAAAAAAGGAGATATTTTCAGCTCCCAACGCAATCCAGACCCAATCGCACTTCACTCATTCTTTCCTATTTACGTACAATTCACTCACAATCAGTTAGGGTGGTGGAGTAGTTGGTATCCCTCCATCAGTTCTATGAAATTATATAATTAATCTAATTGAGGCCCCTCTCACACTACATGATCATGTTAATAAATACATTCAGTCTCTACATACAGAAAACAGTCCTATTTCCTCAAAAAAACAAAACAATTACAAGCTGGTATGTTCAAACATCTTTTTCATATTCACTATTTCTTCATGCTCTATATATGGAGCCAAGAAAAGGCTCCCTTCAATTAAGTGGGTCACATTGAGTAACCATTCTCTACATCGCTTTGGCCCAAAAGTAGGTGTCTGTGTGTCAACCTTGCTTGGCCTATCCTTAATCGAGATGCCCTGAAGAGAGATTAGTTAAGATGTTTTTATTTGCCAATTTCTTCGAGGTTGGAAATTTTTACAAGATGTTTTCATAATTTAAAATTGAAAAAAATAGTTTTAATTTTATTTAATGTGAGTTTTTGTTATTATAAAAGGACAGACTGCTAGGTAAATTTGTGTTGTGTGTAGTGATGATGCTTTAAGAGAAATAACAGCCTGTAAGTAGTTTGCTCTGTTCTGTGTTAATGGCAGACTTTATCCGGGAAGAGGCAAACTGCTCAGATCATCCTTCAAACATTGATGACCAAATTCAAGCTTTTGTCACAAATAACCCACACTGCCAAAAACACACCACAGATTTAATCACTCAAAACCTAACAAATTCAAGGCAGGATTGCAAAAATTGTCTAAGGCAAAAAAAGGTTTTATAAATTGTAGATGAAATTTGTTTACAAATATAAAAACTTTTTCACTGTAATTA
This sequence comes from Cimex hemipterus, assembly GCA_039619505.1. Lineage (NCBI taxonomy): Eukaryota > Metazoa > Arthropoda > Insecta > Hemiptera > Cimicidae > Cimex > Cimex hemipterus. The sequence continues at coordinate 23,541,793 of CM077102.1, forward strand.
TCACCAAAACATTTTATATAATTATTTTATGACCCAATATTGAGTTATGAACTAAAATAAAGCTAATTACTTATTTTATAAATTACATATTTGGAGCTCTGAAGCATAATTTTGATATTATTATTTTTTTATTAATTAGAATTAGAAAATTAAACGATCCAAGCTAATTCTACTATTATACAAGTTCCTCTAGTGGGGGGGGGGGTCTTGTAATAAACCCAAAGTTTCTCTGATTCTAGTACGAATTCTACTGTAGATTATTAAACAAAAAGTTCACAAAACAATTAATAATTAACGTATTGATTTTTACATAATTAATTTGTAAAACAAAATATATAAAGTGCACCGATTCAAGCCATTATTATTCGAAATTGAAAATGTCGTTTTTCCATATCGACCAGAAATTATCTCTACAATTTATCATTCAATTTGCGTCCAATACAATAGCCATCAAAGCAAGTTAAATTGTGCAGTTTGACCAATGGGAGGGTGCCTGTGACACAATTGAATAGGGGCAGGGAGAGAAAAACTGTCGAGATAAATTCTAAACGGATGTCCCTCTAAATGGGAGACTGGGTGATATTTCAGCCGAGGGTTCGTTATTTTTTCACTTTTAATTACAGAATAAAATTAAATGACCAAAATCAAAGTATCAAACATACAAAATAAACTAATCGAACAGCAAATATTTTTATAGTGATTAAGTACATATTTATTTATTTTTTAGTTATGAATTGTAAGATGGAAAAAAGACACCTTAACGACCTGCAGTTCAGCGATACACGTCTTAAGAGGCTTTAAAATCTATCATTCTTAACCTAGAAGACAGAAGGTGGCCGCAACGGTTTAGGCTCATCACTGTAAGGTAAAGGTCCCAGGTTCGATCCCAGCACCTCTGCTTTCGAACCTGACATACTTACAAATGGGAATTTTATCAAAAACACCAGCACCCCCGAGGGTTATATAACCTCTGCTGTTGCGAACCCTCGTTCTGGTCTGAGGTCTGAACGGTAAACCGGCTTTGGGAGAGGTTTGCAAGTAGGAAGTTGTTTTTCAGCATAGGTTTTATACCCAGACGGGTTTAAATGACTCTACAAACGTAAAATTAGATCAAACTGCCAATCATAGTGACGAGTTTTACTACAAAGGGATTAGCAGTAGAGAGGCCTTGAGCTACAGTAATGTACAGTACGAAGGGTCCCGACGGCTGCAAAAAACGGCAACTCACATGACTCCAAAATTGCCATAATGAGACAAAGATTTAAGGAAAATAAAGCAAAAAATGTGTATGTAATGTCGGTAAAAGGCCATAGCAAAAACACCTATAATAAGAAAGTGGACGTATTAGCTGAGAAAGCAGCATGAAGCAAAGCCACACGGAATGACATTACTGAAAGAATGAAGTGCCAGCATTAAAACGAAGTGTGATGCAGGCAGAAAGGTGTCCGCATCCGTACAGCCAAATATCCCTCCCAAACCGTGGTTCGCGAGAATGAAGCCCTCGGAAACTGTTCCTTCTATAAATAAGACTCCGATTGAACTGCAAAAAACAAACACTCATATCTATCACCTATAAGAAAGAGGCGTCACTGACCCTACGTCTTAATGTGATGGAATCACAAATCAATCATGTCCTTCCCCTCTAAACTCCCACAGTACATTACACCATCCGGGCAAGCAGGGGCGTTCTGCTCCGGGCAGTGAGGGGTGTAGACTTTTCCAGATGCAATGTTGATCGTTTTTATCGACGACCCCATGCACTTATCGTTAACGTAGAACAATGATAGAACAGTAATGGAGTAGAGTGCCTGGCTGCCCACTCTGGGGTCGTCAGAAGGGTCGCTTGCTTTGGTGGTCGGGCTCGCCACCCTCCTTCCTTCAGATAGAAGAAATAAGGAAAACGGTCCGCTTTTTAGGAAAAAAATAGTTTAACATTTATTAAAACAGGATGGTTTGCTATGATAAAAAAAGAAAAAAATGGATGATAGTAGACTATAAAATAGAATGTCGTAAAAACGGGAGTTTTAACACCTCCGTCTAGAAGATACAACTGTTTAAGAAATGTATTTAAAAAAAAAAACGGACGATGCAAAAACTCAACAAGAATATTGCAGATACTTATCCATTTTTCACCGAAACGGAGGGCATTTTTAAATTCATCTTCCAATTTCATACAAAATGCAACAAGCAAAAAATACTGTATTTACAAGAATATATATAAACGCACATTTTTTGTAAATAAAAAGTACCTCACAAAAGAGAATATTTGTTTGGGTTAATTTGGCGGTTTATGAAATGCATATGCATCACAGTGTATGCTGAAGAAATTAATATACAAGTATTTCAGTAAATATTTGTTTTTGTTTAATATTTATTTTTAACCTAGTTTTTAGTTGTTTAAATTTTTTTAATAATGCAAAAACATAATAATCTTACTTTTGTATGACAGGTGGTTCAATCACTCTCAGACCACTAGATGTTTATTTATTTGCGCTGTATTTTAAATGTAAAATACACATTAATTCAATTGATTAAGGTTTTTAGTTGAGATAAAAAAGTCTGCGTGACGAGCGGGATTCGAACCCACGATCTTCGGCTAGCTACGCCGCTGCTCTACCACTCGAGCTATCGTGACCTCCATCCTCGGACATTAACTTCCCATCTCAACGCCACCTCATGGAGGGGATCTAGGTCAACTAAAAACCTTAATTAATTGAAATATATTAATTGGTCAAGGGGACCACGAAACTAGTGAATTTAATAAACATAAATGTTAATAAAAGAAACGTTATTATTCTTCTTACAATTCGAAAGATTTTTAAATGAAGCAGTTTTTGTGTAATTAGGAGAATTTGTTACAGAGTAGTGATTATTCTTTGTAATTTTTCAAAGATCTTCAAATGTTCAAATTTTATAGGAATGTACCAGCGAAACGTCTGGTTATCAGTTGACCTTATAGAGTTTAGTAGATGACTCATTCTTTAAATTTTTTAAAATTTTGATTTAGTTATGTCTGTCTGTACAAAATATACATTGAGCAAATAGTTTAGTTATAAACAGCGACCGGATTTTTATTCTGTAAAAATATTGTGCCATAAAATAATAATATGCAGTATTAATACGTTAAAAGATAACAGATTTTTTCCCTTGAGTGACGGTTTTTTTGAAAAAAGTTGTAAATATGTAGGGTTTACTACAGATACGCTGGATATGAACCCGGAACCTTTACCTTACAATGATGAGCGCCGTGCCAACGCCTAAACCGTTGCGGCCACCAACGTTCCCTAGAGTTTATTTACATTTTACACAAATATTTTCTACTTATATAATTAAATTACACATTTTATATTAATTGAGGATAATTAATGTTAATAAATAAGTACATCTCTAAATGGGCATCCGTGAAATAGTGCTTACGGTAGCATAAAATTTGTGAGAATATTGATATTGAAACAAGGCTTAAGAAGAGGTTTTTTGTTCTTTTGTCGGTATTTCTAGAATCTTCTCTTCCCGTCGTTGCGGCCTGTTTCAGTTTTCTTTGAAATAAATCAACTTTTCGTCAACTTGTTATTTGCTACAGTTTTTTTCTTTACGCTTCCCCCTAAAACCAATAGAATATTTTGAATATTTTGCACGATAAATGCGATTTTACGTAAAAATCCTTGAAATATGCGGTATTGTTCAAATATGCAAAAATATTCTCTATAAAATATAACCTACAGCTTCCTAGATACACGATTCGGATGGATAATTGAATTCCTCGGTCGTATGTGGTGGCAAACAAAATATGAACCTGTATAAAAACCCGGTCTCTATTATAAACAAATCTGACAGTTTAGACCAGGAAACAGTGGTGAGAGAAACCAACCAGTGCTCGAACTCTCTTTTATTTCATCGGGTGGTTTAGACAGAAAATCTCGTTTTACGACTGTGTAAGAGTGAGACGTTGAGGAAAGAATTAGGGCTAGGGTGGAAGGCTAGTTTAGAGTGGAAATTGAAGAAGCGTGTTCGGTTAATATCTTTCAGGGATAGGATTTTAAGATCTCTATAGATCGTTTGATTGGTGATAGAAGGGAGCATTGAGGAAACATTAGATTGAAAATATTGAATTTCTTTGATATTGGATGAATTGGCCGAGCCACAAGTTCGACTCCTTAGATCCAAATAGGTCTGATGTGCGTTTAGTTTGTTATGTATGCTTTATGTTGTTTTTGATCACAGTAGGTGTCTAAAGTAGTTCATATATTTTGTTAAGTTCTTGCCGTTTTAATCCGTGTGTTCCATGTAAGTCTACTAGCAATTAAAGCCCAAGGACGTTTGAGCGTAACGTAACTTATTGGTTTTTTTGTTCGTTTAACCTGATCCGCCACAGATTGTACCAGTCGGTAATGTGGTTCAGATGTTGTTGGATTGCTTCTGTTCCTAGGATAGGATTGGAGTGCTTTGATAAAATTCAGTGTTATCCGCTTAGGTTTGTATGTTCGGATGTGTGGGCATATCAGCAGTGTAGATGGTGTAGAGATTGGACATAGGATATTTCCCTATGGAACGCCAGCTTTGACTTTATAGGTGACAAATCGGTGTCGATTCTCCATCCCTAACCATCCCTAACCACTTTAAACCGTCGATCCGAGAGGAAAGTTTTGAGGATAAGATAGTAGAAATGAAAGAGGGAGTACCTGTTAAACATTTAACGCAGATTTGAAAAACCAAAGGTAACCGTGAAAATCTGTGTTTTTGAGAAAAATCCGTTTTTCCTAGAAAAAATCGTCTTTTTTTACGGAGTAAGTTAGGAAAACAGTTTTCATTTTATTCTAGACCATTGACTGACTGTCAATCCCTTTTATACTAGCAGAAACTGTCAAGCAGAACTGTTACACTAGATATTTTTGTCCTACTCTCCATCAAATTGACGTGACACGGCGAACAGGAGTTTTACCTAAATCGGTTCAGAGAAATGCGAGTTTGAATTCGGTGAAACTGAAGGTGTTTTGGGCTTTGAACTTGTTCCACATGAGAGCTGTATTGATTCAACAGCTCTTTAGTGTAATCGGACCGAAATATTCCGCTTTCATTGGCAGACCAAAGCACAGCTGCTGCAGGGCAATGCAGTATTGGACATCTTGCCCATTTGACGCAGGCTATACACGTCGAAATGTTAAGAGCTGGCTTGCTTCACCTTGCTTACAACCCAGACATTACGTTCTGTTCAAACTGAGTCGTACCCTCACCAAATTTTTTGTTATTCAATTTTTTAAAAATAAAATAAATAATAGAAAACATAATTATCTTTAGCTTCTTATGATTATTTTATACAACACATTTTGTCAACTTTTTTGTATCATTATTTTTTTGGGCAAAATGTGTTAATAAATATTTACTTGGTTTATAACCTTTTGTTAATTGTTTTTAGTAGTATGACTGGTTAAACGTTGGATTTTATTCTTATTTTTAGTTTCACACAAGAAATTGTTGGATCTGTCTAGAGTGAGCGCACTCGCCGACAATTCGATCGGATAATCAATCGGTGATCGACGTAAAATTAAATTACTGGGTGTAATGAGAGTTGTGTGAGATTCTAGTATCACGTGCATTTACAGAGACCATTTATTTCTTTTTAATAATTGTTTCTTTACAGTACCCGCTTAACATTTAACATCAAATCCCATTTTTCAATGATGTTATGCGCCCTCTTTGCTACAAAGATTATTTAGAGATCGTGAGATGCTATCTGGAGTGATGTAGATTTAGAAAACCATTTTCTTTATCGTGCCAACGTTTCGATCTTTATTGAGATCATCTTCAGGGCCTGGGATTTATTAACATTGTTTAAATTATACAAACACATATACGATATGACTATCAATTTGTACAACGACGTACACAATATTAATTCAAGTAATATTAATTTTAGGTTTAATCAAAGGTATTTTATACTGATGGGTCTAAAAATGAAATTGGGGTAGGGTGCGGGATATTTGCAGATGAGTATAACTTCAGCTGGTCTTTATCCAATGAGGCTAGCGTATACACAGCTGAACTTAATGCAATCAGACGATCATTGAGCATTAGAAAGGAATCGTCAGGAATTTGTAATGCCATTATTTGCTCCGATTCGAAAATTGGTCTCGAAGCAATCAAAAATAATTTCTCGGTTGACCCTTACATCTTGGAAATTCACAAATATCTCTGTGAATTCAGAACACATGTGGTATTTGTTTGGGTTCCTAGTCATGTCGGCATTTCTGGAAATGTAAAAGCTGATCAACAGGCAAGAAACGCTGCAAACCATCCACAAAGAACAGATCAATTTCTTCTCCATCCAGATGATATAGTCGCTTATGTTAAAAACATTATCGAACGAAAGTGGGCGGCAATATAAAATGCCTTTTAGTAGAAAGATAGTATCAAAGAAATTAAGCCACCTGTACATAAATGGCCAACTGAAGAACTTGAGAGAAAAGAACTTGTAATTCTCTCTAGATTGCGAATAGGTCATATCAGGTTAATTCATAATAGACTTTTAATAGGCAACAACCTTCCAACTTGTCCTCGATGTACGCGAAGTGGAGAACGCATCATTTTGACAGTAAAACATATTTTGGTCGACTGCCCCACTTTACAACCCTTTAGGCAAAGGCTCAACCTTTCGAGAGATTTACAGGAGCTGCTGGGTACCCAGGGTTCCTTTCGAAGAGCGCTTTTCAGTTTTCGCAAAATTATTGGAATTTATAATATATATAAGCCTTTTCTCAAATTATTTTTACACTGAATCCCTGCTAATGTCTGCATAAGAATTGTGCGCGCATGATTTCTTCTTTCAGAGTTTTTGAGGCTGCCGGAGCGGAAAAATAAAATGGAAGACAATATAAATTGCGAGGTAATGCACTGCAGTGCCCAATATCGCAATTTAAATAAGAAAAACAGCTCGTTGAAAAAAATAAAAAAAATAAAAAATGAAAAATAAAAATAAATAAATAAAAATTATTGTGTTTTGCTTCTTATTATTGTTATGTAGAATCATACTTGAATGGAAGAATAAAAGGATAAATATGAGCGTATAATCATGCTGAGACTGTTGCTAGTCTGACTCCATTATTATTATTATTATTATTAGCCATACAAGTCTATGGGGAAATTTTAAATTATGGAAAAAATTCACAATCTTAATTTAAAAAAGAAAAAATGAAACAGAAATAAATTGTATAATTTTATTAAATTTAATGTAATTTGGCCTTCCAAATTAAGAATTTGAAAAAGAAAATCAAAGCTTGGGTGGCAATAGGATAAATTAGTTTGGAGTCAGAGCACACAGAAGAGATATAGCTAACCTAAAATAGAATGTCTGAATGTTAGGGCGTGAAATGACCTTAGCCGTTAAAATGCCCTTAAAACTTAATAATAATAATCATGGTATTTATACTCACTAAAAACATGTGTTTTCTGTGTAGATGTTGACACAGCTGTGTGTTGTGTTGAGTGTTAGTGAGATATTAATGATTTTGTTTATGTGCGCTTCATTTTGAAAGAATGGAGAAGGAAGTAGGGATAAAATTTAATTCTATCCCTACTTCCTACTAATTTTCTATCTCACTCTCTCTCTCTCTCTCTCACGATATTAACTTTTTTCTGTTTTTTTACTCCTTATCTCTCTTTGTCCGCTCTGTCTCTTGACACTTGACACCTCTGTTTCTCCAGTTTCAGCTCTGTCCATTGATTTTTACTTCTACGTTTTGTGCCCTTTTTCTGTTTCCTTATTCTGTTTTGGACTTGAATTTAGTTTATATATGTCTTAGTTTATGTATTATTTATTAATACTCTGGTAATTTCTATTAACAACTACCGATGCATTGGTAATTTATTTTATTATTTAGTATTTTGTTATAAATATTAATTGTATTTATTTAGCTTAATGCATTTGTATGTTTACCTTATAGGACTTAGTTAATAATTAATTCAAACTCCGGCAGACGGTTACCTTGCCGAATTATGCTTATTTTCTCGTTTCAGTTGTCTATAAAAAATCATTTTCTTCATGTGTTGGTGCAATAAACTTATTATTATTATATTAGGTGAATTGTCTTAAAAAATAATCGTTGAAATTGCAAATTTTGTTGGTGTATTTGTTTCTTCATTTAGAATGAAAATGATCTGCTTAAATATTGATGGACAAACGCAAATAAATTAAGAACGGAAATATGGCGCAGTTTCGTTTGGTCAACTCGGGAATAGTTCAGTTTTATTACATCCTTTTCAGCAATTCTGAATATGTTTATATCAAAGAGGGTACAGGCATGGTAAGCTCAGAAGTACTTTCTTAAAGAAATCTATTACCATATTTATTTACCATATTTCTCTCTCTCTCTCTCTCTCTCTCTCTCTCTCTCTCTCATTCGTTCGCTCCCTTTCTCCCTCTCTCTGCAAAATAATTAATCTTTAATATTCTTTCATCGATATTTGGGAAATAATTTTCAAATACCCTCATTTTCACCCAACATAGAACCAGTAGGATTAAAACGAATTTTATAAATTATTTATAAAAGACATTTTTAAATATTCCAGGCCGTGTCATGTTTCATGCTTATAAGGGCATTAGGTCCGACCTGACGATGGTTCTTTTTCCATCGTGGCATTTTTCCCCGACGATAAAGTTTTATGACGGGTTAACGGTACAGGAGAAGTTCCATTTAATCTGTCCCATCCCTTACTATTTACTAGTCTTACTTTTTGCATTGGTAATTTGCTTTTCTCTGTAAATAAATTATAATATAAATTTTAAGTTAAATTTTTAACTAGTGGACACTATTTTGTGGAAAGTGAGATTTAGCTTCAAGCCAGCTATTTTTCGCTTTACTTCATAACTAATTTTCTTGAAATTCAGATTCCGGACTACCGCAGGGCAGTGTGCTTGGCCCAATTCCGTATACTTTGCACAGCAAATTTCCAAACTTATTTCTCTTGTTGTATCCCTTGCATTTAAATTTGCGGGGATGTATCTCCATGTTTTCCGTTTTAGGTTTAAATTCCGAAGAATATATTCGCAAATTCAAATGTAAAAATTTTCCTGCCACCAAATCTGACCTCGTTGGGTTCGAAATTTATGGAACGATAATCCAGCTATCGACGAAAAACAAACTTATATTGTACACACCGTTTCTATGGCGTGTCCCAAAATTAACGCAAGATTTGATTTTGCTACAATTTTGGCAGTAATTGTAGGTAACCCTGAAAAATTTGTCAGCTGAGAGTTTAGGGTTAGTAAAAATGGAGCTCTATACGATTCAACAACGTGTTTTCATTATTGAACAATATTTCAAAAATAACAAAAGTTTGGCGGCCGTAGTTCGAAAGTTTTATACAAAATATGGTCAAAATAGTGTTTATGCATAAAGGTCATGAAAAATTTCGACAAAAGAATGCCAACAAAGAATGCCCGATTCGATAAATAACCCTATCCTGTGTATTATGTTTCATTGAAAAAAATAACAATCTAAAGACTAAAAACTGTGTTTTCCATTTAATTTAAACCTCAAGCTCCATTTTTCCTAACCCTAAACTGTTAAATGGTCTTTTTTCAAGGTTGCCAACAATTTACTGCAAAACTGGCGGCAAATTCAAATTTTGCGTTAATTTTGGGACACCGTATATTTCCGAATTGGATATACGGTAGAGAATTTGGATAACAGCAAATATTCTATGTCTCTAATCCTCTTAATCCGAAATACTTAGGTCAGTTCTAAACCCTCTGTATTATGTCTCCAGAACTACCCTCTATATCGACCTTAAATCGCATTAATTTAAAATTAAATTTCTCAAAAACTTTACCAAGATGCATAATAGATCCTCTCATAACCAAACTTGGGCTTTGTCCAACAGATTCCGTCCCTGTAGTTGTTATAAACTAGTAAAGTAATGATAAATAGGAGAATAACATTGGTTATTCGATCCTCTCAACGCATTATTGTATATATGTAAGAAGAAATTAGATGTACAAATAAAAAATGTAATATATTTATACCTGTGGCTGATATACAACGCTTCTTTCTATCGGTGATATTTCAAGTGATAAATTCCTCAATTGACGTTCGATCGGGTCAACTATCACCCATAGAGTAACGATAAGACCGTCGACGACGAGAAGCACGCAGATGAGAGATATTAATTGTGTGTCCTGGAGGAGCTGGAAGGGAAAACACAACCTTATAATAATTGTAAAAGTAACTTACTCCAGAAGAAAAACAAACTCTTTCCTGAGAGAAATATTCAAGAGAAGAGAAATTTGTAATTATACACCGGAGGAAATACGCAAAAAACGATAAATCTGTGTACAGTTGTTTATGACTCCCTGCGGTGATGAAAAGTTTCGATTTCTTGGCGCAAGTGTAATCGCTTTTTAATATTCGTCAGTTACCACCTTCTGTTAATACCATGCTCACATGTTTAAATATTTATGTTTTTTATATAGCAATATTAAACGTCTAGTATATTATTGCCATTTTAATATTTTTAATATTGCATGAAATCGTTCTTGTGAATTATAATGACGTGTATTTTTCTATCAAAACCTAGATTTTCCTAACTTTTATTTTTTAAATTTACTAAGGTTCAGTTTCATATCAAGCGAAAGCATTCGGTTAGATAACCCTATCTAAAACTACAAGAGGAACGAAAACGAATAAACAATGACCAAGCCACGGGGTGGAGCGTTGGAACGGGTATACAAATGGAGCCATAAAGCACTTCAATTAACCTGAAAAACTATTGTACAAGCAATAAAAACTCAAAGGACAAAGGACAATTAAACCGACTGTAAAAATAAAATAGAGATCATATAAAACAATTTATAGCGTTTTGCGTTCAAGCGTAAATTGTTTCTTTAATCTTCATTTTTGCCATTTACAAAACAATAAATTTTTAGTATTTTCATTTAATTCAGCATGATGACAAGTGTGATATTTCTTTTGGATGTCTTACCTTGTTTTTTACAACTCCTCTTGCGTTTCTCGTGAAAATTCTGTGCACACGATAAGTCTTGGCAAACATGGAACCGAACGCCATGGAAAAACCGGCAGATAACAGGTATACTCTAGCCTGGAACCAATTTTAATACAAAAATATAAATAATTAATTGTAAAAATAAATATTAAATTTATCGGTTAAATGTTTGGTCTAAATACCGAAAACTGTTGGTATTTTTTCTGACTATAACGGACACTAGGTCAAAAAGTGCTATTTAAATAATACATGCCTATTTCACTCAAAAATAATATTATTTATTAAACATTTAGAGAAAGAAAGAGAGAGAGAGAGAGAGAGAGAGAGAGAGAGAGAGAGAGAGA
>CM077102.1:23558131-23569354 GCA_039619505.1 Cimex hemipterus
CCATAAACTGTAATACCATCAACACTCTGTAACACAGTTGTAAGTACCTAGAAAACAAGAGTAGTTGGATCGTCGAAAAATAAATACAATATTTAAAAATTAATCTTAACACACAAAATTTATATATGTGAAAGAAAAGGACGCTATTTGTTAAGATAACGTAATAATTCTTTTGCTAAAATATTATTTAAAATTATAATTTATTTTTTCTTTTCAATTTGTTTTTAATTTCCTTTTATATCCAGGGTTGGTGTTAAAATAATGAACTCATAAAAACATGAACTCACCAAGCCTTGAGATTTATTTAGTACCTAATGGTCTGTCCGACACGTCTCTATTCTGTGCTAACAAATAATAATACTACAATATTTAATCTATTTGGTTTCGTGGTCCGATTGACCAAATAAATTGTTTTCAATTAATTAAGGCTTTGGCTGAGAAATTGCCAAAAGGACGGAGAATTAAAAAAATGGGATTGAGATTTGAAGTTATTGTCCGATTGGATCGAAGTCACGATAACTCAAGTGGTAGAGTATCTAGCCGAAGGTCGAGGGTTCGAATCCCGCTCGTAACACTTACTCTTTTGTAAATCTTAATTATTGAAAATAATAATAATTAATATTATAAATATTCGTAGGAAGCAATAAAAATACAAACTAAATACAAGTACAAAAGTTATTATTTATTTTAGGTTATTCAAACTGAGTAGGGTTTGCACTTAAAATATATTAATAAAAAAATGTTTCTGCAATCAAACATTTTCCTGAAAGATTAGCAATTAAAATCAATCCCAAAAACCCAAATTATCATACAAAAATAAGTAATTATTTGAAAACACATTTGGAAATAAATGAATGAATGGGGATTTTGTACTTTGAAATTAGAGTATCTAGGTCTAGTGGCTTTTCCATTTTATCAAATCAATACGAGGAGTGAATTTGGAATAAATAGAAAGATTGAAGTGCTAATCAGCCCATGGGGATTGATATAAACGACATCCGTCGAAAGCTCTCCCGTGGGAGGATGAATCCAGCAAATGCCTAATGGATCAAGCGAAGAAGAGAAAAAGCCTTTGCCAAACATAGACCGCAAGGGTTGGCTTACTTTTATTTTGCAATTTTTTTCTCTCTCAGTTTTCTATCCGGTTCGACTTATTTAATTATTTCTTTGATCGGTAGATATCGTCGGTAAATTGTTTGTGTTGCCACAGCCCGCGGTTTCATCGACACCTTTGATATTGAAATCTTCTATTGGAGCTAATGTAAAATCATGCAAATCATTAAGGAAATGTGTCTTTTCAACTCACCGTGCAGACAGTGGGGAAAACGGCCGTCGACGGCAGGGTGGCATTGTCCAAACCAAGGAGAATAACAGCCATATAGACCAGAATACAACCGACGACGGCGACGTTGTTCAACTTTGGGCTAGACAGCTTGATATACCTGAAATCCATTGAAATTTGGTTTGTCGGTTTTATCATTAATTACAGCCAACAATCCCCCCTTAACAACCATGTGCGTAAATGTAATTTCTTCTGATAGAACATGCGCGCAAGCCGCACAAATTTTTAGCATCTACTATTAATATTCAAATGTAGCCTTTGCTTTTATTTTTGTTTAAGAGCATAAATTTAAAAACCATTTACCTAGACAGAAAAGGAACATGTTGTTAGATTTAGGTCAAAGGAAAAAACAATAACTTCCCAATTAAATAGGTAATAATTTGTAATAATCTATTCACACCGTATTTAGATACAGATCCATGTTTTTGTCCTTAAATATTACACATATTAAGGATCAATCAATTGATTAATACAAATTATTGTGATATAAAATATTTACATGTTAATTAATAAAACATTTACAGTTACATATTTTTAATTTTCCCTTGAACAATTAGGAAAAAATCAAGTTATCAAAACTGGCGATAGTAGCGTCGTTCATTGTTGAGATAGATGTAAACGAAACAGTGTCAAATTAGTGTCACCAGTGGGATTCGAACCCACAAGCTTCGGCTCGAAACGCCACTGCTCTAACCACTTTAGCTAACGTGACACTGTAAATCGTCAACACACATCTATCCTGTTTACACGGCATTTCAAAAATGGCAAAAAGTGGGAAAATTCAAAAGGTAGGTTGAGATGGGGAATTGGTGTCCGAGTGGATCAAAGTCACAATAGCACAAGTTATCGAAGCAGCGGCGTATTGATCCGAAAGTCGTGGGTTCGAATCCCGCTCGTGACACTAACATTTTCATCTCAACTAAGTCCTTAAATAATAAGAATAATCAATTGAAAACAGAATAAAGTTTTTATAAGAAGAAAAAACCCAAAGCAGATAGGTTTCATACCTTATATTTTTGTATAAAAACAAAAAACAAAAACGTAATACTAACCTTGTACGTAAAATCTCAGAGTATATATCCGTATAATATACATTCCGTCACAAACACACCCACAGATGCTCTAAAAACTAATCTAATGAGTAATCAATATGAAAAGACTATCAAATGTGACCATTAAAATTACCAGTCAGTTATAGAAGCTATTTCAAGGAACCACCACTATATTTTGAGTTTTGAGTAAGTTGTTTGAGTCTTATTGTAATTGATATGACAATTTACATTAAAAGTGCTTTTAAGAAGTATTTTTATCTACCTTCTAACCCAGCAATAATTCTTAACATTTGAAGTATTTTTAATGTATCGTTTCGTTATAAATATGTTAAAAGTAGACAAATATAATGATAATTATTGAAGTACATTTTTTTAGCTAAGAGGTGCTGTAGTTCTGATCAATAAAGTTAATGCTCAAACAAATGGTCAATATTTCCTATTTTGCTCATTTTCAAGAAATTGTGTTTTTCGTGGTTTTTCCACAGGCACGAGTTTAGGGAGCTTTTGTTTACCCCTTGCAAACAAAAAAAAAAAAGACAGATGAATTTGCATGCGACCATGACAACCGTTGGGGGCAAAAAAAGGGAGGACGAAACAACAAAACGAAACACGTATCACCGAATGACATTTGTTCCGAAAATCTTCAGAGGGTATCAAATCGTTCTGGAATTCATCATTCACCGGCTGAAAACAAAGAAGACTTAAAATATGAACCGCTTTAGGAGGAAAAAGTTGTATTTTTATTCAGGGCCCACATTATAAATTCATGGAAATGTGTGATACGAAAAAAATTTCCCGCGCTTTCAATGCTTTTAATATTCGACCTCAAAAAGGACGTAAATTTTGTTTAATAAGCGACAAAAACGTTGAATAGTAATAATAAGTAGACAGAAATTAAAGAAGTATTACCAAGTAAGAATATTTTAACCAACTTCTTGAAAATGCATCGCAAAGTTACTTTTTATTTCTATGCTCATTTCAAGTGTAAATTTTATTTAAACTAAAAAATCGTGTGTGATTTTGTGTTTTTTCTCCAAAACTTATTTTACAAATTCATTCATTTTGCTCACCCCTAGAAGCAGTTCGTGCCGCTGCCTTTTTTCCGTTGCCCACACAACCCCGTAGCAAAAAGCAATTTTAAATAAATAAGCCCCAAAACAGCCGCGCCTCTTATACACACTTGATCAATATAAAAGAAAAACACTTTTGAAATTATTGGGTACTAGTTAAAAATATAGTACATAATTAAGTTCAACTTTTAATTTATTTATAAATTAATTATTTTTCTTTCTGGGATGTTCGTGATAAATTATACCCGATGATTTAATAGACATGCTAAATTTTATTTCTTTGCACGTTGGAGCGTGATGATCATCGGGGAAAACCCAATCATCTAATCATATCGTCAGATCATTTCGCAGTACATATGATGAGGAAATTGCTTTGTACGTTTTAATTATCATAATCGTAATGGTACTGGTTATAAGAGGAATAATTGCTAACACAAATCGTTAATTGCGTTCAAACAAAGTTACGTGAGCGAGTAATGTCAGTTCAACAATTCTTCACGAACAAAAAAATCGATATTGTTGTATTTAAAAAATTCATGTATAAAGAGAATTTGCAAGAAAAAACTCTACATCCACTAGAATAAAAAATATGACTTCAGCAATAATTAATTTATGAGTTAAGCTTAGCAAAGTGGACGAAATTTGCCATAATTGTAAAGAAGAATAGGCGGGTGGTACATTCAGTTCAATTGTACCGTACAAAAAATTCCAAGTTCCTTTATGTTTCACGGTTTTTCAAATGAATTTTTAACTCGTTTGTTTTTATATTCTTGCTTTTATTTGCTAATTCATCTGTATATATATTTAGAAGACTTAACTTTGCGTGTCTTAATAAAGTAAATCACGTCGTATATGGTACGTTTTTATCTTTCGATCTAAGTATATTGATATACTTATCACTTTGTCTTTTCTATTATTTTCTCTGCCTCTGTGCCATTAAAGTTAAATGATATTTTACAATTAAAAAACCTCGATTTCTCCCTCTCTCTCTCTCTCTCTCTCTCTCTCTCTCTCTCTCTCACTCTCACTCTCAGTTTCCTTTATAGAAAATAAAAATTAACAAACCCTAAAATAAATACATTATTCATGTATACTTCTTTATAATAACAAGCTTGGCTACATTACAATTTTTTTTGCAGCATGACTTACAAAATATGTATGCATATATATTTATCATTAAAGTAATAAAATATTGGCAAGCAAGCTGAAATTTAATTATAGAGCATCTGTTTTATACACATTTTTTCTGTTAATCAGTTCTTGAAATTTTTGAAAAAATAGTTGATGAACGAATTAACTGTACGTTTCTTTATAGTTTATTTATAAATACTTATTATATTTTTTCTAGTTATTTGTATTTACATAACTTTTTCAATTCTTAATTTAACCGACGAAGTAGTCCAAACATGGCATTATTGATTAAAAGGTTTTAGTTGAGATAAAAAAAGTCTTTAGTTAGTTTTATGTAATAAGTTTTATCTTAAATAAAAACCTTAATTAATTGAATGGATTACATTTCATTTGCCGCCGAGAATCAGAAAGATTACACGAAATTTGAGAAATGGTAAAAAGGTGGGAAAATTTAAAAATGTGGGATGAGATGGAAAGCTAGTGTCTGAGTGGATCGAGGTCACGATAGTTCAAGTGGTAGAGTAGCGGCGTAGCTAGCCGAAGATCGTGTTTAATTTACTTAAATATTGTCTGTAAAATCGGAGAAAGCAAATAAATTTAGAACGGAGCTATGACTCGGTTTCGTTAGGTCAACCCAGGAATAGTTCAATTTCATTACATCCTTTTCAGCGATGCCAAATATGTTTAGCGTTCAAAGAGAGCACAGGCCTGATAAGCCCAGAAGTACTTTCTTAATGCGATTTACCCACCCCGCTAATCTTTGAAGACGTGTATTAACGAATTGGGTTACGTCCTGTCTAGTACAAATCCCTACAGATCCAGCCCCCCGCGCTGTGAACCTATTTGTATTCAAAGCATTTGGAACCTTTACAACTTGGAAAACTAATTTAATTATAAAATAGAGAGAACTCAGCCAACACTTGAAACTTGGAATATGTGCGATTGCAGATCAAACTCCGTTCTTTACATGATCAGTTAGTTCAATTTCCCAAGTAAATGTAATAATTCTTCAAAAATAAAACGAGCCCATCAAAGGTTTATTTTTGTCTGTCCTATACGTTTTCCGATCAAAATAGCAACTAATTATCATTAAGAAGTTCGTCTATTTAGTTTTCTAATTTGAAATTACTGTATTTAAAAAATCAACGAAGCATCAATACT
Source organism: Cimex hemipterus (assembly GCA_039619505.1). Classification (NCBI taxonomy): domain Eukaryota; kingdom Metazoa; phylum Arthropoda; class Insecta; order Hemiptera; family Cimicidae; genus Cimex; species Cimex hemipterus. The sequence continues at coordinate 23,563,888 of CM077102.1, forward strand.
CCAAGGTTTTGCCGTTTACACGAATTTTATTCTTCAATTGTTCATATTTTTTCTATCTGTTATAATATTTAACTATCGTTGTTTTGAGTACAAATTTTGTTTGTATTTTAGCTTTTAAACAATACATTTTGATAACTATGTCCCAAACCTAGGTCTGGTTAATTTCAAAAATAACTCCTTTGATTATTTGATTACTTTTTACGGTTCACAGTTTTCGTTTCACCTATTAACAGAACACAGCCCATTTCATATTTATCATTAACCTATCTTACCCTGCCCGTCATCAAAGGGCAAAGCCGCAAATTTTTCACGTAAAAATTGAACTTCCAGGGACTTTGTTCTTACACCTCAGATTACCTTGATATCAAAACATTTTTGTGTAAAATATAAATTTAATAAAACTATTAAATCTATTATATTTCGTGGTCCGATTGAACAAAAAACTTCATTCAATTAATTAATCTTTATCTAAGTTATTGGTTGAAATGAAAAAGCCAGAGTCAAGAGCGGGATTCGAACCAACAAGCTTCGGCTAAATGCGCCGCTGCTCTAACCGCATGTTCTGGCGCAAGTGGTTAGAGCAGCGGCGCATTTAGCCCATGCTCGTGGGTTCGAATCCCGCAATTCACGCTAGCTTTTTCATTTCAAGCAATACCTTACATAAATAATAATTATGAAACTATTTTGAATCAGGTAACAATGTGTTCTTTTACTCCTCACAAGGGCATTGCCGATTTTAATGGAACTTTTTTGGTAACGGCTGAAAAATTAAAAGTATATCGTGAGATGTCATTCTGTGTCCTGCGGGGAGATAAACTTGTATAGTAACATATTTTGATTATTACCGATAATTTCGGAGAGCCAGTGAATTGGGCTAATTTCCAAACTCGTGTGACTGTCTTACATTAAATTTAATCCAGAAGGGTTACGAATTTTTATAATAAGAGTCCAACGAAGAAAAATAATTTCTCCCATCCACCCACCATTTCCATTTCTGTAGGTAAAATGCCGCAAAAATGATTTTTTTATCATTTAGTCGAGAAGGTACGATTCAGAAAAATTATCTACGTGTTATACACGTATTTTATAAAGTTATAATATCTTAAGTGTATCATGATGGTGATCGAAAATCTAGATGTTCCCTTATTACAGGCTAACATGCTTTGTTGTTTTTTCATTCACTGTAAACATATTTAGCTCGTTAGAATCTATACATAAATTTCAAACAACAAATAAATCAAAGTTTTGTTAAGTTAATAGTACCATTCATAAGGTAGAGACCAGTTATGAAAAACGAGCACTGAATTACCAAGTTGTTTCACTTCCTACTGTTTACTTACCAAATAACTTCTCAACATTAAAGAAAATAGAGCTTTTAAAATCAACAGATTTTTATTAAAAAATATCTATAAGAAAAAAAAATTACAATGTTTGGCATCTAACGCATTCACGACTATAAATAAATATTGTACATTTTTTGGAATTGCCTTAATTCTGGCAATTAATGTATTAAAAAATAAACAGTTTATAAAATCACACATTTGGTGATAATGGGACAACCCTTCCTTATCTATGAAAGTTTTGAGCTTTTATTATTCGTTTATGTCAATATTCATTTTAATTTTAATCTGTAATGCTTAGCTTTTCCTTTAATAAAACAATTATGTAATCAATTCGAATTGGGCAATAGAGGAAATTTGTTTTAAGAGTGGTAAGTTTTTCCAAAAAAGCTTTTCTTTCTCGTATCTTCTAGACGAAAAAACCCTTTTGTTTTTTTTTGTTTATATTTTTTTCTGAAATTGTACACTAATTACAGACAAATTTCACCCAATTTTTTACATCTCATAATTAAATTAAAATCTAGAAGAATTCACTAATTTCGTGGTCTGCTTGATCAATTCTAGAAGATAGCTTGACTAAATTTGATTTAACAAAAATTTTATAATCTTTAAATAATGTTGAAGATCCTAGTCTACACTTTTATTTATTTCTCCTATACAGAATTGTAAACTTTCTCAAGGAATTTTTAAAGAAAGTATGTAACGGGAAAAACTGAACCTCCTTAAATATGCAATTATTATATTCCTTCATTTGTTCAATTGTCTTTCTTAAACAAAACCAAATATAAAAACGCCATTTGCATAATTAATTTAACCGAGTAGTAAAAGATTACTAAATTAAATTAGCTTGAATTAAAAGATTAACAAACTTAAACAGAACAGACTTATTTAGCCTAAGGCCGAAATGTAGAAGCAAAGCAAATTTCTCTCCAGACGAACTTAATGAATACATTTGTTGTACAAGCATCAGCACATTTTTTATGATGTAGAAATACGAAATATCAATTTTTATTCACAGCGTTTGAACTCGGAGATCGAAAGTTTTACTAAATATTTTAGTTAGAGTATTATACACTCAGGGTGAAAAACATCGGACACTCGTATTTTGTTGTTTATTCATTATTTTCTTTTGTTTATGTATGTAATTTTATTGTTATTTTAATTAGCATATACTTTTTGTATGTAAACCAAATTAACCAAAATAAAAAATTGACGAGTTTAAAAAAATTATTTAGCTGTAATGGTTTGAAAGAAAATTCACCTGAACATTTAAAAAATCAAAGTGGTAATTGAAAATTTAACAACAATTTATTATTTTTCTTTCGTGGAATGTAATTTATAAAATAATTTTTTACACTCAAATAAGTTGGTTGATAACTTCCATAATCGTCTAAAACGGGCGATATCTGAAAATCCTTTCTATTTTCAAAGAGTAATAAAAATGTTGAAAATGCAAATATTTGACAAGGTTCCTTTGTAGTAAATAAGCCGAGAAACCAATTCAGCATACCCACAGATAATGTCTAACGTCTCAAAGTTTATTATGTTTACCTCTTTTGATTTAAACATGAAGCACAATCGGCCAAAGAAAGGGATCTATAGTTGAACAGAGAAAAAATTAGAAACTAAGGTTTATTCGACCTAGATTATGAAAGGGGTTAAAACGGTAGAATAAAGTACGGTATTACGTAACCTTTAATTAAAACCTTAAGTTTCTTTAGAAAAATAAAGTGTTTCCCGAAGCCGCAATTTTTTAATACCGTAATAAAAAAAAAACCTTCACTGAGCATTAAGTATTTTTGAATAAGAGACTTAAAAAACGCGGAGTTTCCGAGTGCAGGGCAACTAAAATTTCAAATTTTTCAAACGAAATCCCTTAGTAATGTTGTACGATTCTAACGAAATGAATTTAATAGAACGATTTTTAAGCATGGCGTTTAATTACTAATTTAATTAAACAATTGAAACAAGGGTATTGAATTTTACAATAAAAACATAACACACCATTTCAGTCTAAACAGTTCTATTTTCCTTTTTAAATAATAATGTTGAGTTTTACATCTGTAAAGTAATTATAACGGGGAAAAAGAGGTAAGAGAACTTCCCCATTGGTGTGTTATTTAACGAAAAAACAAATAGTAGCTAATAAAGAAAAGGTAAAAAACAAACAATTAATTAGTATAATGAAACTTACCGTTTGCAGCATAACGAAATGAATGAATTTAAAATGGTCGAAATCATACTCCAATCCATTCTATATCAAAAATTTTCTGATATCCTACACAGTACAATTTCCAAATAAATTAAAAATTTCGCAAATATTAATTAATATCATTAGCTATTATTATTATTAATTTTAACTATTATTAATTTTTAAGGGCGTTTTGAGAATAAAGATCGTTTCACAATATTATTATAATTATTATTTTTATGTAACGTTTTGTTTGAAAAGTCATTGTCACGAGCGGGATTCGAACCAACGCCCTTCGACTAAATACGCCACTTGAGCTATCGTCACTTCGATCCACTCATACACCAACACTCCGTCTCAATCTACAACCGCTCGAATTTTCCCTTTTTTTCACCATTTTGAATCTTACATGAAAATAATAATTAATTTGAAAGAAGTAACCTGGTCAATTGACCAGTAAAACATAAATGGATTATTATTATTAGCATATTATCATTAACAATGCGTACTTGTGTTTTCGAAAATGAAGGTTGGCAATTAAAAAAATCATTGCCACGCCGATGCCAATCATGGAAAAGGAGGCTATGGAAAAGAAGGCGACCGGCTGGACGGTGACGGTCCTAAGCTTGAATACCCTTTTTGAAATTGGAACTTGATCCTTTGGCCAAACAACGGACTTGCAACCTGAACAGGGCATAGTCAGCTCTTTCTCGAATCCGTCGAATAAACCCACCATTACGCTGTCTCCACCTGAAAAAGTCAAACAATAACGATAAAGAGGAAATTATTTTTAGAAAGTATTCTTAAATCGATAAAGTATAGAATTGAGAATAAAGAAGGGTGAAATCAATACTTTTTTTATAGTATATCGTATTATCGAAACTAAGACAGATTATACATTAATGTAATGGAAAAAACGATAGCTGAAAGACGTTAGGAAAGAACAATAATCGTACTGATTATCTATAAATGAATTAATTTGCCCCATTAACGGGCATAACTATAAATTAATATACTGAACAAATTGGCTAGTAAAAATAAATTTATACAGGTGAAAAGTTTGATTTTATTTTTGGTGGAATGCTTGTGTACTTTTTCGAAGAGAGGCAAGTCAAACTTCCTCAAACGGCTACTTTTAATAGCAGGAAATCCTTTATGACCCAACATTTTTTTCTTCCGGAATTATTCCGTTTAGTTTATTAAGGAAAGCACTTTTAATAAATGGACTCGGACACTCCGTTTAAGGTTCTTGTTACTTTCATCTAGAGGTGGAAATTCTTACATTTCACATATTCCTCTCGAACGCCTTGGTCTTTCCCGGTCACGTTTCAGTTCAGTTCGTTCTCAGATTACGATATTGAAAAAAACCATTTCGGAGATGAGTGAGAATAAAATATTTCTACCAGAGAAAAAGTCGTTATACAACCCCTTACTGATCAATAATAATATACTTTTGCATTTAATGAAATAATTTTGGCGAGATTTTGTTCTACCTCTGGTATAATTAATTAATAAAAGAAAGTCTCAAATTTATGTTATTGAAACTACTAGCAAATATAATTTAAAGGGAGAGAAAGCGAGCCAGTGAGCGACGAAGAGAGAGAAATTGAGATAATGAGGGAGAGAGTATGAAAAATAGTAAAGTTTGATAGAAGCTTAGAAAAACAGAGAGATTGATAGACAGGTAGATAGATAGATAGATAGATAGATCGATAGAGAGAGAGGGGGGAGAGTAACAAAAAAGGATAAATATTGAACTAAAGAGAGCCACATAAAAAAGAGAAAGCATCAGAAAAGACAAAACGATTTTTCAAAAAAGAAAAGAGAAAAATAGAGAGGGAGAAAGAGAGAGAGCGAGAGAGAGAGAGAGAGACAGAGAGAGAGAGAGAGACAGAGAGAGAGAGAGAGAGAGAGAGAGAGAGAGAGAGAGAGAGAG
>CM077102.1:23569754-23640635 GCA_039619505.1 Cimex hemipterus
GAGAGAGAGAGAGAGAGAGAGAGAGAGAGAGAGAGAGAGGAAAAATATTTGAGAATAGAGAAACCTAAAACAAAGTCAATTACTAACAATAACGTTGTTGTTTTTTCGTATATTGTTTTTTTTTTTTTTTTTTATAATTCTTCTTATTTTTCATAGCAAATAACTCTTACTGTGTTGTTTGCTTTTTATATCAATTAGTTTCATTTCAAAAAGTGTAGTCATGTAGGAAGAATCCCTTGATTTTCTAGCTAAATAGCTTTCTAGATTGAAATACAATTATCTGGAATGATTTAAGTTACAATGTATTACTTCTTAAGTGCATTGAAATACAACACTTTATGAAGAACTACCATATTTTTTTACGTTTTATTTGTTTTTTACAACTGCATTGTTCAACGCAACAAGTAAAAAAGATAATATTTACATTTAAACATATTAACGGCAGCAGGAAAGCTTGAACCCCTCCAGTGTTAACAAAGGCCAGGAGGGCAATGTCAAGTTTGCATTTGTTTGCTAGTGATAGTTATAATTGTTCGTAGAGTTTTTTTTTCTTTTTTTCTTTTCTTTTAATGGCTTCATGAACTTTGCATATCTAGCCAGACTATGTAATGTTTATTGCGTATTCGTTTTTGTTGGGGGGAAGGGTATCGTGAAAAAAGGGCCAGAGGCGACGGCGGGAATCGAACCCGCGACCGCGGTGTCTACTAGCCGAGAGTCTCTCACGCTAACCACTCGGCTAACGCGGCCCCCCTTCGTAGAGTAGACGCATGAAAAATCGTTTGTTACTGTCTGTGCGCTTAAGTCGTGTATGGGGGTTCTAGCCAGTTGTTTGTCCAGGGATGAGAGCGTTTTCTTATTTAGGGTATATATTATGTTTTTATTTTGTTTTGTTGATCTTGATTATCCACCGACGGAACCAGCATTCTAGGATGTTTAGGTGATTTTTGAGATTACGGGAAGCTGTGGCGGGATCTTTATCAGAAGAAAGGATTTGTGGAATTATCGGCAAAATAATGTTAAGCTGTGTAAGTAGGTCGGAGGTATATATTGAATAAAGGAAAGGGGCAAGCACGCTTCCCTGCGGATCACTAGCTAGTGTAGGATGGCTAGGAGGCAATTAATTTTTGTGGGATACTTGGAAGAAGCTATCGTTAAGGTAGGATTTTAAGATAAGGTAATATGTTATATATAGCGCGATCAGGACCGAGGGGTTAAAAGCCTGGGTAGGCCCGTACCCCATCCCTAAAAGGTCCGGGACCTGGTCGGCTCACGAGTCCTGCATACACCTATAGGACTTATTTACAAACCCCAGGATTGTGGACCATTTTATCCTGGGGAGTGTTTTAGTTATGTCCTCTCCTTCGAAAGTGTCGAATCTTTCCCTGGCATACCTATCGCATTCAGCTAGGTAGTGTCGAGCCGTTTCTTCTTTTGTCTCGCAGAAGCGGCAGAAGGGGTCTGGTAGGGTGCCCATTATGAAGAGGTGTCTTCTCAGGGTGTAATGGCCCGTTAGGATACCTATCAGCCTCCAAATTCTCCTCCTAGAGTTGGAGAGTAGCCATTTCGCTTCCTTAGGTTTGATTTCCGTCAGAAACACCTTCGATTGCCTGCATCCGGAGGACGTATTCCATTCTTTGAGGAATTGTTTCATTCCCCAGCAACTTATACCCTCTTTCGCTGTGCTTATAGAGTGGGGTAATACTGGTTGTGGCCCGACAAACGCAGTATTTGATCCTTCCTGGGCCAGGCTATCCGCCTCTTCATTGCCGTAGTGTTCCTTATGAGCTGGTATCCATATGAGGGTTACCCTATAAGGTTATATGTTGCTGGTAGGATGTTCTTGAGCTTCCATAGCAGCCCAGAGATACTGGGTCATAGTCCTGGTGTATATCCAAGAACACACCCGGCAAATAATGTTTAGCTCAAGGGATGTGGAAATAACGTCGATTATGCGATGTGTTTGTAGGAATTTCCATGGTCGTGTGGATCAAAAGCAGCTGATTGGTCGGTAGGAGCTAGGAAGGTGACTTAGTTTCTTAGGTTTTGGGGGCATCCTGATAGAAGAAAATTTCCAACACGAGGGGAAATGGGTTGTACCTAGGACAGCGTTGAGTAGATAGTTTGTAAAGATACTGGCTTTTTTAGGATGTTGGGATAGGAGATGGGGGATGGTCGTAACATGGACATTTCTTTTTGAAGAGGTATAGAATGGCTTCCTTGCTTAACTTCATTAGGAGAGAAACGTTTTGGAGGAAGGGAGAAGAGGTAATAGTTTGTCATGTTCATTAAGGATTTTTTCAGAATGGTGGAGGTATTGGATGTCTGGATGTGGATTGAATACAACAGAGAGGTGTTGGGCTTTGTCCTCTTCGGATTTGGCCCAAGTTCCATCTGCCAGATGGAGAGGAAGAGATGTGGTTTTATATTTGAGGATTTTTCTTATAGCAGTCCATAGTGAATCGACAGTAGTTAGTGATTGGGTTTTACTACCATGAATGATATTAAGAATTAATTGATTGTAATTTTTTCCATTATCGATAATTATAATAACATGTTTTTAATTAAAATTTATGTTGCAGATTACGAACTGAGATGGCGTGCCAGTTGTTTGTCGTCAGTCGGGTAATCCATTCTCAAGGTTCACTTTTCTCGCTGTGTATTAATCAACTGAGCTTAAGCTGCAATGAAGGGAAAATTTTAATTTATAATTATTTCGTCCTTCCTTGCTCGGATCATGTAAGAAATCGGTATTGGTAAATAAATAATCTCTTACGATTTCAAAGTGTTAAACTTTAATTCGTAAACGATTATGACGGATGGGAGTAATTCGTTTGAAATAGGTCATTAAGGAATTTAATTTATTGGATTCACCAGGCGAAAAGTCGCGCTAGAGTAACGAAGTTATAAAATCTCTGTCGTTGAGAGAGGAAATTCGATAAAGCGGTAGCGGCCCCCTGGAGACTGGTGATCGTTCGCACGAAAAAGAACCGCGTGTATTTTCACATGAAATACTCTCGAGCCTTGACGATTCAGTATGCATATTGACGGGAAGGAAGAGAAAACTATTGTTCCCTAGATAAAAAAGAAAAAAAAATTGAACTTACAAACCTATCGGTTTTAAGTGGTTTATGCCATATTCGAATATTCGTTGTACATAAACCTCGTCGGAAAATTGTATCCATGGTTACATAATTAAATATTTTTCATCGTTTGTAGTTTTCATCCGTTGGTAGGATATGTAAACCGTGTGTTGTACGGCTTCAAGTCAAGTGGTTTTAACCGGTGAAACTTTTTTTAAAATTGCGTTTCCACTTCAAAACAAATTTTTTTCTATTGCTAAAAAACGTTATTTTATTAAATTTATTATAGTAATTAAAATAAAATTATTAATTTTATGGTTAACTTGGCTTTTCCTTATTGCTTTCCCTCGTTTTTCTTATTCGCTTCTATCCTCCAATCATCAAATTTTCTTTCCTTATCGATTACGATCAATTCAGTTTCTCTTAATCTCTTTCTCTTTTCTTCCTCACTCTTTTTCTTTGATCTTTCTCTCTCTCTTTCTCTTTCCTCTGTTTTTCTTTTTCTCTTTACTTCATGACTGGTTGGACATGAAATACTGTTGTACGTTATGAAGTGAAGCGTATCGTAGTATTTATAATTTTCTTTACTGAGATAAATTTGATTGGTTGTCCCTCACTCTCTCTTTTTCTCTCTCTCTTTTAATTGGTACCAACGACGACGTGGCCTAGCTAACAGACGAAGGGGTTTCAATTAATCAATGTCACTCACTCGTTTTCTTTTTCCAAACACACTGTTTCATCTATTCTACATATATTACTTTTTCACTCTCTCTCTTTCCCTCCCTCTCCCCTTCTCTTTCTCTTACTCTCTCACTCTTTCACTATTTTCTACCTATATTGCTCTCATTCTCCCTCCCTCTCAGTGTATTTCTCTTTCTTTCTGACCCTCCATCACACCCTATTATTTGTACTCCCTCACTCATTGTCTCTCTCTCTCACTCTTTTTCGTTCTCGCTCGCTTGCTCGCCCTCCCTTGAAAATTATATTTCCTCTCCATATCTTTTTCCTCTTTCTCTTTCACACTCTCTCACTCCCTTTCTCTCTCTCTCTCTCTCTCTCTCTCTCACTCACTCCCCGCTTCCTTTCTGACTTTCTCTTTTTTATTCGCACACACATACACACATATTTTCAATCGAATTTTTCAAAACGAAAAACTAAAACGTATAAAAATATATTAAACTTGGGATATAACACTTTCAAGCACTCATGCGTATTTATTTTATTTTGGAATTTGGAGACTTTTCATAAAGATTCTTATTGAAAATTAAATCAAATAGACAAAAGTATTGTTATTATGCAATGGATAGTAGGGAAAATATATTAGTTAGAAGTATTGCAAAGGACCAGGTGGAATAATTATTGGAAAGCCAATAGTTAATAGGAAAGAGACATTTTATTGGTCCCAAACGTTCAATTTATCTGTATGGTTGGCCAAACCGTGCAATCAATGTATTTTTTAGTATTATCAATATTAAATATATCTTTTAAAGTTAATTAAAAGTATTTTTAATCCATGTTTTTGTTTGAGTTTAAATAAGTTTCTTTATTGTTTACGATGAGGTTTTACATTATGTAATGGAAGTTTTTCTTGACTTTATCAGTTGAGAATTTCGGCATAGTTGAGAGGTAGCTAAATGCCATGGATTCCAAGGGAAACCAATTATTACCTCGACGTTTTGATGAACGAAGTACGTCCGCCTCTTGGCTTTGTCCCGGAATTAGCTGTACAATAAATTGAATGGACTTATCAATAAAATGAATCCCACTTCTTGTTTGGTTTAATTATATAAAAATTACAGAAATCTCAATTTATTAATTAAAAAACTAATTCAAATATCCAATTCATAAATGAAGTCAATACTGATGAAAATAAACTTCAGTACACAACTAACTTTTGGCAATAACTTTTAAAACCCCAATCATAAAACTAAGAGACTCTTTAGCTTTTCACAAATATTTAAAAAAAACTATAATAACTATTTGTTAATTTTTTTTACGTTCAGAGACTATTCTGTGAGATCAGATTGGAAATGAAAGTAGTAAGAATGTTCAACAGGGGTGTCTTTTTTAAAATTTTAATTTTGGTCAAATTCTTTAAAAAATTGAATTTCTACAAAAATGTTTTTCTTTATCGATATAGTCGACAGTGCTGTGTCAGAAAAAATATTTACTGACCTAACGTTACCTTCGAGCCACGAGTACTAACGATCAATAAACCCTTTTAAGAGCCTCATAACTTTAGAAGTGAGAGAGGAGGGGGAAAGAGAGAGATAAATAGATAGAGAGATAGATACATGATACGAATGAAATATAGAGAAATTACGTGAATTGGCAAAATATGGTATTCGCAGTTTGACAGTGTGAGCGCTCACAACCAGAAACATGAAATATAAATAAAAACTGAAATAATGATAATAAATATCATCTTTGTCAATAAAAATCCTTACCTTGAATTTGATACAAAGCAGTAAATCCTATTCGGTCGGGCCCATTAAAACGAACAGGTCCCTGCAAAAATAAACAATTTAAGCATTGCACGCGTAACAACCTTGGTGATTAGTTAATAAAACAAGAAAAATGAGGTTTGATTTTTGTAAATAAATAAAGTTTAATTAATAGTTCAGAATTGTTCATGTTTCTTTTAAGGTATATAGGTTAGATAGTAAAAATATAATTTTAATGCTTATGCTATCATGTAGAAAATGAAATTTTTATTCATTTTCTTTATTATTATAAAAATTAAGAAATCAATATATTTGCAGAAGGAGAATGCGACTGTTTTAGATCTCTTGTACTCAATATTGTAAGAAGGATTTTCATCTGACGCCCTTTTGGGTTTGCTTTGGCCACCAGATCAAACAAGATTCTACCCAGAGAAGATTTAACATGGAATTCTGTTCGCGTTTCTCCCCGATTACACACAAGATAATCCCACGACTCAGTTGTCTGAATTATATTTGATATGGAATGAAATCCCAGGCTCTAAAATTGTTGGGGGACCCGACTAAAAGAATTATGGTGTATATAATCTCGATTGCAATATTGACACAAAATTTTTTTTAAAAATCTAATTTAAAAAAATACAGGCCCAGAAATTACACGGCCGATTGTTTTCAGATTCTAACTTCACTGCAAGCCCTTCGAAAAGAACTTTGCGCTTACGTAGAAAATCCTGGATGCAAAAAAAAAAAACAATTGAGCCTCTATAAAAGGGCTTCGATCCCGTGTAAACCCAGTACCTAATAAAAACTTCAATGTTGAATTATAATGATTAACGGGAAATTTATCCTCCCACATAATTTATTAAAACTCGCCTCATATATTGTTATGATTTGATAAAGAATTTCTTCTTTATATATAATAAATTCGTGGTCCTATTTACTGAATAACTTATTTCATTTAATTAATCTTTATATTGGTTGAGATAAAAATAGTCTGTGTCACGAGTGGGATTCGAACCAATGACCCTGGGCTAAATACGCCGTTGTTCTACCCCTTGAGCTATCGTGTTTACGATCCACTCAAATTCCCATCTCAACCCTCCTTTCGAATTTTCCCTCCTTTTTGCCATTATTCAGATGCCTTGTAATCCATTCGATTCTGGGAGACAAAGGAAATGGCCACGGAGAGGTTATAATTGTAATTAAACATACTACAAATTACTGTGATAACAATAGGCCATGGTAGTTGACACATAGACACTTAATTTTAGTTCAATGACCGCGAATCCGGAGTCCGGAAAAGTTGCTCGCTGTTTCCCACTTAATTTAAGGGTGTCATTCCAGGCTTCATATAGAAAGCCTGCAACAATGCCACCTAATGCCATAATTGTTTTGAGCAGCCAGTATTTAAGTCCTCTGTTCCGATTTTCGGATAAATACACAGTATTGATAAAAATTTTGTTTTGTGTTTCCTTTTGTGTTTGTTGAGGGTAAATGTATTTATTAGCGTTGTGTAGTGTTTAGCGACTGTTAGTTAATAATGATTATTTGGAGATCGAGAGATTCAGTCTGTTGTGACATAGATTTAGAAAACATTTTTTATCGTGCCAACGTTTCGACCTTTGTTGGGATCGTCTTCAGGGAGTGGAGTTTTTCTGTACGTGTTGAGAGTGCCAAGAATGACACATCTATACAAACATTGTAAGGGAATACAAATATTTTGATTGGATTTAAAATTTTCTAGAATTGTATAAATTAATTTTTTCTACATCTTACATGTATTTGTATAATTTAAAAAACGCTTGTAAAGAATTTTTTTCTAAATCTACGTCACATCAGACCGCATCTCACGATCTCCAAATAATATTTGTTAGCAGTAATGGTTGGTGCATGAGAGCCGATGGAGGTATTTTGAGTACCCTGTCTACGCTCATGTTGTTTAGTTGTATCATATGAAGGGCAAAGAAAAATATCGACTACTCTTCCAACCTTAAGTATGGTATGCAATAAGGATAAAATATCCTAGCTATTTATTGATAGCCGCTGGATTCTAACCTATATTTCGAAACAGATAATACCTGGGCCTATCTATAGACCACAATACGATTTTTCTAATGTATTTATGTTATCGGCGATAGTTATTTTGTGCCAATGTATTTAATATTTACATTTAGTGTAATTAAAATTGTGTAAAATTATAATTATCTTTTCTGATATTATTTAAAGAAGTAATTATCCCATAGTAGTAAACAGGATGATTCAGTATATAAAATTAATGTTGAGATTGATAGAGAAATGAGATACTGATTATAACTTCAATTTGCCTTACAGTAAACACAATTTTCCTCTATTTGATCTAATTAATGATTTCGAATTGATAATAAATTAAGACATGAAAATGATTTGTGTAATTACAAGAACCAAACCGATTTCGAATATACACCGTGAAACCTGATATGTGAAAGCAGAAAGGAATTAAAAAATTTAAATAAGGATATTTAAAAGGATCCCAAGCTTATTTAAAAAAAGAATAAAGGTACAATAAATTGTCGATAAACTCATGGAAAGTGGTTAAATCGATAATAGAATTGAATCCACAACTCTGTTTCCTCTGAAATGTATGGACTGCCTAAAGTATACAAAGAAGTTTTACCTCTAAGACCCATAGTCGGTGGAATTCAATCACCGTTCTACAATCCATGGGAATGGGTTAAGCCCCGTTAAGAAAGTAAACCTCTCGCTGAGGACAATTGCAATGTCAAGAATTCATTTGAGCTTATAGAAAAGATAAATTTCCTTTGGTTTCCTTCAATCCTAAATCCTTATTTGTTTGCCACAGTCCTTGGGAATTTTGGAAATGATTCGGCCTTGCAAAAAATTTTAAACCATTTAATAAAAACTTTATATATAAATGATTCTTCATCTTTAAGACTGTTTTGCCTTGATGATGATATCAAAATATGTCGAATGCTTAACAGGTAGCGATTGAATTTGTTTTTATCGCATCGAAGCACAGAGTGGTGAGCAAAAAGTGAAGGATACATCAAACACTTTATATAGATTAATAACCTGGATTTTTCATACGTACAAGTGCAGAGTTGACCATAAATCAACCAATAAAATCAATCTATTGTGGCAGTAAAGTACTGTAATATTTGACTTAAAGAATCCGCTACAAAAATGTAAAATAGAAATTTTAGGAAAATTTTTAATTTAATAAAATAGAATAACAATTTACGTTTAAAGATATGATTTTTGGCAATGTACTTGGATATACATGTCCTGACGTACAAAAACAAAAAATATATGATTATATTTTTTTATTGAAATTACTGTTAACAGTTGATATGTTATACATAGTTTTATTAATTTTTTATTGTCCTTGGACAAATTGAATGTTGTAGACAAATACTGGTTAGCATTCGGCGTGAATATATTTGGTCATGAACGAATGTAAATCAATTAAAAGTCCAATTAGAAACAACTCTGGCCGTTAATAACTTTTTTAATAACACTTGGAATCTTTTATTCAACGGCCCCTGCGAAAATTCCAGGTATATTTGTGTATTCTCTTTTTAGTTTGTGCTAAATAGCGAGAAAAACGATAGACATATCAATAAAATCTCCAATATCGGCACTTAGCCGCAGAGCACTGGCCTTCAATTCTTCAGGAGGACCTCGAATTGTGCAAGATTCTGCATCCTCGCCCTGTATGCAGCATCTTGTGCACAACTCAAGTTTCGCTCGATAATACTGTGTCATGGTCTCAGATGGTTCTTTACGCCTCAGAACCAACTCCTCCAAAACAGCAGCAAAATCATACGCCTAGGGAATGCCTTTTTGAGCGTCGCCTTCCACTCCTCCCAAGACAAGTCATACCTCACAAGACGATTGAACCACTTCTTAGCAGCTTTCGCAAACTTCGGCTGCTCTCTCTCGTTCTCAGACCAACCATGAACTCGACCAAGTTGGTCAATTTTATTTAACCACTTGTTGACTTCGGATCATCCGGTTCAAAGGGGTCGATAATGTCGCCACTGGCCATGAACAAATGCTTACTACCCTCTGTAGACCCGGAAGTCCTTTCACCAGTCGACTTCGATGAATCGGTCATCTCACCCAAAACCATCGCCCTCTGTTGCTGAACTGTCGCCTTATTTGCTCTGCTAGGCCGCCCTCTAGCAACTGTCTAATGCTAGCTCCAGCACAGTCCGGTAGTCGAGCATTGTTTAACATACTATCACACTATTATATTTGTTGTGTGATTATGGCGTGTTAAAAAAAAGTTGAAGGAATATTACTTTTTTTAAATAAAAAATGTTAGAATAATGTTTGCATTTTTGTTATCAATGTGAGAATGATGAATGAAAGAAAAACTATTTACCGAAATTCCGTTAAATGTCGTCTTGCTCATTTCTTTCGACAGTTGTCTGGACATGTCGCGTCTGTTGTAGTCAAAATCCTCTATGCTCATGTATAACATGAACGATCTCAGTGTCAGCGCAATTGCCCAAACTGCGTCGTATGTCTGGCGAATGTAATCACCTGATTTTCCCTCGAGCATCTCCTCGATATCACTTTCTAACTGAAAAAGGAAAAAATTAAGCATGTCAATTCTGTAGGAAACATTGATTATTTGTAAGGCTCGTCAGCTTCGAGTTTGCTTAAAAACTTCTACGCCTTATATGTAACGACATGCGAAATTAACTCAATTCTGCTAATTATTGAATTTAAATTGGTAATTTAATGGCATTCTCCAGCTTAGTGGAAACTCTGCACACAGTTATTTGCATGTGAGATGTTATTTGAATTATAACTTCTAGGATAGATGGCTAGGAACCCATGACCCGATCTGTTGGCCTCCTCGATCACCCGATCTTTCTCTACTAGATCATTTTCAATGGAGCCATTTAAAAAAACTTCTTCGTCAATCATAACCCAGCAAACTCAGTTAAAGAACATCGGCTAAGAATAGAACAGCTTGTCAATCCATCTTTCCTAACTCAATTCCTGTGAGCACTGATGAAGAGGGTTTAAAAACACACATCTTTGCATATTTACTTAAGACAGGCAATTTGAACTTTTTGAATATTTTTTTCAAACTTTCTGCAATAACATTGCTATGTTTTTTAACCATTCATATCCAATAAAAACTTCCTTTGAAATTATTTCTTGGGATGTATAGGGTTCTGTTTGACATTTTGAATTTGAACTACGCCTAGGCTACCCTGTATAATTTTTCTCCAATGAAAGGTAAAAATTTTAAGCGAAACTAAAAATTACGTGCAAAATGTATCCTATATATGCACATTTTTAACCTTTTTTTATTTATACACATTAAACGGTATGATAGTGTATAGTGTGGACATGATAGGACTGCTGCACTGCCACATAATGCAGAAAAAAATGATAATTACATTGAGTGTCGTTTGCTATCAAATAACCCGGTTTAAATGCAAAATCGGTAAAAACAATTTAAAATTTATACATACATGTGCAAATTTGTCACTCCTACCAACAAAAGCACCTCTGAACAAAATCGGATTTAATATCGCGTAAATGTTTTTTGTCTATTGATGTGTATATGATTTAAAGAACCAAAATGGAATTAGAGTTTGTGCTTCTCTGTGATGTATATCGCGGTGCCGTGTAAAACTGCTAGTAGGGTGAAAAAAAATTCCCAGAAGAGTCGCATTTTCCATTTGAGAAACCTTGTGTCAACTCCTTTCTCTTAAACTGCCAATTTCCCAAATATATTTTCAATTCCCGAATCGAAATATAACACGACGGCAGTACATGCACATCAAAAGAAAATGAAAAAATAAAACAGGGAATTGCAGTCGGTGTCTGCGAGGTGTAAAATATGGAACCTATTATGTTTTTTATCTAACGGGAGGTTTGCACCATGAAAAATCAACTGTACATACATAGGAAACTTAACGTGACCATAGTATGAGCTACAAGTCAAAAAAGATTCTTTAATCTCACACAAATACAAAATAGATTTTATCTAAATATATTTTTTAAATTATATATTGTATTTATTATATTGTAGCATACTCGCAGCAATAAAATGCAGAAATTTGAAGGTTTTTTTCAAAGCAAACTGAAAAAATGTAAATTATGACTGTAAAAAATATTTCTTAAATAAACAGGACAGTTTGAAACGAAAATCAATCAAAATCGTTGTATTTCGGGAAACGAAAATTTTAATGTACGGATGATTTTTTTCTTTGATAACTGAGAAGATTGCACCAATAAAAGATTTGGTTTATGGTTTGGGTTTTATTTTTGGGGGAATTACGAATTTGATCTAATCAGACAAGAGTTCTTTTTGAGAAATTAAACACCATTAATCGATCATATTTCGGGACATATGAACAAAATCTGAATGTTTGTTTTCAAACCGTCTCCGAGTCCTCTATCCATGCGTTTGATTAACATGGTTAAAAAAAGTGAAAAGGAATGATAACGAAATTCGTCGAATGATAATGATTTGATAGCATTTACGGAAGTTTGATTAGTATTCATAAACGACTATAAATTGTTAAGGGAGGACGAAGTGAGTGGTTTGAAATTTACCAACTTGTTTTAGTATATAGCCATTATTGTGTCTGCGTTGACAGCGATCGACCAAGAACTATAGGCAATCAATCTTATCATTTCCATCAGACCTTTGAAATTCCGAAATGGGAAGTTTGCAAAATTTAGTCACTATGAACAAGCGCCCTACAGCGCTATGAATTCTGACCGATTTTCAAGTCGACCGGTGAAATGTGGAAACGGTAGTTTTGGAAAGGAGGCCGCATTGAAACCGTGCGATTTGGTAATGACAAAAGGTCGCAATTTTTTTTCCATTTCTTTTTAAAAACCCGTCTTCACAAAAGGATTGATCTACCAAAACCCATAAACGTGTTGATGATGGGTATTGGTCTAGTGTTGGTGAACGCTGATGAACTGAATAGTCACTTACGGTTCTGCCTCCACTCGCGTTTGTTTGGAAGGGGTTTCTCACTGAAGATGGCTCACCTGCGGCTGTTCATTAGTATATATCATATTGTGTTATAATAACTGTCAACTGAATTCATACAAGCAATAAATTTTTCTCACTAATTCAAAGACATCATCAAGCAAGCTAAATACATAAGTCATTAACTTTAATTCACATTGTAATAAACCATTTTTATAAATTTAGAAAATTTAATACCGGACAAGACACTATCAATATAATAATTATGCGCACGAACACATAAAAATTACTCAACACAAATAATATAAATGTAATATATAAATACTTGTAATGAACAGTATACGTAATTATATACTGTACATAGGGCCGCTGTATTCGAACCCGGGACCTTTATCTTATAGTGATGAGCGCCGTCGCAATGCTTAAACTGTTGCTGCCATCGACGGTCCTATTCCTTCCTTATTATTTATATCTTTGATAAGAATATAGTGATTAAAAAATCAAAAAATCATTAAATTATTAATTGAAAAATGGTTTGGACAGTCAAAAAACATGATTTATCTGAATCATTAAATAATGTGCAAAGAAAAAATTTAACTATAATAAAGCTAATGTTTTAAAGATTTCTTTGGTTTGGCAGCACGGTTAAAAATCCAGCTTAAACTAATTAAACTAATTAATTTATTAATTAGAGGAATGCCAAAGTAAAAAGAGAAGATCCACCCGGCATGAAATAATATTTACTTTTAAAATAAATGGTGCTGTTTTTTTAATGTTAACTTAATTAATGAGCCTAATGAATTTTATTGATAGTATAGTCTAAAATCAACGAAATTTGGACAGAAGTATTTAATTTTTATTCTTAATTTTTTTTAATCACTTGAACCCACTAATTACAAAAATTAAGTTAATTTGATTAATACCGTTCCGAAAACGAAAACGCTTTTTAAAAAAAATATGTTTCCTTCTACAGCTTCATATTGAATTTAAGTCGTGCCTAGTTTTGACTTTTTATAATTGTAATATTTTGTATTTATACAAAATTTTACTGTTTTACAATAATTTTTTAACACCCGGGAAACAAATAAAAAGTTTTTGATTAATCCATTTCATTCCAAATTGGTTCAGGTAAAAAGAAAATTGTAAAACGTAATATATTCCAAAAATGACAATTCAATGATTCATTTTTTATTTACTTATTTTTAAATCTTTTGTCAACGACAGGAGTAATATGCTTACTATTTTGTTCTTTCATTAGTATTTCATTTGATTGAGGCAGGAGTTTAAGCTATGTTCATTCTATAGGAAGAGAGTTAGGGGGGAGATGACATGTCATTAAGGGTGTGCTCACGAACCAATCAAGTTGAATCAAACGTCAAACGGTGGCTCTAAGAACAGATTAGAGGCACTGATATGGGATCGGAATTTAATGATAAAAGTGGACATCACATTGAACTGAGTGGGAGGAAGATAGATGAATGAATGGGTGTGGTTGTAAATACGTCATTGGACTTTGGAGGGTTCCAGCAGAGCTGATGCTGGTTCGTCGAACGCGAACAGAGCTTACTTGCTGTAGAGGTAGAGTATTACACAGCTGCCTTGTTTGAGAGGAAAGCCGTTGTGTTATGATCCTCTACAGTTGGCTGGATGATTATCACGACAAAAAAATGCGCCCAGCTATAGTTTTATCGATTTGGTACTATTTTTGCTCTAATTGTGCAACGAGGTGCTTGTTGTGTCATATTGCAGATGTATTGTAGTAAGCATTTTTTATTTTCACAGAACAAATCCATGGTAGATCCCTGTCAGTCAAATATTTAAAATTAGATATTTACAGTTTGGAAAGTATCACGGCTTAGACCGCAATCCTTGAGATTATGGGCTACCTACACGTTCGTTAGTTCGCCCTCGATGAAGGTAAATACCAACAACCAAAATCCTCGTGTAAACAAGGGCTTTAAGATCTGTGCCTGCGAACGAATTAAATTTACCACCGAGATTCATTAACGCTAAATTTTCTCATTCCGTTAAGCGACCTAAATTACAATTAACCCCGCTAGATTGTTGTAGATCTAAAGAATTTCTCCTTAATTACTACCCGAATCATAGATATTTTAAGCTCTGTTGTAATATAGAATTTTTAACATATTTTATGAGTCTTGCAGTTCCAAGTATCTTTAACTTAGTACAATTGTTGCATATTGATAAATACGCATACAAGTTTTATCTGCATGTATCATATGAATAATTTGGTACAATCCTGAAAAATTCAACAGTCATTTGGTTTTTGTTGTTTGATAACGAATGATCTCTTTACTTTTCTAAATTTCAATATTTGTATATTCTATATTATATATTCTTTTCTATTTATTTATTAAGTCTTTTTTTCTATATTTATGTCTGTCTCTCTCTCTCTTTTTCTATATCACTTTTTTATGCTCTCTCTCCCATACAATCGATTTTCTCTATTCTCCTGATTCTCAATCTCTCTCTCTCACACACCCACACTCTCACCCTCTCTTCTTCTCTCATTCACTCCATTAATGCTCACTCTCTCTCTCTCACTCTCTCTCTCTCTATCTCTCTCTCTCTCTCTCTCTCTCTCTCTCTCTAACAATCGATCTGAATTACGTGAAGAAAGTTTTCAGTTTATTCATTTATTACGGTAACCATTGAATCAAAAACTTTGAACTTTCCCTACATACCAGCCCGGATGACGCAGTCAAATTCCCGATTAAAGAGTCAAAGCTTGCAATGAAAATAATTCCGTCGGTCGCTTTTGACAGATTATCTCCACATACGTCTGTCTTCATCCACCATCTGTCTTTAGGCCTGCCTTGGATCAGCCAAGCGTAGTCTTCTCCGTACATGCCGAGAGAGTAAGCCTGCAAAATAAAAACAAAGAAGAACCATAAATTCGGCAATAATTGTCATGAAATCATCATAAAGCTCTGGTTGAAATTACTGATAAATCGTCAACTGTCGACATTTGGGTCCCTTTGCTTAGGATTATCGGCAGTGAAAATTTATTATCCAGAGCGAAAAACACAATGGTCGAGACAACGCGGAGATAATGTAAGCTTCGATCATTTTGTGGATACCGTATAATTAAAGAGAATTGCTAGCTCTGGAGTTTGGATCTTTAGTGTTAAAAAAAATTACACAATTATTTTTATTTCAATTTTTATTTTTAGGACGTATATACTAACATACATAAGAAGTATATGCGAATATGCTTTTATCCCGGTACCAAAATTTACACTGGTGTGTATATACATGAAGTGTCGTAGCTTCCGCCTCCAGAATGAATGCAATTATTAGTGTGAGTTAGTTAGTTTAAGAAGGCATGGAGTGTGATGGATTGGTCAAAGACCGGGCAATATCAAAACCTCCCAGAACTCACCAATTTTTAAACTGAAAATGACGTTTGAAAATTTACTTTCAAAGAATGTATTTATTAACGTGAATGGAAGAAGGTTGGTAAAGTGATGGACATTTTGCCGACCCCAGTTAGTTATAAGGTTTTTTTAAACCATAAATATGCATTGTGTATGTGTGGTGTGGATATAGTTCAATTTTAATCCACCACTTTCAAGGGTTGTTTTGCCCAAAAAAAATGATCGTTTAACTACCTGTACAAGGGGGCCGCTGTAGCCGAGTGGTTAAGGCGTCAGACTCTTGGCTAGTAGACAGGTTCGATCCCCACCATCGCTTCTGGAATTTTTCTGACTCTTAAGGGGACCGGTGCCGTAATTAAAAGAAATTGACACGGCACTCATCAATGGAAGGGGCGGGACCGGATCTCAGCGACCCTGAATCTGGTCCTAACCCTCTTCAAAAATGAGTTTCTTCGATGGAAGAACACTGGTACAACGGGGGCTCAAGTTCATATTGTGTTGTGAGCCCGCCCCCAAAAATGGAGCCAGATTATAGTACAATAAGCTGTACACTGCAGTGTTCATGGGGGGAACTCCTCCAGTCCCTGGTGGCCATTGTATCCATCCATCCACCTGTATAGATAGATTCTAATGAAGCAGAAGAGACATTTGAGGACGTTGTAATGAATTACCAAATAAAATCCTTAAAATGATTGCCCTTAGTACTTACCCGCCCAAAAAAATAAAAAAATTAATTAATTTAAAAAAATTAAAAAATATAAATTTATATAAAAAATTTTATTCATTTTTTAAATTTATTCTTTTATTATTTCTTTTTTTTTAAATTAATTTAATTTTTTATATAGATACATACATTGTATTTACATATATTCGCAATTAAAAAATAACAAACGTACGTTAACATTAACGATTTTAAATATTACAACAATCACTTTATGACAATCTACTGGAAGTGTAAATATTATGGAAAATTCGTCACTAGTAAATTTTCAATGTTTGAATATTTGGCACTGTTGTACTGTTCTTATACTAAATAACAGGAACGTGGGAATATTCCTATTGTGACCACTAATCTTTGTTTCATCCGTACTTCACCGGGCTTAAGGATTAACGATGAATGGGTTGAACAGGTCAGCAAATTATCCCCTACCAGTGTAGTTTATCATTCTCCAATGGAATTATTAGTAAAATCCATAGAACGAGTGGATAAAAGCAACACGTCTATGTTTAGTATGCTTGCCGATCAGGAAAACTAAATCGTTTATTCATAGAAAAATAAAACTAAGACCAGATAAGAATTAAAAATAATATTGTTTTTTCTATCTTTTTTAATTTAATTTAATTTTTTTACGAGTTTTCGCGACAGCAGAGTTTATAGCAATCTTCGGGATACCGTTTTAAAAAAAATAAAAAGTCCATTTCTAAGTATGTAAGTATTCGAACCCGGGACCTTTACTCTACAGTGATGGGCGCCTTTCAACGCCTAAACCGTTGTCGCCACCGACGCCCCCTTTTCTATCTTTATAAATGCGTTTCTCTAATTCAATTGACTAGGCGAGGGCTAAAAGCCACTTTCTCAGTCATCCAGAGTGAAGAATTAAATCATAAAGTTAGCTTAATTTTCTTTAGAAATTTACCACATAACCAACAGTATTTTATTGAAAGATTTATTACGTGTAAAAACCAATGTTGAAATGTGTAATGTAAAACAATAGGTTCACGTTGAAATCATAAATTAAATCAATCCTTACCCCGTATCTCGCTACCCCATCAATAACGCTTTTTGGAAAAGTAAACTTTTTAAACTCGTAGTAAATATTTTATCGCGATAGAGCCTACACCCTGTCATGTTTTAAATATATATTTTTAACAAAATTTTGCGGAAAAGTATGAAAACAACATTTTTCGACCATTTTCTTTTTGACCCGTATTTCCGATGGTAAACGCTAAAGCAAGCCAACACTCTATATAAAATGTTTGTTCAGGTACTGTTCCAACTGTGCAAGTTTGGACTAATGTTATTGTTTAAATCATGTTCAATTCTTAACAATTATGTAGAGTTCATAAGATGATTGGTTTTCAACCAAATTCAACCAAATGGGGAAGTAATTGCCTACCGATGACGATCATAATGACATATTTTGAATAATCTAATTACGTTTTGATTTAATTTTTGTCTATTATTTATTTTCGTTGTTAATTTGGTGACCGTGTGTTAGATGAATGTTTTCCTCGTTTGTTAGTCAGTTTTTCGTCTTTGTTTGGCTCGCTTATGCATTTTTGCCATTTATATTTGACGTTTGCTTTAAAACGCTTTTGCCCAATTATTTGTTTAAAACAATGAACACGGTTTCTGATAGTTACAACTTCGTTTCTTTGATTTTCAATTTGTTCGTTTTATTGATTTAGATTTGTCTAACTTTGCTTTTTATTAGGATGTTAAAAATTTTGGCTATTATATTTTATTTTTCGTTCGTTTGTTTCTTTAGTATACGTATTTTCAAAAACAAATTGTATCTTTGTTATCGTAAATTTCTCATAAGATCGTTTAATAGAGAGCCAATGGGCGTTTTTATTTACACAGTTAATTGATCAATTTGTTTTTTAATCAACCGATGTCGTTTGTTTTCGTTGGTTTGTGAGTTAATTTAATCCTTGGGTGATTCGTTTAATTATTCGTTCAAAGTTTTTTTCCCTTTCTTGTTCATTACTCGACCATCCATATATTCTTTGTTTGCTTACATGTTGGGTGTTCTTTTATTTGGTAATTGACACTACTTTTTTTTTACTTAGATTAGGCTATATCGGAGCCCCTTTCTTATCATGAACATAATTTGTCAAGTTATTCCTCAACTTTTGTCTAATAAGAAAGTTCGGTTTTTTTTAAATTTATATAATCAATGTTTTTTTATTCCGTTGTTATTTTTTGCTTTATTTAACTTTTTGCTTGTTTATTCAATTGTATATTGTAAATATGTCCGTACGACAATTTATTGGAATGATTCAGGTCATGTCACTGTAGTTACTTTATTCGAGTTTCAGACCTGTTTTGGTTAATTGTTAGTGCAGTCGCTGTATGATTTGTGTTCAGTACAAAATTTGATTAGTTTGTTTATTTTTTTCGTTGTGTATAACATTACTTTCATTTTATTGTCGATTCTTTATTATTTGTTTAACTACCTGCGTTATTTTTCATTTCATGGAAGTATTTTCTTTAAACCGTTCTATTTTTCTCTAGGTTTTTGTTCGTTCAAGTAAGACACCTCGGATTGTCCGTTTATATTTGTTAACTTACTTTTGCGATCATTAATGACTGGTCGTCTGTTGATTTTTTTCGTCTGTCAGAATCTGATTTTTTGTTTATTCTTTAGCTGTTTATGTACATTAGTTTTATTTTATTATTGATATTCTACTACCTTTTGTTTACCAATCTGTCATATTTTGATTTTCATTGACATAATTTGTAATTTTCTTTATTCCGTAGAAGATTTTATAATTTTTCGTACGTTTATTAGACTCCTGTACCATTTGTTACTTTTATCATAATTTAATGATTAATAACTTCCTTGTTAATTTACTCTTTTAACTTCTGTTTTGTTTGTTCATTCTTTATCTAAGTAAGAAAATTAGTTTTATTTTATAATAGATACCTTCCATTGTTCTTTTGATTTATTTTCTTTATTCCCTCGGCTTTTTTCAATTTTCGTTCGTTAATTAGTTTTCGTTGGGCAATTAATTAGTCTTCTCTAATATTCGTTTGTTTCATAATTTATTCTATCGTTCTTGAGTGCATTGCTTGCTTCCTCTTACTATTTTGCTGGTCTCTGGTATTTTTTGATTATTCTTTTAGTGTTCGTTAACCAATGATTATTCGGAGATCTTGAGGTACGGTCTGGTGTGACGTAGGTTTTAGAAAAACATTTTGTTTATCATGCCAACATTTCGATCTTTATTGAGAACATTTTCAGGGCTCGAAGTGTTTGTTTTTCGTGTAGATGGGTTATTCTTGTGTTATGTGTTGAGAAGATACCTGAAGATGCTCTCAATGAAGATTGAAACATCGGCATGATAAAGGAAATGTTTTTCTAAAACCTACTTCGCACCATAACGTACCTCACGATACGAATAATATTATTCATTTATTTCTTTGTTATCTATTTTTCAGTTTTTGTTTAGCTAAATACATTTAACATGTAATTATTGATATTTCGGCCATGAAAGGACATGAATAATAAAATTATATGATATGAGTAAACAACAGTTAGGATGAAGATTATTAATTGAGTGGTTTATATTCGGATATATGCCTATGATAACGGATATCTAATGTGTTTGAATTTACGGCCGTCTATGGACGAGTAACCAACATGTACATTCAGTTCAACGTGTTTGATGAGTCCCTCTTATGAAAAATCGTTTAATTTAATATTCAATTTCTAATAGTAAACCTTAACGATACATACAATAAACTAACTCATAACCACCATTATTCACAACATTCCCAAAAACACATCGATCGGATCGGTCCTTGAATGCATAACACAATCTGCATATAAACTTGCGGAACTTGGTATAACATTTCTCGCCTGAAAGAGGTCAAGAAATACTATGTAAAAAATAACTAATTTTCGAGGTCCGCTTTAACAATTAATATTTTACAATTAATTAAGGATTGTAGTTGAGATAAAAAAGTCAGTGTCACGATCGAGATTCGAACCCATGACCTTTGGCTAGAAACGCCGCTACTCTACCATTTTAGCTAAGGGGAAGTCACAGTAGAGTTGTGGCGTATCCAGCCGAAGGATATGGGTTTGAATCCCGCTCTTACACTGGCTTTTTTATCTCACCTAAATACCTTAATTAATTGGAAAACGATTTGAAAAACTCAACATAGCTAATTAACCAAATCAAGACAAAAGTTTCTACGTCCACCATCTATAGGCGGGTTTAAAGGAATGATTTTACTCCTTCTTTTAGGGTTTTATTATCCCCGTGGAGGCCGGTGTACATGTGTCTGTCTCAAAATCATAGGAATTTCGCTTTGGAACAAATTCGGAGCACAATTCTAGAGGGACACCTCTATTTGTACCTTGGAACAAAATGTATATTCTGATGAAACCGAATACGTTATATAAAAAGACAAAACATAAATCAACGGAACATGAATCTTTGCTTACAAACTAATAATTATATACAATGGGAACAATCCGGACCTGAAGGGCAAAACGAAAATATCAATCTTTAAAAAATGGAAAAAAGGCCAAACAATACCATAAATCAAAGTGTGCCGCACAACAGAAATAAATTGTATATGTTATTGTTTTAGTTCCAATGCCTAGGCTAGACTGAATTCGTCTAGTTCTCGTATTCCTGCCTCTATCATGGAGGGGAGAGCCAGGTCATAAGCTGTTGCCATAGCTAACAGCTTTTCACAGAACAAACCATTAACGCTACATTTCAGTGCAGGAAATGGTGGACTAGTTGCAGGACTGCACAAACATTTTAGTAACGAAAACGTAATATTATGAATCATAACAAGTCGTCAAAAGAATTGGCATTAACTGACAATGATATACACCGAAAGAATAGGTAACTCTACATTAACAATATTTTCAAAAACTTTGGAAGAGAATGAATTCATTTGCTCGCCATAATAGACATCAACAACATGTACTTTCCAAAAGGATAGTTCCTACTCACAGTAAGGAGTAAATTAAATGCCAAAAAACTATTTTAAATAATGAACTACACAAATTGTACAGTCTAAGAGATATAAAACGTTTTTATCAATATATTGCACACATGAGACTTGCGTCATTATTGTCTCAAATAGAATGGGACGAGTTTGATTATGATACGCGATCAAAAATTAAATTTATCACTGATAAAAAACAAAGTATACTAGATAAAAAAATCAAAAACTTAAAGCACGGTTCACTTAAAAATACCCATAAAGATTCAAAAGCTCCATTTAAATTTTACCCAAGGGTTATAAACTTAACGAAAATGGCACTAAATAAAGAGGAAACCAATTTGTTGAACGAAGGCTTGAAATTTGTACCAAAAACAGAATTGGATACAAAAAAACTATTATCTCTTGGTTCATCGGTGGATTGTAGTAACATAAATACAAATATAAAATATAAATGTGCCGAAATAATGAAACAAAACTTAGTAAACTTAAACATAAAAAAACTAAATATCCCACGTACAATTAGGTCTATCGATCTAAAGTTAAAAAGTAACAACAACGTTGTTTTAAAAGCTGATAAAGGAAATAGTATAGTTATCATTGAAAATCAAAATTACGTTTCTAAAGTCGAAGAATTTCTAAATAATAATGAAAAAAAAACTTACTGTGAGTAGGAACTATCCTTTTGGAAAGTATTGAACACCACACTCACCCCATCATTTAACATTTCTATCAACAACATGTACCCATAAACTTCTTTCCCTTGGGCAAAACTATACAATTCACAGCACAAAGTTTAAAAAAAAAAAGTATAAATTGCCTAGACTTGACCCTCACGGGGCGTCTGCAGTGGCAGCGTTAATGGAACAATGGACACACAAACCACCGAGTATAAACGGCTGACATTTCAACAGTGCGTTTCTATTGTGAGATCGAAATTCCATCCAAAAGAGACAAGTTATGAAGTTAACTGCAAAATCGAATAATTTAAGAATCAAGATATTAAATTATAAACACATTAGCAGAATCTCACATGGACAATGTCGCGGGTAAAAGTTAGTGTAATTATAAACTCGATCATTTTTCGTTGCGATTCGGAAAATACAATAATTTGCAATATTAAAAATGTACCTTATATTTTCAAAAGGATGCCATACTGAACAATATACTTGTCTTGTCATTTATTTTATTTTCCAGTTAGTTCTTATTTCTTACAATTGTCAAATCGATTGGTAAAATATATGAAAATTGTAGTTTAGAAATTGAGCTGTATTAAACACTGCTTTTAAAAAACAAATTTGACAAGTTTAATACTTAATTTGGTTTATTTTATGATCTTGTAAGGATGTCTACAACAAAAATTTAACTAAATTTGACTTTCGCCAACGCAACAAATATGTTTTGTAGAAAACTTAAAAAATATAATTTAATATTTTATCTTTTTGTTTAATATTTGATAATTAAGAACACTCGATTGTGGTTTGTGATCGAGTTACAGATATATATGTTCACATTCAATATTTGTTGCGTCGATTTAATAAATGGAATTTTTTAGGATTTATATATTATACACTGCTGATGATTTGTTTTAGAATCTTACTATTTTTTTCAGGCGTT
Organism: Cimex hemipterus; assembly: GCA_039619505.1. Lineage (NCBI taxonomy): Eukaryota > Metazoa > Arthropoda > Insecta > Hemiptera > Cimicidae > Cimex > Cimex hemipterus. The sequence goes on from CM077102.1 coordinate 23,592,953, forward strand.
TTTACTCTGGTTGAACGTTATTTGTTGGTGTTTAATAGTTATCCCTTTTTTTTTTCTCTTAGAAATGAAAATTAGGAAGGTGGAGAGTTTTCTTTCGACAAGGAGGGAAGACCACTTTAAAACGGAAATAGCAACATAAGTTTACTCATAAAGGCCCAAGTTGAGAAGATTGCTTTTCACTCGTTTTAAATATTCAAAGGCTTCTCCAATTTGCCCCCCTCTGAGCGGGATCACTATGGCTAATCCATGTCTTTTTTACGGATAAAAATTCTATTATTTTCACCGTGGAGAATCTATTTTAAATTCTTGAGCTTCCACCTAAATCCACAGGATACGGTTTTTTTTTGTAGAAGTTCTGAATAAATCTCATAATATTAAGATTGAGTTAATAGAAGGAATTTAACAAGCTCATGGCTCGTCGAGAGACTAATGAGACTTGTTATCAAAAAATGTTAGACGCATCATTTCTTTTGAAAAATGCTGTACTGATAGCCGACCTACTCGTTACTAAAGAGAGAAATTTTTCACTGTTATTTTCTCTCCATCCCTTTCCTTCTTTTTCTCTCTCTCACACACACACTCACTCTCTTTCTCTCTCCTAAAATCTTATCTTGATAAATCGCGAATCAACGTAAGCATAATAATGGCGTCATCATCATCACATCAAGATCACATGTTAGGTCTAGTCATCCTCCCTACTAGCGTTTTGATCTAAATAACCGCCATCCAAGCCATTAAATCTTTCAGGAAGATTAAGCCAAATGATAGAAAACTCACCCATCGAAGTTTGCAAAAAGTAAGTAAAAGAAAGTTAGGAGATCGGGTCAAGTATCCGATTAACTAATGAGATCGGATCTGGCGAAAAGGTTTGCCGGCAACTTGACGCTCTAAGATTTATTGGTAAAAGGTTCATGATCTTTAAAAAAAAGATTATGAAATGACCGATTAAATAATTTATTCTTTCATACGGGGTCAAAATTGAAAAAATAAACTAAGAAATTTGAGAAACGGTTTGAACACGCATTCGCGATCTTGCATCATTGTAACTCGAGCTGTTGGGAAAAAGGACATCTACAAACTGGAACGTGCTCACAAAATCATCGTTTGTTTTCTTTTAAAAAATAACTAAATTTAGAAAAACACTTCACCTCTTCCTTCTCAACAGATTCAACTCAAAAATGTGCAATTTGCATTGTTATTAGCTGACCACAATATATACATATATACAAGGATCAAAAAATCCTTTTTTAGTGGTTATTCTTGTCATTATAGGAATGCACTCACGAAATTCCAAGCTTGTAGAAACTGGGATTTGGACTATACGTTGTCTGTCAGTTAGTGACGGAATTGGGTGTTATCTGTCGATAGGGATTCAATTGATAGAAATTTTTTTTACTGAGTATTCCTATTGTTATAGGAAAGTATTCTCAAAATTTCAGGCCTGTAGATAATAGGATTTGGTCTATACGTTGCCTGTCAGTCAGTCACAAACTATTTTATATACAGTGATGTACTTTACAATTAGGTATTGACAGTCAATTTATTATTATTGATAGGTTTTCATTTGAGAGTTTACATTGAGCAAAAAGATATATGTTTAGAAAATGATTCTTCAAGTAATTTACAGCGAGAAAATGACTTGCCTCTTACGGCTTGTAACTCTAACGGAATGCAATCTAAATGCCATTTTGGTCTAGGAGATATTTTTAAATGCCGTTCTGAAAACTAAATGTTGGTTTTTACAAACCAACAGGAATATAATGCTGCGCGTGGGAATGTTTTAATGACAATTCAATCAATTTAAACAATCATTCTGTGCAAATTATCGTCCTCATATAGTTAGTTGTTTCATTTTGAACTTTATAATAAACAAATTGGGAGATTATATGGAATTTTAAAACTGTGCAACAATAACACCCTTAGGGACGTCGGTGGCCGCAAGGATAAGCCTTTCACACGGCGCTCATCACTGTAAGGTCTTTACCTGCATTACCAGCGTCTCTGCATTCCAACCTGACATACTTACAAATGGGCTTTTTTTCTAAATTTTTCAAAAACACCGGTACTCTGAGGGTTTATATGGCCTCTGCTGTTGCGAACCCTCGTAAAAAAAAATAAATAAAATAACAGCCGTTCATTCTATTTGCTTACATCCTTAAGATTGTTTTTATACATCGAGCAATCTTAATAGGTTAACCTGAAATCTATGATGATATCACATTTTAATGATTGATAAAAAAGAGAGTAGTATCTGCATAACATTTGGTGCGCCGTTTATGACTTCTCATTTTTAATCTAATTTTGAAAATGATCTTACCTCCACATCCCAATTTCAAAATATCCAGAAGTTTATGGTTTTAAGTCTTTTCACGGTCGGAAAGGGCCGAGAGATTATTTCGAACAATTAATACTAATGTAGCAAAGGCTTTGTTGTAAAGGAGAACAATTGCACAAAGGGATCGCCCGAGGGGATATTACAGTGACTTTTCCAACCAAACGTTGCCAAAACTCTGGCACATATGACATACCGAGTTCTTTAAAACGATAATTGCATTAATAAACTATCAGCTATGTAACATTTTTATAAACAAAACGATACGATCGCTATGGAAGGTGTACTTTCTCCATTACTGTACAGTGATGAAAGGCTACAACCCAATTAATCTTACCTTACAATATCAAATTTGTATCGAAACTCGTTGAACAAATATTTGCAATTGTACCAAATATATACAATTGATCTTTAATTTATTTAATAATTACCATGAAAACATAAAAATTACAAGTTAATTGGAGCTTCCTTTTGGATGTTTTAGTCATAAGAGGAATTAGCAACCGTATTATTACAAAATATTACCATTTAACAAATTAAATAAAAATTACGTCTTTTTTCTTTATGGTTTGGTTTTAATTATTAACATATTTCTGAGTACTTCTAGGGTGGTTCATTTTTTGTCGTTTAATTGTCCTGTGTTACCAACTACAAATTTCATGAGCAGTAAGTAGGTGAATTATTTAAACGGAGAATTAAGATAATTTTATTATTGCTTACTCATTTATTTATAATATACTAGCAATTAACAAAATTAAATTAATATTGTATTATCAGTGTTCTGAAATTTATATTTTCAATGTTAATGAGAAATCTTGGAAGAACTGTACAGCGAGTAAGAAACACCACAAACTCGATCATCAATATAATTAAATAAATGTAATATTCTTAAGGAAAAAGAAACCTATTGAGTGAATTAAGTGCAGTTCATTGCAATTATAGTAATAACATACAGTTTGTTTTTCAAATCACCCTTTGGCTTTTATTTATAAACTGTTTAATCGTTTCGAATAATCTGGCCCGCCTATTCGAGCAGTTTATTCTGGTTCTTTTCGCCTTTTTCAGTTGGATCGTTTGTGAAAATAAAATGAGTCGGAGATTGAACTATCAGACCGATAAAAAAGCTCCATGTACACATGCACACTAATGTAATACTTTTGAATAGATTTTTCTTATAAACCACTGGGATGGAAAATAAATAATTCAGTAAGAAGATTTTATCTTTTTTGCATGGCAACATTTATTTAGTCATCATTGATTACACTATCATAAGGGCTAAGATGTATTTATTCGTCAGTTTTGTTCTATATCAAGTATTTTTGCAGGGCGTTTTATTAATTTCAATTCTAGGAAATACCGTGGAATTTTGTTAATTAATGGGTTTTATTGCCCTGAGGAAAAAGCGCAGATCAGATTGCTAGGAACGTTTTACGAGAAAGCGCCGTCCGCAAATGGTTTGCTTCTTCAACCGTTGATGATGACCAACCTCTAGATTTCTCACAAATAACCCACACTCAACGACACTAATCATCGCTGAGACATTTAGCATAACTCATACGAACGTTTCAACGCATTTGAGTGCAAATGGGCGTGTTGTCGGTGCGATATATGCCCTTGACGCATGTTTATAGAACAATTTATTATACCGTATCTCTAACTGCGATTCTATGCAAAAACGCAGCGTAACCTACCCATTTTTAAAAAGACTGGTAACTGTAGATTAGAAATTGAGTCTATCGCAATAATGTTCAAAGAGGAAACTCTGATAAAAAAAACGCAGGGACATAACATTAATTCCAAATACCGTAATTAATCCCAATAAGGTAATTTTGTGTATATTAATAGGATTGGAATGTTTTGATTTATTAAGTGCTAGTGCCAGATTAAACAAACTTTAATTAGTTAAACCTTAAAATGAGTTAATTATAGTGTATACAGCTCACAATTGTAGTGTCGCCTACAAGTAAAATAAGTAACAAAGATTCTTAGCTAAGTGGTTAATGAATTAGCAGAAATTAATGGTTAGTATTAAACCACTTTATAAGTAGTAGATGAAATAAAAAAATTATTAATAAACTATCAAAGAAAAATAAAAACCTCTGTTCCTCTCGAGGGATATATTCACCAAGACATTGAAATTTCATATATTTTTTGTCATAAACTATTTTGTTTTTTAATATCCTATCATATTATTACATAATTAATTTTCAATTATTTAATGTTACAAATGGGGTCAAAAAACCTTTTTTCTAACGGTCACAGCACGTACACTAATGCCAGCACTGCACCCGGAAGACACATGCCATGAGAAATCATCCAATGCTGGCACTAAATGTGAGAGATGTAAAGGGAAGGACTATGGATTAGGAATTAGTGGACAAAATTGCAGTATCGTCCGAATATATGGTGATGATGGTATTAGGATGTTTAAGTCGGTCTGCAGTATAAAGGATCGGACCAAGGAAGTCCATGTAGGACGCCGGCTTGTATTTGAATGACTTCTGAAAACTCCTTGCCACACCTACAGCAGCGGTCCATAACATTTCAGGATAAGGTAATAAGGTGTGGGTACCTCCCGCACCGAATCATTAATCGTGGAAATTTAGAGAAGAGGAGATAGTGCCCATAAGTTTGAAACCTTGTCAGGTCGTAGAAAATAGTTGCTAATTGTATTAAACGAAATATCAATATTTAGAAAAATGGTAAACTTACTTCGCAAAACACTTTAGGCGCCACAGAATGTGAGAAACTTCCAATTATGATCCTAGTATCTAATTCCTGAAAAAAATGTGTATTAATGAAACAAAAGTATTAAACGGAAGTAAAGAAGAGAATCTTTAATAAAACGGCTAAAAATGTAAGCATGCAATGTAATTAAGTTTAATTGCCAATTAGTTCATTTTCGAACTGACTAATCAAACTGCATTTTAATCAGCCAAACGTCTCAAATTCAATTACCTTCCTTAGTGGAGCTGATTTATTTAAAAGGTCATCAAGAGATCTAAATGAATTTATAGGGGGGAGCGGAATTTTTGTTACTAGAGCTGATCGTGTTTTGTGAAAGATAGGTTAGTTAATGGAGCTGTTTCCCTTTTCACTAATGGCTCTTTTGTTCCATACTTGCTCTCGTTTTCCACAGATGGACTTTCTCTTTCCATTCTCTACGAATTAAGAGAGATAATGAAAAATTAGCTTTTCCATCGATTTATACACAATGGGCGTTTATAATTTCTTTTCGGCGCAGAAAAAAAATTTAATTTGTCTTTAGCCTTAACAAGAAAGTAATATCCCATCACAGATAATCGAATATTTGTCACGACACCTTGAAATAGCCAAACTCCCGGCCCAACAGAGAAAAATTGTTGTCATCCATTATGTATAGCGCCAATTTGCACCTAAATTACAATGGTTACTACTACGCGTATTTACACTGACAGGAACCGCTTGTTTTTCATGAATTTAAGCCCTATCCCCGTTGGCTGAATAAAGACAAATAGCCTACAAGAAACATGAAAGTTAATTGTGAACAGCGTTTACAGAGCAGGCCCGATTAAACACTTTAAATTTATGTTTTCAGGGATGGCAGAATTTTGATAATTAATACAATAATATGGGTCAGTTTACTTAATTAATAGAACCCAACATACTATCGACAGCAAAAAGTATTCTAAAATTACGGGAACTGTTTCTATTGTCCCATAAAACGTAAACGTTACTCACGAAATCAGGTTCTCGGTGAAGACTAGGTGAAAAACATCAGCTATTAGCTGCCAATCAATTAAGCTTATCATCAGGACAACACAATCAAGTAGTCAAAGGCGTTCGCAATGTTTTGCCTGTGTCTATCTTCAAACAAAATTTGAAACAATCGATGAAAAACTTAATTGTGTCTATTGTGGACATCTTAAGGATTTATTTATGACCTGAAAACAGGTTAAAAAAAATTGGTAGATATCAATTTAATTTCTTGTTTTTTATCCTCACCTGTCGATTTATCTGACCAACAGTATGAATCGTATGTTTTCATGGTATACATTGTAATTACAAAAACGTACGATTTACTTGACAATTAGATTCAAATACTTTTTTTTAAACACACCAAAAGAAAATCACTATTTATAAAATTATTCATTTGCATTTATTAATTATTTCACACTTTTTCTTTTATCTGTTCTAATGTTTTTTTCACCATTTTACTAGCTTTCTCTAACCCACCGTCCTATTTTTCACTCTGTTCAGCTCTGAACAATTTGCCTTCTATTAATTTTTTTCGTTAGATTTGCTTTTAATCTATTTATCGTTTTAACTTTTTACTTATCACTGACTGGCACGGGGATGTATACACGCTCTCTTTTGCATCTTTCTTTTTTAACCTATCGTTCTCTTTCACTCTCTCTCTTTTTTCCCTCGATCACACTCTCTCATTCTCTCTCTCTCTCTCTCTCCCTCTCTCTCTCTCTCTCTCTCTCTCTCTCTCTCGCTCACCCTCGCCTTCGCCCGCTGTCTCTCGCACCCTCACTCTCTCTCTTGTTCTCTCTCCTTTCCTCGTTTTCTCAATATCTCCTCTTTAATTTGTCCACAGATTCTTTTCCCATACAGCCTTCTCCTATTGTTTTCCATCATTTGTCTTCATTGTCTTTGTCATTCATCTTTTCATTTGCTTGTGCTCTCATTTACAGATTTGAATTGAATTGAACTACATTCAAAAACATATGAAAAGAAAGTCAATAGTTGACTAGACTTTCCTATATTTTCAAAAAGTATATTTTTAATTTTAAAAAATCATGTTTGTAGGTTTTTCTTCTTGCATTTAACAAACTATAAGTTGAACTTTCCTGGACACATTTTCCATGTCATCTTCATTAGAGTGCCGCATGCAGTAAAGTTGAAAATACTCACCCTAAGAATTTTGAGTTGGTCATTGATGTCAGCCTCAGCAAAGGTAATGGTCGCTCCGCAGGAGATGTTTGACTGTTCCAACTCCGTTACGAGGTCGTTAACTGCCTGCAACATAAACCGTAGGATGGAAGGAAATAATATGAAACGTTTTTCCCACGAGGTGTAACTTAGAATCAAAATCTCCAAGTTTTGAAATTGTCACCGCGGTTTAGAAGAGGTCTAAAACTAATTCTCGATTCCGTCAACAAGACCGAGTTAGACGTTTATTAACAAAAGAAAAAAAAAGAAAAATTGCTAATACACAATATGCTTTCTTATACATACGAAGGTATATTTTAGATTTATTATGGTATATTTAAACGTATAATAAATTAATTACGTCTCCTGCGTGACATTGATTAATTTCATGACCCAATTTCCTAGGGATTATGTGGTGACATTCGAGTATAGAACTAGCACGACAGCCAAGCTTGTTTTACTTAGTTACATTTAATGAATTTATGAAATTTTTTTAGATTATTAATTAGCCTCTTGATTTTAAATAAAGATGAAATTATATTTAACTAACATTTGGTAAAACCGCTAAAATTGGAAAAATAACAAGAAGTGTTTCGTTTTAAAGTAATGTTAAACAGGCGATTTTTGAAATCTGATGGACATTTTGCATTTTTCACATATATCGGCAGTGTGTTAGACTTTTTCATGCTGTGATAATTGAAAGAATGTTTGGAAAAGAGAATATTGTTATTTAGGAGTTAAGGCGTTAAAATCAGTGAGATTTGAACGAGTTGTGTGTGTCTATTTTATCTTCTGGTTATTAAACAAAGGCTGAGAATAGGTATTTAGGAGTTTTCAAATTGAATGTATTAATAATAAACGTTTATAATAAAACTTCTCGCCAGACATAAAGTTTTGGTCAATAAAATGTATTGTATGATTATAAAAGCTGAATTTTGCCTTACTTTTATTTTAATAATAGGCAAAAGGGCAATTTAGTTGAGTTGGTTTTTACTGGTCGAAAGGATGAAATGTGATCCTTTTTCCCTTAACGAGGCCTCCAGGAAGGCACAGAAAAGCCTATGTTTTTCTTTCAACTGGTGTTTTAGTTGGATTAATACCAAGGTACGACTCGTATTGCCACGCTAGCGGACTTAGAATCACTTAACTTTTTTTAATTAAGTTTTAGTTTATCTTGACATCATAGATCAATCAAATGCATCTGTCGAAAAAGCGCATCACATTTCGCATGTAGATGTGGATGCCAATCACAAAGAGCAAATAAGGGATTTCAGAAAATTATTTTCTGGTAGACCATAAATGTACAAATACAAAGGAAGGAGGCCTAGAACAAAGCCCTTGACGATCTCTTCGATCATTACTGAGATGTACGAGAGACCTTATGATATGATGACATGGTCAACAATGTTTTTACGCATTTGAAGCACCCCTTTAGCTCTTAAACTTTCGCTAATTGTGTCGATCTCTTCTTATACGAATATATATATATATATATATATATATATATATTAGAAGAGTTTTGTTGTTATACGAATTACAAAACTCATCTCAGGGGTTTGGGATCAAGTGCTTTAGAGATGAAGATGTGCATTTCACGTTTACTCTTTGTCAAGAACTACTTTTAGTTATAACCAAATTTTTACAAAAACACTACCATAATGGAGTATGATACTTCTGCTTCTTTATTCGTTTAGAATTTTTCTCTTTCTGGCTAACATTTATATAAGGATTCTATTATTATATAAATTTTATTTTATATCCATTTAGAAATAATTAGACTTTTTGATTGGTTTTATCTAATATTTAGGGGATATTGCTAGAAGATTATCTTGGTTATATTTGGTTGGTGTTGGTAAGGTTTATTTATATTTATCAATAATTTTAGTGTTTTTAGTGAAGTTACATATAATTATTGTTCATTTTTCAAGCCTCAGGACATCCTTTCGGAAGCCATCACTCACTTTACTTGGTATTGTTTGAATTGTAAAATGTTTCCTAAAGCTTGTCTTCATTGGATTTTTTTTCTTTCTTAAGTAATTTGGTGATCTGTAATTATTCTGTTACTGTAATCCAAGGGGACAGCGGGATTCCAACAAACCGATGAGTATTGAGAACAAGGAGTCGAATCGGTAAATAGGTTTTTTTTTTGTTTTTTTTTTTAAATTACTAATTACTAATCCCTAATTAATGTTCCACGAGCGTTTCCGGGATTCGAACCAACAATTCCTACTCTTGTAAGCCCGAGTACTTCCGGCCAAAATCAAGTGCTTAAATGAGTGGTTGGAGATATTGAACTACTGTACGAAAACTAGTGGTTACGATACGCTTAGCATACGAACATTTCCTCGAGTACAAGGTTTTGGCCTTATCGATTGGATAAAAGCAAACTATAAGTTACCTGTTTATGTATTTATATTACTGTTCCCAAATTCAAATATATACATTAAAAGTATAAAAGTTATGACCGTACATAAATTTAGACTTATTTATAATTAAAAAAAAACAATAAAAAAAGAAATTTTTAAATGATTTGAAATAATTTGAAATATGTATTAAAACAATGCAATTATCATTTATTAATTATAACAAAAAACTAATAAAAATGTATTAATGATACAATATTTAATTTTCTGATACTAAAATTATTTAATCTTAAATGAAATATATAGTTTTTCGACCAATTATCTTTCAATTAATTAATTGAAAAATGGACAAAAGGAGGGAAAATTCAAAAGGTGGGGTTGAGATGGGAAGTCGGTGTCCGAGTGGATCTCAACTGGTAGAGCAGCGGCGTATTTAGCCGAAGGTTGTGGGTTCGAATCCCAATCGTGACACTGACTTTTTTATCTCAACTAAAAACCTTAAGTAATTGAAATATACATGTATATTTTTGAACGACTTTAACATGTTTGTTGTTCTTAGTATAACACTGAGTTTGGAATAATTAATTCTATGGGAATCAGTAGAAAATGCTATACGACTTCTATTGTATTATATCTATAATAAAATGGAAGATGAAAGTTAATTCGGTTAAATCACGGATGGCCAGTCAAGAAATGTAATAATTTATATATTTTATAATAACATGCAATCAAACAATTTTCTTCTTTACAAAACGGTTGGTTATTTCAGCCCTGACTTCCTGACTTTAGAGACGGATGTGATGTATCTCTGTATACTCCAATTGTTCTGTTGTATCAGGCGTAAAAAAATTTAACCGCTTCTGTGCGACAGATTGAAAGGGCGCCCAAAGAGGTGAACAATAGCATACAGTGAAATTGTAATAAATACTAAAGTTTCGTTTGCTTTAGCAATTGTTTTATTAACGTGTGTATGAAAGCTGTCAATATGATGTCAAAGTGTTTAACAGTTTCACGTTTAATAAACTAACTTAAATTAATACGATATACATACATAGAATGATAAATTTAATTTAATTTATATAAACTGAACAATAAGTGACCTGCCCTGGGTCAATAGATTAAAGAGAATAATGACAGACTTATAACAGAGAATTAATCAAGTTATACAATAACTTGGTTTTTAAATGTTCTCTTTTTCACAGTATTTAACAATTAAGAGAACAACCACTTCAATTAAAGTCTTATTGAAGATATGAGCGCCCGAAAGGAAAGATCTAACCTGCAAACAACAAAAATGATGTACGGCGAAGAATTACAGGCGACTTGATTCCACAGCAATGAGCGGGCGAAGAAACAACAAACAATTTTCGTATTCCGGCGGGGAGAAACTCGCAATTTTCAACCTCGACCTCCAATCGAGATAAAAAAAATTACAACGCTTTCGTCCTCTCTTAAAAAACAAAACAAACTGGCCAGCTGGACCTCGAGACCTTTTTTTCCATCTCTATGGATATTTGACAATAAACAAAAAAATTAATAAAATTTTCTCCGGAGTTAACATACCGCCCACCGAATTTCAATAGAAATTTTACAAATAGAAAAGAGATGTTAAAGTTGTAGAACAGGACTGGAAAGATTCAGGGTTCCGGGAGCAGAGTAGATAGACGTGCAGCCGGACGCGTATATTCTCCTGAGGGCGTTTTTATGCGCACAACTCGTACCACTCCATCCTTACCCTGGTACTGCTCGATGATGCGTCCGACAGGCCATGATAAGTGATGTACAAATTTGATATAATATTTTATTTTATGGAAAGTCATAAAAGAAGATTTGACAGAATTTACAAGATTATTATTGTTAATGATTATTGTTGTTATTTATTATTATCATTATTGTTGTTGTTGTTGTTTATTAATTGCTTGCTACTATTGTTGTGTTGACATACGTTTAAATTAAAATCTATATTTACTTGCTGATAGATTCGTTAAGATCATTACAAACAAGCGGAACTTGTATTTAAAATTATTTTAAATTTTTTTTGGCAGTTAAGCATATAGCCTTTTTTGTTCTTATTTTATTTATTTGTTTAGTTTTTACTTTTTTATTTCTTTATTTTAAAATCTTTATATCTGTATTTTATACGTTTTCAAAAATACGCCCATGGTGTGGACTTTTTTCGTTTTCCATCAAGAGACAGTATTTTTCCACGTTTAAGATAATCAAGTGATTATGACATGAATGGCGTGTCCGGTTAAAACTTCTTACTACCAGTAATTTTAAGTTAATCGAAAGCATATTATGTTTATGCCCAGTATGTAAAAAATATGACGTTTGACCGTTTTAAATGGTTATTACAACAATTAAACTAATCCCGTATTTTATGTAATGAACATTTTTAAACAGGATTGTTCAACATCTTGTCATCGTACAATTTTATAATAAATGAAAGTAAAATAAAAACTAGAATGTGCCGTCGATTTTTATGTCGTTTTCTATGTTATTTATGAATTTAATTTATTTAAAGAAACAAAACGTTTTGCTTTGTTTTTCTGATATTTTAGTCCCACTGGTTCGGAGAGTTTTGTTTACTGGGGCAACGAGTTGCTTTTCATTTTTTCCAGTAACTAATCTCTTACTGGGGCGTGAAATTTCCTAGCCGAGGGCGAGTGGCAAACTTACTGTAAGTACAAGTGGAAAGGTACTTACAAGAGAATAGATGTCTTCGTTCTGGCTAAAAACTGTAACGGTTTCCCACGAGAACCGTCTTAAAAATTCTATCCTCGCTAAGTTGTGAGACGAGTCTGGGGCAACTGTTCGGTAGAAATGTGGAAACTCTTTCTTGATGCTCAGCGCCGGCGATGTCGATCCGAACGAAACCTAAAAGGATAACAAATAAAAAAGATATCGAAATGAGACAAGGTAGAACAATTTATTTAAAAACACTCAAAGATGATCGATTCATATCACCACCATCGATGTCACCGAATCAGCTAAAAATTGTTGGAATCCATAACATGATTATATAAATTTCATCAGCATCAAGTAAAATGAAAATTCATAAGAGAATTCAGTTTTAAAAATAATTAAATAAAATAATAGTGGCAAAACTTTGATCAATAATTAAAATAATTGCATAATTTCCGGCATTTGATGCCGTAAGTTTTGCAAAATATTATCTGCAAATTGACATGTAATACAATACTTTATAGATATTATGTTTCGCTAAACTATGTTAAAACAATTTCATAACTTAGCCAACTAAAATAATGTACGCTTGATTGAATTACTAAGTTATTAACAATTATTGAATATTATTAAATAATATTGGATTATTTACAAACTACTGATTAATTATTAAGTTAATCCCCAGTATTTTTTTTTATTTTTATTTTATTTATTTATTTATTTATTTTTTTAATATTTTTATTTGGCGGGCGTGTGCATATTTAAAAATTTTCCAAAAAGATGTAATTGTGTAGTATGTATAAAGGATTATTCGTAGATCGTGAAATGCGGCTGGTGTGACGTAGGTTTTAAAAATACATTTTCTTTATCGCCCCAACGTTTCGAACTTTATTGGGATCATCTTCAGGGCCTGGGATTTAAAAACATCTGTTAAATTTTACAAATACATGTAGGATGTGAACAAAATTAATTCATACAATGCCAGAAGATTTTATATTCAATCAAAGTATATTAAATATGAATAAAGTGGCTGCCAACTGATCAACTTCATCGATTTTTAATTCCAGTCAGAGGGAATTGGATATTGTGGGAAACAATCCTTTCCGATTGGGGTATGAACATTGCTGACGGTTACCTTCCACATTTCCTGTTTCCTGCAACTACTTCCTGCTATAATTTGGGAATGGATAAAAATAAAAATAAAAACAGAAAACAATTTCTAATACCGCTTATTGCCTCACGAAATGAACTCCAGTTAAGTTTGGTGAAAGCATTTTCAACGAATTCTTCTTTTTTTAAATAGATTTTCTTATGAATTTGATGATGGTGATTTCAATTCGTTTTGTTCATTTTTCTAATTATTTAAAACACAAAACAATTGTTTTAGAACATTTGTAAAATATATGTATTCAGAAATGAGCGAAATACAGAATTACTACAAATTATTTATCAAAAAATCTCACAACTGATAACTACGATGGATTTTATAAATTTAATTTGGTCCTCGTGACAAAACATTTCTGAAAACAGTAATGTTTTTCAATTGTATATACTTTATTCTTTGATGAAATAAAAAAATGGTGGGAAAAAAGTTTAACAGAAAAGTAATACATACATAGTCCTAAATTGCCCCACATCATTGGCCAATAAAACTAGAACAACGTGTTCATTTATTGCTAAACGTTTTTGCACTTCGTATATCCGAACAGGTGTTTTCAATTTCACAAGGCTATTGAGTGGCTACGGTTGGAAGGTAGGAAAGTGTATTCAAAATAGTCAATCATTCAGTCAGTGATGCCAGATTTCCTTTAGGGGCCAATAGAAAAATCTTTGCTTTTTAAAACGCGTAACAGTTTTTCACAATTATTTACTATTTAGAAAAAAGTGCAAACATGACCGAACAAAACACTTTGCCATTGATTGACTGCCAACAAGCTTTCACCATAGACATAATAAATTGTTTGGTTTTTAACTTTTCTCACAATCTTTCTCATTATTTTTTTATCGGAGCGTTTATGGCTGGCAAGTAACGTTCACCCTGACAGTTTAATGGATGAAATGATAAATTGGTAAATTTATTAGCCGGTACAATTTTACAAAACCATCGTCACAATCCTATTAACTTCTTCAATTTTTCAACATGATTTCAACCTGCCAGAAATATTTGGAGGTTATTGTGTGGCGATTAGGCAAGTTTCAGCCTAATCAAGACAAACACTTTTTGAATTGTGAAAACGAATTAAACCTGCCTGTTGAAATAGGTCAATATGATACCAACATATACAGTGTTAACCAAATTTTGATTAATTTTCGTCCACAATGTTTGGCTGGTTAAATAGTTCAACTGAACAAAATTTTGTAAAACAATATAATTTTAAAGTATGTTTAGTAGTTTTAAGATTAAAACAAATATTCGTGCTAAAGAGTAACCTGCTGCTCCGTATCGAAACTTTGTTCCTAAGTACATGCTGAATATTCTTTAAAGAATGTTTCTATTCGTTTCCCAATTATAATTAGCGAGGAATCTCATCAAGCCTTGAATTTTCCTTCCGGAATCCCAAGACAATTGGTTTATTTGACGTTTTCATCGAAGGGTTTTGTCGAAAGAAACGTCAAAATATTTGACAACATCGGCTTCCTTTGTTTCAACGCCAGAAAGGAAAAGCCGAGGTGTTTCATGAGGTTGTCTTAGTCTACAAAAGTGCACAAATACCATTTTGAACAAAGAGAATTTGAAACCCTTATCGTCTGCTTTTCGTGACGTGTCAATGGCGTTTTGTAAAATCCTTCCCACTGTTTTGAGATTTTTTTAAACAAGTAAAAGCAAAGATCATCGACATATAAAGGCCTGACTATACGATCATCTATATTATCAGCCAGACCGTTTACCGCAATAGCAAATAAAATAACACTCAGAACCGAACCCGGAGGAATCTCGTTTTCTTCAATTAACGTACTAGATAAGGCGGTATCTAATCTCACCCGGAATCTCCTCATTAAGAGGAAGCTTTTTAAAAAAATTAACTTTATTCCCTTTTAAACAGCAATCATAGAGATTCTTGAGACTACCAAATCTCCAGGTCGTATGCTTTTTCCAGGTCAAAGAAGATTGCTAAAATTATCAAAGAGAGAGAACTGAATTGAACTTTCAATTTTTATGTGTTAAAATTTACGTCAGTAATGTCATCTCTTACAACATGAGAATGTTCACAACAAAATCATTACAAACAAATTAATTTTGAGATTTTAATCTTAAACACAATGCGAGCTTCTTTTTTAAGTTTATATTAATATTTATCATCTTATTTATTATAAAGACCACAACCACGGAGAGAGAGAGAGAGAGAGAGAGAGAGAAACGAAGAACAAAAAAGAAAGGAAAGATGTAATTATATAGAAAGGTAGATAAATAGATAGATTAAAAGAGAAACATAAACGGTTGAATAATAGTAAAAAGAGAAAAAAAGCGAATGAAAAAGTTTGTAACATTAAATATCAGGACAAGCTTCTGAGATTCTGGACGCAGATGTTTTTGAAAAACAATAAAAATAACCGTTCGTACGTACATTGAAACTGTAAGTTTCAGAACTGGAAATATTTCTTTATAATTTGTAACTTTCTTAATTGTTATTAATATATATTTTATATCATTTAAAGCGAATTATTCCTTGAAAATTTGACAAAGGAACTAATTGTTTTCCCGATTTTCTTTAATTTAATACTTTCATTAATATCATTTACATTTTAAAAAATGTTATTGATATTAGGTAATGTATCAAAATATTTTAACGTGCCACTCTGAAAAGTTTGAGGTGCGTCTTCATTTAATGTTTTTTTTTTTTTTTAATTCAAAAAGGAAACAGTAGCTCAGACTACATAAACAGTTTATTATATCCGTCGTGATGACGCAGTAGAAAGTACTGTTCAAAGTTGTTGAGTTCAGAAGAGAAGGTTTTGATTTGTAAGACGCAAAGGGTTCCTATCGACTTTCAACCGTGGATGACGATTAAACTCCAAAACCAATTAAACAACATAAAACCGTTTTAACGTATCTGGAGGAAGCTGGATATGTTTGTGAGAGGCTTGAATGAAGGCTTGTTGCAAGTGAAGAGTTCTGCGAGCAGGGGAAAGTCGCACTGAAGTCTAAAAGTGCCACCTTTTAGACCTTTTACACGGAGCGATAGACATGTACATATTACGTGAGAGTTTTTGTGAAAAAAAATGCGCTATTGGTTTCCCTATTCCGAATTATAAAAGAAAAGAGGGTTTGCATTGGAGAAGTTCTGACTGTCCATTGTCGGATAGTTTTTCCATCAGAATAACGTTCACCCCCAAATATCATTGCAGGCGCATCAGAAATTGTTAGAGGTTCGCTGGAATGTGCTACCCAGACCGAATTCGCTGATCATTGCCTCTTCAAATTTTTACTTATCCCAGGCTCTATAGAACTCTATTAACGGATAAAAAATTTCACGCGATAACTGTAGTAAAGGCATAGAGTTCATATATAAAAAACGTAGGATGTTCTGGGAGGGCTTAATTACAAAATTACATGGAAGATAGTAGCGTGTAGGGAAACAAAATAGTTTATTTATTATTTCAAAGCCTCAATTGGTCAATTCACCGATTTATGCCCCGATTTTTTTAAATTATAAGAAACCAGACGGTTTACAAGGAGTTAATATTTCATTAAATTTACTTTCAAAAACGATATGAACACGAGTATATTTGTCCAAAAGCAAAAACCATTAGCTACCTAAATAAAACCTTTTGCAATAAAACTACAATAGCTATTATAAATTGAAATGGTTTCGTTTCGGTTAATATTTTTATAGGTCAGAAATGATATTTTTCGAATTTTTGGAAGTTTTATTTTTTAAATGGATACATTTTGGAAGCGGGATAAATAGTTATAATTAATAAATGTTGAATTTATAATTTTACGATTAGGTATTAGATTTAATACGTCTATCAAGATTTTAATGCAAATCATAAATTGAAAATATGAGTATGCCCTACGATAGTTAAGTTTAGTCATAAAATATTTTTGAAAAATGGTCTACAAAACCTAACAATAGAATCAATCTATTTTAAGAATGTAAACGACAAACCGGTTATTCGGATACCGTTTCATAAAGGACATCTCGGAAATGAGAAAAGCAGACGAAATCCTATTTATTGCCTCTCCCCCTATGAGATAACCCGGGATCGCCTAGGGCTGAAGAAATAATCTAAGCCTGGTTAAAAAACTCTTTTAGAGTTTGTAATTTACTTCTTCTTTCTTCTCGTTCTCATCCTGCTCTGAAAACATCTATAATAAACTTTCTCAAATGATGCGTAAAACTTTGTATGCGAACAATTATTTTCGGAATTGTTTTTGACAACAACAAACCGAGCGAGAGAAGTAAGAAAAGATTAAACTTATACAAAAATTTGAACGCAGTATAAAATTTAGTCAAACTTAAGATCCAATAAATCTAAAAATAAGATTTACAATCTTGATTTACAAAAATGTCCATTAATTTAATAAATAAAATATAATAATTTAGAGTCAGTACAAAAATATCCATCAATTTTGAAACCCGCAAGGTTCAATAAAAAATTATTCCTGTTAAATTTAAATAATTTCAGTTAATCAGTTGTTCAGGGATGTTATAAATATAAGATATATGTTTATATCTTGACTGACTTTTATTAAATGTGTGTTATAATTTTAACTCACCAGTTCCCGGTCTAACTACCAAACTATCTTATTCGGAAAAATGTAGCATCAAAGCAGCAATCTCATCAAAGATCTCAATATTATCTACATTAGCTTTCATCATTCAAATTTTGCAGTAGGTATCAATGATATGTCCAAGTTGAAAATCTATAATAACACTCTTTACGAATCTCTACTAATATCGTCTAATAATTCATGAACTTATGGTTTCTGGCATAGTGACATAATTCATTCTATAATTAGTTTTCAAATAAATTGTGGAAGTCACGCCCATATGTAACCTCATCCGTTAAACGATTGTTAAACGTCTGGTAGGGTGGTAGTGCATTAGTAGGACAACAGAAAACATTAAAAGAAAGTATTCAGTAGTCTTCCCTTCATCACTTTGAGATTTCCTTTCAAATGCTCCAAAAGACTCACATGTTTGATTCTGTCATATTTTCATAATGGATGAGTTAAAAATGTAGCCATTTGGTATTTAATTAGGCGAAAAACAAGTAAGAATAGAACAATATGGGTTAACTCAATTAATAAGGAAGGTGACACGAGAGGCAGTACGGTCACGTTTATCCCATCGCGTTGGATGCATTTGAACTAATGAAATTATTTTGTCGATATCAAATATGTCACGTCTATCCATGTTTTAAAATTTTATAAAAAGCGGCGTCTGTAAACAAGTCCGGAGCAATTGGTCGATACAGAATGAATAGTGTGAATCCATGTTGCGCTATGACCCTTCGGCCGTCTTTATACAGACAAACTATCGTGACAGAACGTCCCCAGTGACTGAAACTCGTATCTCACGGTCGTTTTCTGGATTGACTCACTGTGTTACTTACGTCTTTTAGATATCGGTCTGTCACACATCATCGCCTCCTTTAGAACCTATATAGCTATATCTAGTTTCTTGTTGGTTCTTCTCAATAACAAACAATACTGCTAATTTACCTGAGCAATTATCTATATTTTTTCAGTAGAAACAGCTACGTACTTAGGCTAGTGACGTGCGATATCAATCGATATGAGTAAAGTATAGAGTATTTTCTTTCGATACCGAGTACTTTTGGAATCGAATATTGTCTTTCGATACAAGTACTGTATCGCATACGTTTTGAGGTATCGATAAAAATACTCAAATAGATTTTTCATCCGGTTTTCAAGTAATGTTGAATTGTTATTTTCCGTTCGAAACTCACCTTCCATCAAATTGGAAGTTACTATTAGAAGCGCCAACCAGCGCCAAGTGTTAACAAAGTTAATCGAGATTTCGAATTGGTGGTTGGTAAATCTGCTGATAATTCTGGTAACTCATAATTCTTTCCTCGCCGCACCACGCACTTTCTCAGAATTTTTTTATAAAATGTTTTTGTCTTCAAGTACCAAAAAAACTGTTCGCCTTCCTTCTCATAGATAGATGCCTAATCATGTCTCCTCCCGAAAGTAAGGCATGCGGTTATTTTACTGAGAAAACTTAATTTTTTTAAAGTCTGCATCTTGTAAACTGTGCGGGAATACGTTTAACCTTTTCAAACATTACAAACAACTAAACACCCGTCGATCACTTTTTTCAAAACTCGATAACGATAAATTGAAATATCAATTTTGTTTAAATGGGTTGACAGCTTTTCCTTGTTCTTACCTACTTACCCGCTATATATTAATACATACTTAGAAATATGAAAAAAATGCACATTTTTGTTTATTTTAAAGCAGGAGCGTATTTTTTCCACGAGTCGGTAGCGAGTAAGTTGATCATTTGTGCATAAAAAGCAAAGTAGTCGTTAGTAGTACTCGTTAGTATCGAATGATTTCTGTCGATACTTGGGTAATATCGAATAATTCTTGTATCGCAGATATTTTCTTGTATCGCATGTCACTAAGTTAGGCACATCATAAGGAGTTTCAGTAGCCTAAGGAATCTTTTACAGTATGTTTTTGACTTTATATTTTATTTATTGAATACATTCAGTGGAGGTAGGTACATACAGTCTAACATGTTTCGTGCTAAGTTTAATTTGATTTTTGATAAAAGCTGGGAATTAAAATTTAACATGTCAAAGAAGTCGGAACACTCGAAGTACTAGTATTTTGAAAAAAGGCATTTGCAAGTACGCCGGGTACTTTATTATATACTGATGATCACCACGTCAACGCCTTTACGTTGCGGCCACGGACTGCTCCCCACTGACAATAAGTCCTTATTCACACCACATCCTATGAACAGCAAATCTAAAGTACTCCAACTTTCCATCTAACATACTGATATTGCCAACTAATATATATAGTGATAAAAATGAAGGGAAGAGAGAAAATAGAAAAAAGAAAATAAAGGGATAAACAGATAGATACAGTGATATTAAAACTAATAAATTTCTATTTAGAAAAATAATAAAATATTACGCAAACTTCAAATTAGATGTTGCGTGTTGTGCACACTAGTAAAATATTTATTTTATTTATTTATTTTTAAACATGAACTCACAATAGTAGTCTTCCAACTTTAATACCCCCTAAATTTCCGTAATAACTCATATTATGAATCGCCAATGATGTTTATAAAATATAAACAAAAATTTAACATTAAGAGCTAATTTATTACGACAAGGATTCCTAATTGGTCTTTAATGAATCATTATATTGTATATTCAGTTATTACAATTGATTTAAAAAGAGATTTAAGGAACGTGTTGGCCACACCGATTGGATGATTTTGGGTGTAAACTTTCAATAACCGTCCATTTAACGAACGCAATTACTTCTTATTATTCAATCTAGTGCTTAAGTTCGTATATTTACAACTTGAGACCCATTTATAAATCGAGATGGGCATTATTCGGTTTTCTCTTAAAGAAACTGTTTCTAGAAATATTATAACCTTCATGGGCTTTACTGTACAAAGTGGTACGGTAAAGAAAAATAAAAACCAGTATCAATACGTGTGAAATAAACGATTGTCAAATATTTGTTTACGGCCTTTCTCGGTTATGTTTCGTTCCGCATTTCCAAACATAGTCGGTTCTTCCTTATCCTTTTGCGAACGCTGCAGTTCTTTTATTTCCAGTTTCCCAAAGAAGGCATTATCGGAATCCCCTGTAAACAAGGGTGATCATGCGATATCTGAAATATATATCAACCCTGGGCCAATTTATTAAACATGAAATTTACTAATATAATAATTAATAAAACCAATAAAAGAAAGCAGTATTTTTAAGAATTTTGTATGGCGTATGATATAGTTTTTATTATAAACTAATTATTTAAACTTTTAAAATTTACGTTTCGTAATAGTAATATAGTAATATCTTATAAATTAATTAAGGTTTTTAGTTGAGACAAAAACTCAATGGCACGAATGGGAGTCGAACATACGATCTTCGGCTTGATAAGCTGCTGCTCTCACTTGCGCTATCATTACCTCGATCTACTCGGACACCAACTTCCCATCTAAACCCCACTTTTTTAACTTAAGTAAAAACCTTAATTAATTGCAATTTATTGTAAACATTGCATGTTAGTCATCAAGCATAATGAGATATTTACGAGATTTTTTTTGAGGAGGGTTGCGTTGATAAAAGACGGCGTTGACGGCGAAATTAAACCCACGACCGTGGGGTCTATGAATGGATAGTCTGTCACGCTAACATGTAGGCTACCGTGCTTCGAAAGAAAAGGTTTTGTGAAAAAACGTTCTTTGTTTGAAATTTGGGTATGTAGTTCGGACGTTTGGTCCGAGATTGGTCAAAAAAGTGTGATAACTAAATTTTGAATCTATCTCCTCTTTTTGTATGCATAGTTCACAATGTTGACAAGGGTAGACGTTCAGTATTTTCCAAAGTTACCATTCAAGTGGGTAGCTTTTTTTGCGAGAGTTATACAGAGTGTTGGTGTGTCGCAAATCCGATGTTCAGAGTTTCCATTCAGGCTTACTTCTTATTCTAAAAATAATGCTTGTAAAACATCTTGAAAGAATATCCTTTATTATATTTTTCCCAACGACTTTTGGCAGAAGAATACTGATTTAAACAATTGACTTTGCCTTACAGTCAATATCATTTTGTTGGTGAGAACCTTGGCCACCTCAAGGACCTCCGCCGAGCGAGCCGGGCCACTCTCAAAGGACACTATCCCACCGGTTTCTCATTATGGTATACACTTAATTTTGGTAGCATTAGTAGGCTTACATTGCAACCGATACTCTTGGAAAAATTCACACACTCCCCCTTTCCTGGGGACCCTTTGCTCTTCATATGTCCTACATACTTTGTTCGTTTCTTTTATTTTAAGTGTACATAATAGTAAAGAAAGCTTTAAAAATAATTATACAATAATAATTGTATAAAATCTATAAGATTTTTGACTTTTAAAACAGCTTATTTAATTAAAAACTCATATGAAACATGAATTATTGTCCGGAATGTATGATAAAGATATCAGGAATAAAACCATGAAAGTCCAAAAACTAACTTGTTCCTAAAGTCGAGTACGTATTTAACGCCTTCATCAAAACTCAATTTAATTAAGATCAATTTTGTAATTACAGTTTACATATATAAAGATGATGATAATAACTAAAGAACTTACTTGAAAACCTATTTTTAAAAAACTTCTCGATTAGCCCCGGAAATGTGGTTCTAATAGAAGGAGAAAGCCAACTCCCCAGCCCACTGTGTGTTATCTGTCTTAATCAACAATGATGCCAAAGGCTCACAAAATGGATTTTAGTGACTTTCTTTGGTTAGAGAGATTTATCACAGCAACTAACAATTTCCAATAAAACAATTACTATTTTTGTATGGTGATTGATGACCGTTAGTCAATGATTATTCGGAAATCGTTAGACGCGGTCTGGTGTGATGTAGGTTTCAGAAAAACAAATTCTTAATCTTCCCGACGTTTCGATCTTTACTTAGATCATCTTCAGGCCCTGGGTGAGTAGAAATGCTTAGATTGAATATAATTTTTTTTTTCATTTTATAAATTCACTTTTTTCTATATCCTACATGTATTTGTTAAATATAAACAATGTTTGTAAATCCCAGGCCCTGAAGATGAACCAAATAAAAATTGAAACGTGGGCACGAGAATGAAAATGTTTTACTGAAGCCTACGTCACACTATATCGTATCCCACGACATTTCGAGTAATTAGTTACTATTTTTATTTACTAAATAACTTACGATTTATAATAAATACAATATAACAACAAACAACAATGACTATTTAGTTAAAAATAGAACTATAAATAATACTCAAGTTAGATATATCTGTTCTCAAATTATAGGCTTTGTTATCTCCTTTTATGTAAAGCATTTCATTAATTAATCCCCCATAATATACACTTTCATTATCCTGCAGGACAATATGTAGAGAACAATGTTTGTAAATCCCAGGCCATGAAGATGATCATAATAAAGATCGAATCGTTAGCACGATAAAGAAAATGTTTTTCTGAAACCTACATCACACCAGACCGAATCTCACGATTTCTAAATAATTATCGATTAACGATCACTAATCACACCACATTAAATATAATCCTGAGGAATATGTTAAATACAGATCAACATTTAAATAAAAGTTTTTCTTTACCTCCAGGGCTTAATCCCTGATTGCCTATCTTTATAATTTATTATAAAAGACAGATACTAAACATAACGATGTCCATAATTTATTATCAGCGAAGTCGTTCTATCTGCCAAATATGGTGGTAAATTAATTAATTCTATTCCGACATTTGATCCTGCATGTCATATACAACAGCGCGAGAAAAGACAAAACGCAGGGAATAAGTGCGCTTTTCATTCTCTACAAAGCCCGTCGTAAAAAGTCTAGATAATTAAAAAAGTTTTTAGTTGTTCAGTTTTAACAAAAGTGGTCCTTTCTGTTAAAAAAAGACTAAAAGACTTAATTTCAGTCTAACTTCATTTAACCTATTCTAAAGCAACTTTGCTTTAAACTTTTACACCTTTCTAAAATACCAGATTAGAAAAATGTTGTTAGATTTTTAATATTTCTATTTTCATTTAGCAAAGGTGGTAAAAATAAACTCTTTCATGAACGAATATATACGAAGTTGCAATAATTTATTGCAATATTAAAATAAAATCACATCGCCCATAGTAAAATTATTTTTACAGTTATAATTACCTACTTTTGGAAGTTTTATTTAGTTTACATCCTACTTCATTTAAGCCTTAATTTGGTTAATAGCTATTTGGTCAATATTGGATATTTGCATGACTTTTGGATTTAACTCACGTGTCTGTTTATTGCGAAAAACATGGAAATCCTTTGAGTAAAAACGTATCGATGTTAATGTTTTAAAATTTGAACTGAAAACTTATTTGAGAGTTTCGGATGAATGAAAACAAAGGATATTCAGCCCATGTACCGTTTATAAAAGGACACGAGGTCCAATCTGTAAATCTCTACTGAGCTTGAAATAAATCAACCCTCACCAATTAACTACACTGATCGTATTTTTCCATAGATTACGAAGGGAGAAATATTTCATGTATAAAACCGTTTGAATACATTTGATCTTCTTTCTGCAATACTTATTTGGGAAGAGATATATAAAAAGGGAGTCTCAAAAATTGTACTTTTTCCATCGGAGTCGCTTTATTTCCGGCGGATCTAGCGCAAGAGGGAGAGAGAGAGAGAGAGAGAGAGAGAGAGAGAGGGAGATAGAGAGCGAATTTTAAAAGGACGTCCCACAGTAAACACCTCCGTTTTGTAGAGGCTAAACGTTTAAAAAGCCCGTCAGCTTAAAAGCGGCTGGCATGAAAAGACTTTTATTAATCGTCCAAAATATCTATTTTAAGGTGGCAATCCATAATTTTCGTGTGACGATCGTAATTGATGTCTCACCTCGTAGAAAACCTCCATTGAAAGTATCTTCTAATAGCGATAAAATTGATTAAACTAATAGATGCAGTTTCCTCGCGAGTAATTAGTAGGAACTAACATTATTTTCACAACTTTATAAACTACAATAAAAATGTTATATATATATATATATATATATATATTACGGAGGGTAGGCGAACAAGACCTGCGGGGTTAAATGCCTGGGTAGATTCGAACCCCATCCCTAAAAGGTCCGGGACTTGGTCGGCTCACATGTCCTGCATAAATCTCTTGGACGTGTTCACAAACCCCAAGATTTGGATCATTTTATCTCGGGTAGTGATTTGGTGATGTCCGCTCCTTCTAGACCTAGCATATCTATCACACTCAGCGAGGTAGTGGCTTGCCTTTTCTTCTTTTATTTCGCAAAAACGGCAAAACTGGTAGAATACCCATTACGGAAAGGTGTCTTCTCAGTGGGCTATGGCCCGTAAGAATACCTATCAGCCTCCTAATCCTTCCCTTGATATAGAGAATAACCCTTTCGATTCTGCTGGTTTGATCCCCTTATCAAACTCTTTCGATTGCCTGTGTCCGGGGGTAGATTCCATTCTTTAAGGAATTGATTCATACCCCAATTTTTAATACTCTCTCTTCCTGTGCTCATAGAGTGAGGTAACACCGGTTGTCGCCCGACAAACGCAGTATTAGAACCTTCTATGGCCAGGCCGTACCCCTCTTCATTGCCATGTGTCCTCTATGTGCTGGTATCCAAATAAGGATTACTTTGTTCTCAAATCTGGAAAAGATCTTACTGATAAGATCTACAGGTTCCTCCACCAAACGTGAGGTTGACAAATATTTTTGTAATACCCTAAGGCTTGTCTGACTGTCAGAACAAACTCTAATATCTATTCTCTTAATTTATTTTCCACAAGTGTTCTAAAACACACATTATTGGCCCAAATTTCCGCCTGAAAACGGAGGTGTTATTGCCAAGAGGAAAGGACATGTTGATACCTAATTGCCTACTTTTGATACTAACAGCAACAAAAAAATTATTTGTTCAAATATGATTCTTAAGATAATGTGAGTTTGGAGGGTCGTTTTTCTTCAAACACTCCAATTATTCAACATTTAAAATCACTTATCTAAGCATTTTTTCTCTAGTTTACATTAACATTTAAAAGTTCTCGAATATATATTTAATTTGAGCAGTTTATATAAAATGATACATCCTGACTCTTCCTCTATAAGATTCAATAACTAAATCAGGTTATCTAGTCCTATTTTGTGCTTGTCTTGCAAAACATTCCAGTTCAACCAGTTTCTTAAAAACCTCGACTAAAATAAATTTTCAATTTTAAGCAGATTAACACGTTAGGATGGATATGAATTATCATGGATATGGACATGAACAGCTAGATCATTTCAGCCACCTATGCACATACATTTTTTAAGCCTAGACATAATCATCGTCTCGTTCATGATGAAATGAATATTCAAACATTATTTTCTATTTACATTATTCACGCAAGGATAAATGTTGAATATTTGATATTCCTCCGCTACCGCTTACATTTAATATAATTTAACTAATTTAACTGAGTCTCGATGGCGTACTACTACTAGGCGTACTACCTTTCATTCTACTTTCTTTATAAAAAAATACAATTAGTCTAAACATACACACACACACACACAAACACACAAAACGATATATCTACTAACAAGGGGATGACTTGGTTGGCGTGTCGCGGATTTTGACCAAAATATTTTGGTGATTCCGTATTCCAAAATATAGGACACCTCCCGCCATGTGAATAGGCCCTGGTTTGAAAAGGCAACATTTCAGATTGGCGTAAAACTTTTCTCTTATCCGAAATCAGATTTGAAGTTCTATTAATTCACTTCTCTGGTTAATTCAACCTTTCCATATTTTATTCAGTATAGTGTTTCTTATTTCATACAATATTGGCCCTATGTAAATTTGATTTCAGCAATGGAACGAGCATTAAAAATCTCGTGAGACCCATTTCTTGAAACTCTTTGACATTTAATATTATTTGAAGATGCAGAAATCATTGGTTATTTTGAATATTTTATTTTTAGTAGTTTTTTCCTATGTTCATTTTTATGCCAAAAAGTGTGTTTTACTTTGTATTAGTGCTGTCTTTTAATCCAAGTTTCAAAACATGACTATATTTTAAAAAGATCGTAACCAAACAATCACTTTTTAGCAAATAGACTTTAACTTTACATTGGTATCATTCCAGTACTAGATATTAAATGAAATTTCGTTATAATTTATAAGCAGGATCCACATTTCCTTTTCTGTAAGAATAACTGTAAAAATTTAAAGACCTAAGAAAATATTTATAACTTACACTTACTGCTTAAGCCAAGAAACACAGAAACTCCTAAAAAAATATATTGTAAGTAGTTTTTTTGCCAGAGGTTATTATTTTTTTAATAGGATTATCCTTGTTAGGTCAGGATAAAAGCTAATCCCCAACGGTAGACTTCGGGCAAATCTGGATGGGACACGAAAATAAGAGGAAGGAACTTTTGGTCAAGTTTTTCGGAAGCATAATTTTTTATTTTAGTTTCACACACGGCTTTAAAAGGTTGCTATTTTGATTTATTTGTGTTCAGGTCCCGATTGTTTTTTAAAGAAAATTATTTTTGTTTGTGGCACTTGTCTTTATTCATACTCAGAAATGACTCGTTTTAGTGTGAAAACAGTTCAAAAGATGGTTATAAATGTAGGTAGCGAGCAATACTTTCACACGTATAAAAATTACCTATTTATTGAATTCAGTATTTAATTTTTTATTTATAAATTAAAGAATTGTTTCAGAAAGAACTATATTTTTGTTAAGAAATTAAAATTTAGTTTTGTATTATTTTCATATTTTAAAATTTTAATCGATTTTTTTATACATATTGCTTAAAAAAACAAATGGCAAATATAAAAAGAGACCTTCTTCTAACTATAAAAGTTGTTCCAAATATGAACATCAAGAAGCTATTAGGCAGAGAACAGTAACCTCTCCACTCGGTGATTTCACGGAAAAGTATGAAAAATTTAGTGGAAATGCTCCGAAAGAATTTCCTACCCCTTCGGAGTTAGTACAGATCTCGGCACCTTCCTCATGTTGCTTTCTACTGCGGATATTCATAAAAAATTTTAAAAGATATAAGTGTAAATAATCTAAAAATAGCCTTAAACAAGTCCTCTGCATCTAACAGAAATTTCAAAGATCATGTAGAAATATCAAAATTTACAGATCCTATCAAAACAGGGGAAATAGCTACGAATTCAACTTTTTTTGCCTGATTTTCGGGATTACCCCCACTTCAGTGCTCTTCAATTACTGACGATGACATGGCTCGTTCTTTCTAATGGTTTAATGTAATTTCTAAAATTAAATTTTAGGATTTCATATTACCATTGACATACATAATTAACGTACCGAGGGCTTTATGTAATAAAATATTTAAAGGTCGAAGCAAAATATTAAGAATCAGATTTTGTAGGGGCTTTTTAGTCAAATTTTACATGAAGTATTGAAGACTCTTCACTGGACATTAATTAGTTTATGTTTTGGAATATTTATACCATACTCAAGTTATTAATATACTTTTCCAATTACATGAATTTTCATCTTAAAATATATGCTTTCTTTTGTAATGGTATTATCTAGATTTTTTTTCTGTCGGCATTACTATTATAATATATGTGTCAAACAGTCTACATCAAAGATGTTTCCTACTCCATTTAGTACTGCGATTACCACCTGTATTTCGGCGACTATAAGTCTTTTTATCGCTCCGATATATATTTACCACCCTAGAATTTACGATGAAGATCTGAATTCCATAAGTCGAAAGCCATTGTTATACAATTTTTTCACTTCTTCGAAAAAATCCTTCCACTCTCCTTTCGCTAAAATCAGCCTATCTCCTTCTCTTCCATTGTTAAAAAACCACCAACAAAAACTAGACCTTGAAATCACACATTTTTCAAATTTCCCGACGCTGTATTTAATCCTTCATCCAATTCCGACGGTCCTGGATCCTTCTACCTTTTACCGCTCGTAAACTCCTTGCCTCCTCCCTAATCTCTCCCTTATTCAAGTACAGCTTATGGTGGACTTTCGGTGGAACAAGTAGAGCGTCAGAAAAGACTACTGAATTGTTGCGTCATATTCGGCGCACCCAAATGTCTAAAGTCATACACCCTTGCTTTCAGATCTATCCTGGCTTTATCCTTCTTCTGTACAAAATATTTCCTAGGCTCCTTCCTTCACCAGTCCATAAATTCCAGTCAATCTCAATATATTTTAAGACTACTTCAGTTCAAATCCTCTTAACCCCTCTCTTTATCCAATGACCATTCTCAGCTTAAAACCTCCCCATTTGATTGGTGCTTTTTAGCTCGAGCCACAAATCTTTGAATTCCTTCACTTGGCCAATCCGCAAACCTACCTCCTTGACCTCTTTTACATCCCCCTTGTACCAATAGGCCCAAACAGACACATTGTAGTGGATATCATTATCGGGTCCTTTTGCTGCATTTGGTTTCTGAACTTTTGAGTATATAGTTTGTGATTATGTTCGCAAAACACAGAGAATTCTTTATTATTCTTACTATTACTTCTGTTTTTTCGATTTTGTATTATGTGAGTTAGTTATTTTACTTATTTTACTGATGGTAACGACAGACCTTCCTTAATTCAATTACCAGAATTGTAAAACATTTATACGGCATTTTTGTTAGGTGATTCTAGACTCAAAATAAAGTATTCTCCTCTCTTCTCTCTCTCTCTCTCTCTCTGTCTGTCTGTCTGTCTGTCTGTCTGTCTGTCTCTCTCTCTCTCTCTCTCTCTCTCTCTCTCTCTCTCTCTCTCTCTAATTCTTCTTAAAGTTTTATTGTTATCATTTCTTTTTTTTCTTTTGATTGTTATTCATTGATTTCTTACAAAGATTCGTACAGTTTGTCTTACAAATTTATAAACCAAAACTTGTTGTATTGTGATATATTTTATAAAAATGATTTGTATGTATATTCATAATATGTTTTTTTTAATTATTACTTTAACTAATATACTTGTCCTCATGATGTACTTACTCCTTACAATTAATTATACCGTAGTAAATATGTATAACTTGTGATGTACAGATTATCTTCATATCATTTAAAAATCAGGCGCAAATACGCAGAACTAAATAATTTCATTTACTCTAGTTAATTAAACTCCTCCGATTATTCAGCCGTAATAATGCTACATAATTTACATACATCTAATTACTAAGTTGTGAGTTTTGTATCAACATTTGAAATGATTTTATATTTAATAGATTGTTTTAATGATTCCATTCGGGAAGTGGGCAGACGTACTTTCATTAAGTATGCTCTGTTGAAATTAATTTCTTAACTTTTCAATATGATTAAGTTTGATAGCATGATGAGGAATGGCCATCATCATGTTATTTAATAATTAATTTTTAACCTAACGTGTTCGTACATGTAAAAGTTGGCTGGTAATTACATAATAAATTCATAATCAATCTTTCACTGGTGTTATTCGTTGTTTGAATTAAAAACATATATTTTTAATAAGTGTCGTGCATGTGTGAGCGACAATTGGCAATTATATACCCAACAGACGGTGTAGATTAAGGACCTCTGGATTTACAGATATTTTTTTTAAATTTGATCTCTTTTCTTGCTCATTATAGATTGTAAAAGCTTACAATTCCAGATTTTTTTTCTCTTTCAGATTAAGTTATCTTTGTACCAATGTCTGTGCCTGCAGATTTATGCATGTCTTTGTACGGAATAAATCGTAAAATGTTTATTTCTATTCATCTGTTCTTGAACTTGTCTCTTTATTAGTCATTGTAAGAATAGGAAACAGTTTCCCTTTTATATGTTGCTCTCGCACGAGAGAACTTTAAGAGCGTTTTTCCTTTAAAGTGCTCTTGGGCTTGATCTTCAAAGGAGTCTACTAATGGTTTGCTCGTGCTTTATGAAAACTATGAGTGCTTATTAGAGGCGGCCATATTGTCTTGAATTGCAACTAGAACAAAAATTCGTCCAAATTGTTAGTTTAATATTTACTACAACTGTTTATTTGACGATCTCTGGATTGAAATCAATGCCCAGATTGGCTTATGTTTGGATTATTATTTTTACAAAAATCGAAATATCCGCGGATAAAATTATTGTTAGTATACGTGTTTATTTTAATAAAAACGTCTATGAACTAAGAATGAAATATAGTTGTTTGTAAATAAAATATTATAATCATATTTACTAAAATTAACTTTAAAATCAGCATAAAACAATATCTAAATGTACATAAATGTTGAACATAATACACTAATATTGTAGATAACACAGACCATTAAAAAAATCAAGGGAGAGTTTAACAACTTTTCAATGTAAGAAATCAATATTTACTTCAAACGGTAAAATTAATAAAGAAATTTCCAAACCTAAACAAGCACTTGCTGAGGCTGCAAGATGAAGCAGATCCTAATGAAAGTAAACTCACATTCCTAGAACAGGAAAAGAATCGTTTGATTTTATAGGATGGTACACTGCTATATTCAAGGATTACTATGTTAAGAAGGATGAAGAAATAGAAAGACCCAGCTGAAGTTCTATAAAAACCTACTTTAACTTTTTAAGACTTCGTCAAATGCTTTGGTAAGACTGGAAACCAGCACAATAAAAATGCCAATAACAGTGAGCTATAACAATTATGTAACATCAATTTATTTATTGACTCTATAAACGAAACGACCGCTTTTGGTAATATTCTTGCGTCCGAACTGGTACTTATATAAACATAAATTATTCGATACATTTTTATTCACCATAAAAATTGAATTTAAAACTACAAAATAAGTGTTATACTAATTAATATACATAAATAATGACTAAAACGTACTAGTGTTTTCCATAATATTTTTTCAATATAACTAAATTCGTTTTAATAAATATATAAATAAATACACATACATATTGTACATACAGATCGCATTTCACGACTTCAATTAATCAATAAAAATTTTAATTTAATAAAATTTTGAAAAGACACTATGTGTTCAAATTAATTTTACTTCTAGAGTTTTACTCTAAAAGCAATTTATTATATTTGAAGATTTGTTTATTTTAATGATTATTGTTGTCATCTAATTGCCGTTCACAAGTTATTAACCATTTTATCGTATGATGGAGCCATATAGTGAACTTCAAAGCCTCGTTCTTTTTTCTATAGAAACCCTTTTCAAGGATTGTTGGAGCTCCTAACGTTTTGTACTATGAACATTTATTACAAATATTATTGTATCTAACTAGGTATTGCACCTTTTTGTATGATGAAAATCATATTCAAAACTGAATTGAGATCATATTTATTCTCGATTTGTTTTAAATCTAGAACAATCAGACCACTGACATACCAGTAAAAAAAAAGGAAAAATTGCATTAACAATATTTATTGTAATATCACATATATTGTAGATCAGAATATTGTAAATATCGTACGCTGCGAAGTTTTTTTTTTTTGTATGTTTTATGGTAATTAAAGGGAAAAATATTTAAAACGTTAAATAAAGCATAAATTAGATATAAAACTTTCTCGGTAAAATTTTAGGAGAAAAGTTTTAATTTGGAAGTAGAACGTCCAATAAAATAAAGGAGCGTTGAGATGATTGTCGGCTGGGTTATTTTCTTTACATTAACATTTCCACCAACATTTCCCAAAGTGAGAAATAGGTTGGATTCTCAAAAAACATTGTATTGTTATTTTAAAAGTCCTGAGATATAGTAGCATCTAAATTACCCTTTTGGATATCTTCAACGGTAGAATTTTAATAGAGTAACCTTTTCCTTCCACCCTACGGAGCTATACTTTTCATTATTACATTGTGTAAGGGCATTATGAATTTTCGGCAATTGGTAGTCTAGATTCCTCGGCTTCATCGTGCCTAATAACAGTTTCGTACCGTGGTTATCGTCGGTCCGGGACTAAGGTGATAATCAGGCCGACCGTTTTGCAAATTTCCAATTGTTTCACGCATTTCTTAACGAGTATTTAACAGAGAATTGCAAATTTTCTTTAGAAATTACAAAAATATTATTAACGAAATGACAAAGAAACCGTTTTAAATCATCAATTATTGCCTTTTTCGCAACTTGTCCATTATGGGTTCCAAGTAGAATGGTTTTTAATAATATTCAATTAATTAAGGTTTTAAGTTGAGATGTAAAGTCAGTGTCACGAGCGGAATTCGAACCCAGGACCTCCGGCTGGATTCGCCGCTAC
The DNA here is from genome assembly GCA_039619505.1 of Cimex hemipterus. Taxonomy (NCBI): domain Eukaryota; kingdom Metazoa; phylum Arthropoda; class Insecta; order Hemiptera; family Cimicidae; genus Cimex; species Cimex hemipterus. The sequence goes on from CM077102.1 coordinate 23,626,163, forward strand.
TCTACCATTTGAGCTACTTCTCCCTCCTTTTTGCCATTTTTCAAATTCAACAATGTGTTGGGGTGGGAAGGTCGTGAGTTAGAATCCCGCTCGTGACATTTTTATCTCAACTTAAAACCCTCATTAATTGAATTATATTAATTCTTCAAGCGGACCACGAAACCTAATGAATTATATAAACTATTTTTTTATAGCAGGTGAAAACATTAAGATGATGGATAAACGGTAAGTTTCGGAGTATGATATTTTACCAATTAAAATGGGCAATAATTGACGCACTTATAAAAATAATCAAAATTTAGTGAGTTTTTAATAATCTAGATCCGCAACATCCCAATAATAACTATCATAGAAAAAAGCATTCAAAAATGAACTTATCAGGATATATTTTCTTGTTAATTTTTTATCCTTCATTGTTCATGTCAAAGAAAAACCAACTGTAAGAAAAATAAGTTGGTCAATTAGTAAAATAAATAATCGGCTAAATTATGATTTATCTGCTGTTGTTAAACAAACAGACGTGCTTATGTACGAAATATCGGGAATGGTGGCAGAATCACCTTGGTGATTAAACAGGTCTGCGAATTTGCATATCGTTGACGTTGAACATAGATTGCAATGTGTACGCCACCTTATTGATCATTTCATTTAGTTGTATTTCTGACAATTTGACATATCAAAACGTGACGGATTTTAATCCTCATTTAAAATAACTTTATAATCTTTTAGCAATGTAATCTAGCATTATGACCCGACAGGCAAATATTCCACCTAATTGATTTTTTTTTTCATTTTCTCGATATAACAAAATTCTGCCATTAATTTCCCCTCATTGTTTTTATAAATAACTATTTGGTTATGTTTTGTTTTTCCATTATAAATATCAATTACAAGTAGACACGCTTAATTCCAAAACTACGATAAAGGATTTTTCAGTGTTTAGTTTTTACCGAATTTAAAATGTTTATACAGTTTCATTTGAATTCTTAAGCTATAAACTGGTTAGTTTTCATCTTTGTTTTCTTAATTTCCATTTTTATACTTAAAAGTGCCACTTCGTACTGAGGATGTGTTGTGTGGTACTTATTGATGATGGGCGGCTATTGCCATTGTACTTCCCTATGAAACACTGCGAGACATCGTTTGATGTTTTTGAGAAACTGGGCCCTACCGCAGAAGGCCCGGTCCTGGACAGAGGTAACAGAACCACAGTATGGCCGTTTTTTGACTTTGAGAATTTTGCGAAATCAGCACCTTACAACTTGGTCAAGCGGTTCATCAGCTGCTAAACGTTCGAGATGTCCAAATTTCTGAAGATACACCTCGAAGGAGATTAAATCAGTGTGTGGACTGGTGACTCGCCCCGCAAGAGGACCAGAATTGGCGACAGCACACAGAGTTGCACGGCTCCCATTTGCTCGAGAACACAGCCGTTGGTTTTTAGACGATTGGTCTGCTGTACGTTTTACAAATGAGTGTAGATTTGCTCTACGATCGTCAGATGGGGGGGGGTGAAAACGTGTGGAGCGAAATGAAAGGCGCAAAGTTTGTAATTTTTCCCTGAGCCATCCTCTTCAACGTATTAAAGTGATGTATATGCGAAAATTTAAATTGAGAGCAGCACAGAGGTGGTTGGTGTTCGTCGAGGGTCTTTGACGGCCACTCGCTATGAGGATGAAATTTTAGAAACCATGAGTCATGCTAGATGAAATCAGTCTTTCCAATGGACTTTAGTGCCCGTCTGTTGATCGCACACTACAGTATCTTCACCAGCTGAACATCAGGGCCTTAGCCTGTCCAGCACGTTCAGACTTGAACCTCATCAAGCATTTATGGGATAACTTCAAAAGATGAATAATAACACTTCCATCACTTCCTGATACACTCCACGATCATAAAAAGGCCCTTCTAGAAGAATGAGCTAACCTCAAGCAGAGAACAGAATGGGAGAAAGTATGCGGAGATTATTAAGATTCGAGCTGTAATTAATGCAAGAGAAACAAATGCGCAATATTGAAATGTTGATTAAAAATCTAAAGCAAATTTTACTTATCCATCTGTTTTTTACATTTATTTATTGAATTTTATTTTTTTATTTTCTTTCTCAATTTACATATCTTTTTTTACCTTTTTAGACCAAGACTTAATTATGAAACGTTAAAAAACGTGCACCTTTGATTAATATATTAAAAGTATATTCGAATCTATTTATATTACATGTGGGTGGAATTTTTTGCATGTCCCTGTATTTCAATTAATTGGTCGTATTTGTGTATGTCCAAACCGGTAAGCAAGCCACATCACACAATATCTGATTCATTTGAAAATTTTTAAACATTCTTTACCGATTACGAAAGTATGTAAATTTGTCTGTGTTGATGTGTACCTCGAGCGTCTTAGCATTTCATTAACTAAATTACATTTATAAATTACCACTTGAATAAATCGTAATGTGGCAGGATTTGCAATTCTAGGGCACCAGCTCTAATATGAGGTCGCTCTTTAGTGGTCGTCGGTTTTGAATAACTCAACAGTATAAGGCAAAATCCGTATGTGAGTATTACGCGCGGTATATAATTATTATTATCCGCCACTGCTGCGGCTTCAAACGCTTCCCGTAAAATTCTATTTCACCAGTACATGCAGAAAGGGTTACAATTTTTCAACAAAGAGTGACTTTTCAAAGTAGGCAATTTTTTAAATATATATTAGTTTACTATTGTAAAGCAGTACGTATTATGTTACTCTCCCATCACAACTCTCACTATCCTCACTAGGAAGGAAATAAACTTCCTAACCCGTTAGATCGAGTTTTAAGGTGAAAAGTGTTTGAATAGGCATTTAGGATCAGGGACTAGTGTTTTATGAAGTTTGTATCGACCTGTTGCATGTTCGATGAAGAATGGACTATAGATGTCTGATTAGACAGTATGGTAAGATTGAAAAGTAGGGCGCTGGTCGTAATAGGTATGTTAAACAAAGCTTATTTTTAGTAGTTTATATTGTCTACGTTCCAAGTTAGTTTATTGTCGATTTACAATAAATTCGCAAGTAGCGGACGAAATTAGCAAAGAGAGTTAGAGAATGGAAAATAAGTGATAAGAGATGAGAGAACGTTTTCTACTGACAATAAAATTTGATTTCGCCAAATTTGATCCTTCGTTTTTTGAACCACTGTTGGACCAAAAAGAAAACAGGCGCTGGAAGTTTCTGAAGATCTCAAACAGTTGGGTTTGTTTGGAACCCAACAGTTTGTGTTTGGTGAAAAAATGGCGATATTGGTTATGCAATATGAAATAGTTTTGATAAACCATGAACCCTCACTCAGCTAAACAATAAATTCAAGATGATAAATTTTGGATAAGAGAAAATCTATACATTTGCCTCATGAACGCCATGAATTTAAGAATACCTTCACAATGAGGGGCCGAACTGTATCAGACATAACTGCCGCGCAATGTTGATTTTTTTTCTATACATCGACTTCTACCCACCTAACCGGGGCCCCGGATTTATGATTGTAAACTTCTGGTTAAATCATGGAATTCGAAAAATTCGCTTTTTATTTTTTTAAGGAAATTAAAATATTGAGAATTTAAAATAAGTAGTTGATTCGACAATATATCACAGATAGCATGTAAATAAGTCAGTATACTGTCAGAAATAGAAACGAAGAGCAAATGGTTCCCAGGGCTGAAGAATACTGAACATCCTGAAACCTTGCCTGGGTTTGTCGACGAAACTAAATGAACACAAATTCGCATGTAAAACTTCAAACTGTCGTAAAAACAAAACAAAGTTCCGAATGAACTGAATTAATTACCCATACCTTGCAAAACAACCCCCTTAGTACAATACGCTTCGAATCTAGTGGTTTAGACTGGACCATAGGCATAATAAGTTTCAACAGCTCCATGGAGCATAAACATATTAATAGAAAAATATTTAACTTTTAACAGAAGCAAAACAATTCTACAACAACACAATAATCGAAGAGAAAGAAGTCAGCGTTTCCTCTTCACCTTATAACCTTACAACCCTATCGTCTTGCTATATGACGACACATAGTTTAACTTACATAACATTTATTCATATCTAAAAATGCGTAGTAAATGTAGATGCTTTTTACATAAAATTCATACAAATATAATTATGCACTATCCTTTTTTTAATGTTGCCCAATAATTAAGACATTACCTGAAGCATGTTCCAATATGGAATGACTTTTGATAGACTCTCGGTCACCTCGGAATTTGACGTCCCAAGGAGGAAAGCCATTTTTTCCTTTCGTGTATACAAAGCATGAAAAAAAGCGTCAAGCCCGACGCCGGGATCGCACTGTAACAAAAATAAAATAACGATCAATTCAACAAAATTTTACTAAATGCCTTTAGAAAAAACGTTTCCAATTTCAGTAAATCATGTTATACCAGTTATACCACAGATTGCTCATTGTAAAACAGAATAAAGAATAAAAACCACTTGAGCTGATCTTGGGTTGTGTTAGGAATGACACTTTCACATCGGCTATATACAATAAAATAACCTGAGTTATCTATTTAGTGAATAAAATAATTTTCTGCAATTCATCCATCATGGTTGTAGGTAAAAGAAAACGTATGCAAAAATAAACTGTCAATGTTAAAGTAAGTATTCCATTCTTTTTTTTACATTTTCAACACATTGTCTCAAATAAAACTCTTTATTATCCTCAATGTAAACGCCGGCTTAAGTTCCTCCAGGTTATAGCGAGTTAAATATAAAAGATATTCCATCTGGTAATGTTCAAATTGTTGTCATTTGTTAAAAACAATTTCAAAAAGTAACTTCCATTAAGGAAAATGGACTGAATAAATTAACTCTTCCTGTCGGTTTTAATAGTAATAAGAAATTCTATGCATAATTAAAAATATATACAGAAAAATATGACCTGAATTCGTAGAAGACGAGTAATTTCATTTATGTCATTTTGTACATTCCTTTTGAACCTGCTTATTGCTGTTTTATGTATGTATGTTTAAAATAATTAATTCCTTTCTTGTTTCACGAGATATGTTTCTCTATTCCAGCTCTTCTGCGTTTTGTAGGTTGTAGGAGAAAGGATAATAATGGTGCGAGGAGGTTGTTCCGAATAAAGTAGTTCCCTCTGTCTTTTGATAGTATTAAGTCTAAGTTGCCGTAGTTTTTCAACCTATTTATTTTCCTTGATATTTTACCGTTTATAACCCTTTCTAGGTCATATTATTACAGAGGTTTTATTAGTGCGTACACTTTTTTGGCTCAATTGTGTTTTTTTTTTCAGGATATACAACCATATCAATATATCATTTTATACAGCGTTTTAAATTTCGGGGTCACCAGCGATACCGCCTTAATAAAATGGTATGTCGAAATTGTTGTACGTTTCTGAAAAACACCTTAAAAACGATCTTAAAATAAGTGAAAAGGCAGGAAGGAAGAAGAAAAGACTAAACATTTCATCTTTATCAATACGTATTTCAATAACAAGTTATTCAACGTCGGTCTAAATGACCGCAGTTATGAATGTATAAGTTTTTAATGTATTTAAATGATATTATCTAAGGACATAATATCGGCACATCGATCGTTATCAGTGAGATAAGTGAGCTAGTCAATGGGGTCGATGTTGGGGGTCCCCTCATCTAAGAGACCTAATGACTGTTGATACTACCGTTTTGAATTCTGCTGAGCAAGTTGCTTTTTCTTTTTTTTCGATAGTTTTGGATGATGGAGCACTATCCTTTTGTTTTTTCATGTTTATTCGCTTTTTCGTGAAGGTCTATTTATATCTTCTTATAACATCAGGAAGGCAATAATTCCTTTTATAATAGAATACATTTATTTTCAGTCAAGCAAATTGACATTTCTTTATTTTATAGAAATAATAGAAAAAATAAAAATTGGGTGAGTATATCGATTCACTTTTTCTTGAGGACGGTTCTTACTAACAGGTTGTTGTTTACCACTATCCGGATTTCAAACATTCGACGCTCACCATCAGGATGAAGGAGTTACAATTTCGTCTCTCGACGTGTATAATATTATTAAATATAACTGCCTTCTAAGGTAATATGTTTCTGAACGTTTTAAATAAACAATACAAAGATAGATACATTTAAAGTTATTTTGAAATAATAAAAAATATATTATGTACGATTTAAACGTTTGTTGGAAAAATTGAAAGGTATATACTTCCGTTTGACGGCGGTGCGTTGCGGCACTGTATAACCTCACGCCGTAAAATATTCCATAATTTATACCCTTTTCAAAGTTTTTTCTCTAAACCAATTTTTCAAATTTTAGAGGCGTCACAGCTGGTGTTTTGACCAGCGCTTAAGATTGTCTTTCATAATCCGATTTCCCAGCTCCAACGTTAGCACACTCTCGTAAATGTGACCACCGACCCACCGCCAACGCGATGTTAATGAAAAGCTGGTTCTTAATACAGCAGCTCAATTTTGAACGTGCAAAAAACGTAAATTTCAAAATTAAACGTTTAAAATAAACAATACAAAGATTACTGTAGTGAAAGCTATTTTAAAATAATAATAAATATTATTATGATTTAAACGTTTGTTTGAAAAAATTGAAAGGTATATACTTCGGTATAACGGCGGTGTGTTGCGGCACTGTATAACCTCAGCGCCGTTAAATATTCAATAATTCGGCTACTAAATATTATCCTAATAAACACTGTAATAAAACAATTTTAAAGTGATTAATTAGTATGTAGATATTTAAAATTGGGAGTAAAATTGAACAAATAGTCTATGTATATCATGGTGTCTCTAGTTATGCGTTTTCTATATAGTCTATTATAAGCGGTTTTAAGTTTAGAAAGTGTAAATAATATCTTTATTTATTTTTAATAAAACTTTATACTACGGAGCAGAGAATTAATTAATTGGAGGAATTTGTTAGAGCCACTAGTGCTACTAGTGTACATAAAATATCGTCTGCAAGTAAAAAAAAAGGATTTGATTTGAAAACAATATTTTCAATTTTCCATGAATATTTCAAAGATGCGTGTGAATAAATCAGACCCCATTGGTAACCTTTCATTTCATACTATTTACTAATATTTTTTTGTATAATTAGATACTAGGCATGTATTTACGAGTTTTATTATATCATTTTTTACAATTTTGTTAACGAGTTTTTGTTCTATTAGTTTTTTTTTACATTTTTCAACAGGTACATTTGTGATTAAACTATTAGCATCAAATGACACTAAAACTCAGTTGTTAAGTCTTTGTTGCGTTATTTTTGTTTAAAAAAATTATCTTTCATCTTTTCACTTCGGCTTTCTCCTTTTATGATCTCACGCTTTTCACAAGCGCACTCTGTTAATTACCCGAAAACATCTGCGGTAAGTTAGTTGAGTTTAAAAATCTCCTGAGGCAACTCTGGGTCAAGGTTTATGTTAACTAGTATCTCCGCAGGATAGAATAAGCTAACACTTGGTAACAGAGCATAGTTAGGAAGAAACTTCTTTTTAAAGCATAAAAATAAAAGAAGAACATAGACACAAAAGTTAAACGTTTTAATTTAACCTATTCGTTAATTCCAAGCTAATAATTTTTTGTCCGTTCATACCATTAATTTATTAATTAGATTAATTAGAGTTGAAACAGTGTTTAAACGGTAACATAGATATTTCTTCAGATCAACAAGGGAAAGGTCTGCATCAGATTTTATATTTATACACGCTTGCTTTTTCCCCTTCTAATCTCGCAATCTCAATTTTGCCCGAGACAAAATTAATGAAAATAAGGCAAGCATAAAATTTGGCAGTGGCAAGAAAATTGGGTATGAATCCGGTGAACATTTAGAACTGGACTGGTCGATAAAATGCGATAAATGCAACAAATTTTATCACTTGGTATGTGAACCTAAATTACCTATCGTGAAAAAATTATCAAAATGTTTACGATCCGTGGGGAGGCTTTTTACTGTATTCAAAGCCCAGAGACAAATTTAATTGCTGAATAAGAAAAATATAAAAAAAATTGTTAATTAAAATTTAAGCCCAATTGAAAATAAATATCAGCATAACGAATTCGTACAATACAAATGGAAATTAGAGAACCACATGATGGAACTATGAGTAGAAAATAAACGTATGGTACAATAACTAGACGAACAAATAAGCACAATTAATTATTTAAAATACAGGTACAATCAATGGACAAACCCGTGAAACAAGTTCCACTCAGCCCACAGAATCTGCATCCAATCGCTATACCCTTTATTGTACAGAAAAACGCAAAATATTAAACGGTCCTACATTTTCCCAAATACCGAAATTCCGGCATATTTAGCTGAATTAGCCGCCTTAGTCACAACATTATCAATATTACATTGACTAGTACTGAAATTTATATGACATGAATTCCATCGCCTTCGAATATTTTTGCAAGATAGTTAAAATTTGTTTTTTTTACAAGAACTTTCGCCAATTATTTTTTAGAATTTATCAATTTTTTTTAATTTCCGTACTAATTTAACAACAAAAACGTTCGTTGTTACAAGAAAGGTCTAGCGAAAATTATAATTAATTATTAAATTTGCACGAATCTTGGCCGATTTTCAAGAAAAAGACATAGCCGATATTATTCTAATCGGGGTGAATATAAAAAGTTGGGCAAGATTTTCTTATACGGAAAAGGAGACCTATATGACTCAATCACATAATTTATTGAAGGAAGTTGAGAAATTAGAAATGCAGGCGAAATTGGCCTTTGAAAATAATAAGAAACTATTTAATATCTTTGGTCACTTGCGGAAGTCAAACGAATTTAACTTCTCGAAATTACTTTTCTGGCAATAATAATGTTATAAGCGCTATATTAACAAAAATAAGAATTTTAATATGTATAATAATAAGCAGAATTTATAGATGACTCATTAATAAAATAGCAAGGGGGCTTCGTGGCCGTAACGGTTCAAGGTCGATTCATATCTACCAGCAAAACAGCGTGTCCAGCGCGATCGTGGTAAACACGGCACGGACGCTAGAAATATTCAAACCAAGCAGTAATCACAGCAAGAGTCACCTACGATCAACAAAGTTCGTTCTTCAGAAAGCAGTGGAGAGGAATGTTTCCATGTCCGTGTATTACAATTACGTACATTTCGTCACATATAATATATAATATTCTTATTATTTATATATAAAATTATATATATAATTATATATTACTAACATACATATTTTCTAAAATAAAATTTTTAAAAAATCTTCAGTATGTACATGGCGATTCGTATTAGCGCAAGTTTGGTTTACCATGACTGGATATTATAATTAAAATTATAATGCAATTTATTATAGGTAAGCACCAAAGCCATTGGAATTTCACAAATCTTGTCTGTCGTCTATTAATACTAACCGTATTAAACTGCACAGACAAGAAGAGACAGCCGCAGACACGTGCCAGCACAAGCAAAACATACTCGGCGACAATGCTACCGGTGCTAGTATGTTCGCTAAGTATGAAGGTTCATCTATGTTTTGCGTGTAGTGATGTTTTTGTGTCTGCATCACTACGTGCTGGACACGCTCAAGTAGATATGAATCGACCTTCAGGAGTTGACATGGCGTTCATCACTGTAGGGTAACGGTCCCAGGTTGGAATCCAACACTTCTGCATCTGAAACCGCCATATTGACAAATGAACTTTTTTCAAAAATACCGAGGGTTGTTGACCTCTGCTGTTGCAACCTCTCGCAAACAAGAAATAGTAACAGCAACAATAGTTATTCGAAACATAAAACTATTTCTTTCCAAAACAGGAGCAAAGGCGCAAATAAATGCTTTACAACCGGAAATATAAGAATAAGAATAGAAATTAAAGTGTAATGCCCCCTCCCCGAAATCCGCAATTCATAATTTTCTACAGGAAGATAAGAGGTATTACCAATAGATCAGGTATAATTTAACAGATAATTTACATATTTATAAAAACAAAATGGTTTAAATGTTACCAAAACATGATAATATTAAGATTGCAAATAATGTTTGTATTTAATTGAATGAGTAGATATAGTTGCTGTCGCAATAAACGATTCTAATAGGCACTGTTTTTAAGAAATGCAATTTTTAAAAGACATCTTTATAGTATGGATCTTTACATCAGCGAAGTTTGTGTTGTAGTTTTCGCGATTACAGAGTTAGCCTAATTCTTCCGTCTATTGGCTGTTAGCGGCTTCCATTCGATTCACAGGGGAGGCGTGTAATTATACCGGAAACCGAACTGGTCGATGCCCCTCTGGAAACAACAGATGAAAAATGGATCCTACTAATTCCTGGCGTATATTCGACCTGATGTCTCTTATTTATGAATTGATACGCTTTTTATACATTCTTAGATCACTCCTGACACTGATGCAAAAATTACGAATTTTTCAGCGAAATGGATTCAGTAATATGCGCTTACACTGTACACACATACGGACATTGACATTTATGTATAAAGAGTAATCAAATAATGTTTCGCATACTTTTTTATACAACAAAAAATTGACTGTTGAGATAATGATAATAACGTTTTTTGTTATTAAATGCCATGCTATCTTATTTTTGTATGTAATTTCAAATTAGAGAGAGAGAGAAAGAGAGAGAGAGAGAGAGAGAGAGAGAGAGAGAGAGAGAGAGAGAGAGAGAGACTCAAAGAGTGTGTGATTCTATACTTAAATCGGTTTTGATTCTTTTATCCAGAAGAATGAATTCTTTCCCAAAGAAACTGCAAGAAATATTTAAATTTATTTTTTTCCAATTTGCCTCCAACTACCAGTTAACAATTATTTTTCAATTATGATTGTTACCACGGACAGTAAAGGTTGTATAAGTTTCGTTCATATTGTTGTAAGAAATACAATAATTAATTTCTTTTAATTACATTTTAGACATTTTTAATTAACTTAGATTTAATTTAAATACGTCTGAAACTCATTGTTTTTAATAAATTTAATTCTAACGTAAGCCGGATTTGTTGCGTTTTGATACATAACTGGCTGTGACAGACGGTAAACTATAATTAATCGTAGCATTAAGTTATTTGTTGTCGCTTTGTGAGTGCTTTTTAATTTTTAGTCCACACGCCAGCAAAAAATGGATTTTAATTTTTTACGTTTAACCGTGAAATTATGTTTGTATCTAACAACAAATGGACAGTTTGAACAATTAAACTTTGGAGAAATACAAAAACTAACAGTTTCTTTTTCTAAGGGTTAAGAAACATCTGGTGTTATTTGTTCAAATATTAATATAAATACGGCGTTTTTGGTTCGAAACAATTCCGTTATCGTATTACTGTTTCATCGGGGTTTCGAATCGAACAAACTCCACGATGAAATTACGCAGGACGCAGGCAATTATTGCCAATATTTTTAGGTGGCTAATATCAAATTCAAGCAGCAACATAGATTAATTAAACCGGCCTCATTTTCGAAATTGTTACATGGTATGTCGTTATGTACTGACTATTGTACGGCGCTGATTATATACAGTGCCGCAACGCAGCGGCGTTATACCGTAATGTATACCTTCCATTTTTTTTAAACAAACGTTTTAATTATTATTTGAAAATAAATTTAAATTTATAAATTTTTGTGTAGTTCATTAGCATAAAGCAAAAACTAGTATCCTAGAAGATAGTTACATTTCATAATATTATAGCCAAAAATTCAAATCAAATAAAACAACTTAACTGAAACTTTATTTTTGTTTGAATTTTCTGGCTGCGATTAACATAAAAAAAAACTCTTATAATATTCAATAACTGTATTATGATAATACAAACATAACTTTCATATACCTCCCAGTATTTATGGTGTGTGATGATTAATGACCGTCAGTCGATAATTATTCAGATATATGTGGTAAAAGTGTATTTATACAATTCAAAATTCTATATAAAAAATACATATTTTTTGCATTGTATAAATTCACTGTTTTCTCTATCCTCCATGTATTTGTTAAATTTAAACGATGTTTGTAAATCCGAGGCCCTGAAGATGGTTCCAATAAAGATCGAAACGTTGGCACGATAAAGAAAATGTTTTTCTGAAACGTACATCACACCAGACAGCATATCGCGGTATCTGAATAATTAAGTAGTTATAAATACGCTGCGAGAAAAGTAGTTATCATTTTAGGTATTTAACATGCTAAGAATCGTATAACAATTGCAGCAGGTATACTCTCATTTTACAGGTGCAGAATTTACTTAGCTAGAGTGCGGACTTGTGTAGATACTTCAAACTTAACGCAATGCAACTAAGTTCATAAAGTGTTATTTTAAAAGGACCTGCCGTGTAATGAAGACACTATTTACGGTTTCAAAAATATTTTTATTGAGCACACTCATGGTGTATCATTACCATCATTACACACTTAAAGATCAAGCCTGTCAATAACTAATAATATAAATCGTTAGATAAATTTTTATCTATTATTTTTCGGAGTAATAAAAAAGTTCAAGTTTAAAATAAACAACAAAATACTAATGTCCGGTTTATGTTTTTGAGTATTCACTTTCCGAAAGCATACTTCTTTTAATAGTGAACGAAAAAAAAAACATTTAAAAACTTTGACAATAAATGAGCCCTCAGAACTCGTTTTTTGTATTTATAAACCGCCGTACTGTCTCGCTACATGGTGCTACTTGGTGAAATACTAAAATCCACATAAAAGCCCGGGATCGCCAGCCTGCCTCAACCAGAATTATAGCTGCTCTTATGTTTGTATAAATAAGCCATGTGCAGTCACACGACAGACAACGATCGATTAAAACTCGTCGCCTTTTAAAAAAATTGTTGTTGTTTTTTTAAAAAATATATCACTTTATTTGTAATAATTTGATACAGCAAATAATTTAAATAAATAACGGTTGCAATTAAACTGAATGTTTTGTTCGGATAGACAGAGCCAAGTTGTTAAGAAAACTAACTTTTTTCTTGTTTTTAAATATAGGAATACTCTTATATTATCCTTAGCCTTTTGCTTTATTTTCCAAAGATCTAATATTTACGCAAAGCAGTTTTGGGGATTATTTTAAAACCAAATGATTTTAGCAAACATTACAAAGACATTCGTGGAAAAACAAAATTCAAATGATTTACCTATCGAAAAATGTTCAGATTATGCATTTTATAATTTCTTTTAAATCTGAAAAAACAATTACATAATCAAACTCAAAATTATGACCACTTAATAATTCGAATAAAACTTTTATTACTTACATTGCTTAAATGTGGTTTAAATATTTTTTCTGGAAAATATTTTGAATGTTCATTGTTAAGAATAATGATTATTTGAAAGTAAGTGAAGGAGGCCTGGTCTGACATAGGTTTTAGATAAGTAGTTACACGGAATTTAAGAAATCATGCGTTTACAATTTCAGCAAAACGCCATACCGAAAATATCTATTTGATATCCAAATACGTGAAATTATATACAAATTTTATATTACATAAATAATGTTTTTATTAATAAACTTTTCTGTTGAGTAATTGTGTTATTAATAAGTCAATACTTCATTTTTATTTTAACGTACGAAAAAAGAAATTTTAATGCACGAAATTGTTAAATGTTAACCAGGTACCAGGACCAGGCAACAAGATTTAACAAGTTGTTGCATTGAAAGGACATTTTTTTCAAAGTTGATTACTACTAGGTTATGCTAATTATTGCGACAAGCCTCCTTAATTGGGAAACTAGTTTATTAAGCAGGCCTTTCCCTCTCGGCTACATGGATTGTCAGTAGAATTCGCTAAACAGAACATTAATTTGGTTTCCAGGTGTTCGTGTGTTTTACCCTATGTAAACCAAACCGGTTCTGTAATTAATGCACACCTACCTTTTGTTAAAAGTTAACAATTCATTGAATTGCTTCTCCTGCTCTCTCTCTCATTTATCTGCCGTGTCGAGAAAATTTATTTTACGGTACGTGTTGCAATAATTTGAAAAATGCAAAATTTAAAAATCAAAGTAAAGTATTGATTCTCAAAATCCCATCTGCGTCTCTGGCAAAACAGTTCTCTGTTGAAAATCAGTCAAACGTGTTCATAAATTGAAAGCAACGAGGATATTCGCCGTGAGGCTCATTTTCATAAATTAACTTCACCTGCTGTAAACGGCAGTCAGAGTATACTGCAGAAATAACATTCCTGTTTTAATCATCCACCATCCAATATATTAAAATAACTTCAAACTGTATTAATGCGAGACATTAATTGTTTATAAAAATAAAATCTTTTAAATAATGAATAGTAATAAGTAGTTTTAAATTCATTTGTTCTTCTTTTTTTTAATATTCAACAGTATTTATTTTTATACTGTAAATAAAATTGGTTAAAGTGGCACTAGGGTGTGAAGGATCATCCAATGATGATACTTCTAATAGGGCCTATTCGACCCATGCATCGTTTAACTAGTTGTTATAAAGGCTAT
>CM077102.1:23643985-23662176 GCA_039619505.1 Cimex hemipterus
GGCCTATTCGACCCATGCATCGTTTAACTAGTTGTTATAAAGGCTATTGATATTTTCCGAACACATCATTTAAATCATTTACTTTTTTAATAGATTCCATTGTTTAAACTTTTCATACCACATGGAATGTCAACGTCTGTCAAGAGCTTTCAGAACGTCTTAACTTTTGCTATATAGAGTAAAGCAAGCATGTAACTTATTGCACTTTTAAAGACTTCATAAATGTTAAAACCTTCTAAAAATATTCGGTAATGTTACGAAAGCCCGTAAGATAAAAAGAAAGACAAAAAAGCAATCTGGTTCCAGAAAGTACAGTTAAACTAACTTCAGATAAATTGACGAATCAAATGGAGAAAAAAACCTGGAAGAACCACATAGAATCTTAAGAAGTGTCCAACAAGTCGCGAGACCACTGACGCTTTATCTTCTTAAAGGATTATTGGCGATACTTTGGAATGTCAGATTTACAACTAAACGATTTGGGTGTAATGAAAGGTAGTTAGATAATATTAAATATCGAGATATCATGATGTCATTGACGAAAGTAATTTTAAGGTCATTCTGGATTATGTGGTTAGATACATACAAGAAAGCGTTTCTTTTTTCGAAGATGTTTGGAATGAGAAATCTATATACGATGATAATTAGAATGTTTGGTTGAACCACACAGTTCAATGCCTTATGTCCAAATTTGTTCAATTATTGTATTGTATATCAGTCGTTTGTGGTGAAGGGACGGTTTTGGTTGTTTGCCTAGGAGCAGTGAGAGTGTCTTGTTGCGCCAATTTAGCCTTGTAGATGTACAAATAAACATAGTAGACGTGGCTAAATACTGGAATGTATATGTGATGAATAGTGGTGACATCATTCCACGTAGGAGAGTAAATATTTTTTATTCTAAATTTATTCACTATTTAACTTATAATCATAATTTTCACTTTTTATTCGCAAAGTGATTATGGACCGGCGAAAACAGTAACTTTAGAATAAAAATTTTAAATACAGGATACTGTTTTCAACGGCCCAAATTAACTTCGTGAATAAAAAGTGAAAATTCAAATTTAATATAGGCATGACATATTTTTATTTAAAAAGTATTAGTAGTAAGATCAGTAATAAAATTATAGATCGTTATTACGAAATCATTTACAACTATTACATTAGTAGTTTTTACCAAGCAGGCTACTTGAAGTAATTGAATAAACACTATACATTAGTAGTAGTGATAATATTGTAAATGTGGTATTGTTGTACTGAAAGTTCCATTTTGAACGAAATGTTCTCGCTTTTTACAACAATAATGCTTCAAATCTATGTTAATAGTATGTAAAATAATGACCGTGAACAAAAAAAAAACATGCCACAAATGTTTTATGTTTAATATAATGAATAAAGCAAACGAAACAAGCATCTCTGACTGATAATCAAACTTTATTTGTCTCATATACCTGACGAGCTGAAAGTTGGAAAACAAGGCATGATTACAAAAGTGATATAATTTGGCATCTGCTGGCAGATGAAATTAGCATTTGTTTATTTCTACGGCATCTCTGATATGTGGTTAGAGGGATCCAGCAAAAGATGTATTTGGGTGTGTATTTTCTTTCGTTTCAATTTTTTTTTTAATCAAGTTAGAGTCATTAATCACCAGACGTGTTGACTTTCTGTGACATCACTGTATTTATTATTTTTTGGGGTGTTTATTGACCTTTAGCTAATGATTATTTGGAGATCGTGGGATGCGGTCTGGTGCGATGTAGGTTTAAAAAAAACATTTTCTTCATCATGCTAACGTTTATATTTTTAATTTGATCATCCTCAAAGTGTGGGATTTATAAAAATGGTATAAATTTTACAAATAAACGTAGGATGTGGAAAAATATGAATTTATACAATGCTGGAATTTTTTAGAATTAACAAAATTATTTTATATATGCTAGAAAATTTTAGATGAAAAAAAAATTTATACAATGCTAGAAAAATTTAGATTCAATCCAAGTATTATAGTATATATACGGAAAACAAACACTTTGAGTGAGTACAATTGAATCTAAAATTTTCTACCATTGTATAAATTCATTTTTCAATCTAAATTTTTCTAGAAGTGTATAAATTCATTTTTTTTAATTTTAGACTTAATCAAAGTATTTGTCTTCACTCAAAGTGTTTGTTTTTCGTGTAGATACTATAATACATGGATTTTACCCAAAATTTTCTAACATTGTATAAATAAATTTGTTTCACATCCTGCATGTATTTGTAAAATCATTTGAACATAGATCACCATTTTCATGGTATCAAATAAAAACTTCTTTACTCTTACGATAAATATGGTTTCACGATTAACTATAATTGACACGTTAGATTATGTAAGTATTTTATGTATCAATAGCTTATTAAAATTAATTTACACGCACAAACGAAAACCTTATTTTCTTACAAATTCGAACTATCATTAAACGAATAATGTACTTCATGATTCTTCTTTTAAGGGCAATGTTATAATAAAAATATATAAAATGTTTTATTATAAAAATTGACTGATTCGCAATTCTGCGCTATACTATTTATTCATTTCGTTTAGATTCTGTAAACAGTAACGTGCTGTTATCAGCAGCATACAACGCTCGGTTTCCCTGACCTCGGATTAATTACAAACTTTACCGACGCCCGTCGTTCAATATTTATGATGTTCACAAAAATTTACCATGAGTTAATCATAATTAATCAATCCGCTTCGGACGGTCTATGTCATATACATGCCCTCTGAGCTTGTGTATATTAAATACTTAAATAATAATTAAATAAGCGTAATACGTCATACTTAAATGTCTTGTAGTGATTTGATGATTGTGTCAAACCTTTGATGTAGATTTAGAGAAAATTTACTCTCTTAAACTCATTTTTATGCAACATATTTTCGACCCGATATATCTACTAAATTAATTTCAATTTATGCTAAAATTCGATTTTATTTTAAAAATGTCATTCCCTTGTTCTAACTGTTATGATAAATGGTTGCGGAGTTTGAAGATGGGTAATAACCGAAAACGATCAAAATTAAAAATTAATAATAGTCATGCTAACGTTCTTTAACTACCTATTAATTAATAAACTTTATTCAAAATATAATTCAAATAAATCGTTCTTGAATAATAACATAAAATAAAAGCTAGACAAAAAGATTAGTATCAGATTAGTGTGATTTAATTATGTAACACCAATTAAAATCTGCTGGAAAGATACTAGCTTTCACAGAGAATGGAAATCCTTGTTGCAAAGACAGGTGCCGTTTTCAATTCAAGTCATACTTTGCGTCTATGGTTTGTTAAATGTAAAAAGGAGTATTTACGAAAGGAACAGCTTTCTCTCTTCATCTCTCAAAGGGAAGATGTTACGATTTACTCCTCTAAAGCTTAACAACTAGGGAAAAATTCAAAGTTCAAATATAAGTGGCCAAGATAAATCAAGCCGGGAACTAATTCCAAAGGCGGTTATAAATATGTATAATGTGCGGAATATTCTTCTACGAAGACTCCTCTACTTTTGATTGTGGCGCTATAAAAAATTTATAGCTAGAACGTTTTATCTCGTAAATTCGAATTTATTTTTAAAATCCTTTTTGAACTCAATAAAACCATACTTGTAGACTATGAGAGAAAGACGTAACTGGAAGAAAAAGGGCAAAGGGTTTTAAGGAAATAGCGATTTAAAAAGAATGCAGACACAAACCGAAACGTTAAAACCGTTTTTGACATTAACAACATAAAAAAAGGCTGTACAAATAAGAAATCGAGAAATTTTCTAAAACATAAAAGAGAAAATTTGTTTAGTAATGAGATTTACACTTTTGTATATTTATTAACGATCTGAGCCAAGCTTTTTCAATAAAAAATGTCTTAAAAATAAGAAAATATCAAATGAAATCAACGAAGTAAAAACATAAATTGAAAGTAATTAGGCGTCGCAAAATGGAAGGGCATAATGGGATAAATATGCAGAGAGGAAGCATTACTTTTTGTTTATATAGGTTCCAATTGCGTGCACTTAAAAGAAAGATAAAGGATTAATTTTAAACTAAATAAACTAAGTTATTTGCTAAATTTGGCCATGATGTAATAATCTATTGCAAACTTTGAAAAAGAGAGCTTATGAAGGAGTCCAGGAGGGTGTCCACATCAATGTTACAAATGAATCGAATATTCATTTACCAAAGTCACTCAGTATTTAATATTGCTCCTACAAACTAAAAAAACTTACAATTAACGTGATTTTGATTGTTATATGTTATTATTTTAAAAATAATGGCTTGTCTTTTATAATCGGATTAAATAATTTCAGTTATACAAAAACCTATACATATTCAGGAGTGGTTATGATGAAGATAACAAAAATCACCTGGGTTTCTTTCTTAAAAAAATGACTTACTCAGTAAAAACACGAAAATAATACACTTCAGGATTTTATGTGTGGTGATTAGTGGCCGTTAATCGATGATTATTTGGAGATTGTGAGATTGGGTCTGGTGTGATGTAGGTTTCAGAAAAACATTTTCTTTATCGTGCCTACGTTTCGAATGTTTTTTCGAAACCTACATCAAACCATACCGCATATCACGATATTCAAATATTCCTTTTAAGCTAAAATTATCTATGTCTTGGCGGGTGCATTCCGTTTCTTTTTTATTTTCAGTTGTTATTATCAAGTTAGAGTCATTAATGAGCGGACGTGTTGGCTTTTTGTGACAATACTCTATTTATTATTTTGTGTGGTGTTTATTGACCTTTAGCTAATGATTATTTGGAGACCATGAGATGCGGTCTGATTCACGTAGGTTTTAGAAAAACAATTTCTTTATCGTGCCAACGTTTCAATCTTTACTGAGATAGTGCCGATGGTGGAAAAAAACTTGAGAAATGATTCAGTCTGATTATCCTTTCAGGATTATATAGATGGGGATAATTAGGGAAAGGAAAGCTAAATTGAAAGGACCACTCAGATTGAATATTAAAAATATTATTTTGCATTGTAGAAATTTTTTCCACATCCTACATGTATTTGTTAAGTTTAAACAATATTTGTAAATCTCAGGCTTGAAGATGATCTCAATAAAGATCGAAACCTTGGCATGATAAAGAAAATGTTTTTCTCAAATTTAGTCACTCAGACAGCATCTCAGGAACTGCGAATAACTTTAGAACTTTAATTGATAATAATTTATAAAAAATATTATGCAGTTGTTTGCCAGATTGGCTAACACAGATATTTCTCTACTTTATTGCAAGATTTGTTTTTATTGACTTTGATTCTCCAAGCCGTGGGTTCTGTTGGAGAAGCTACGTAGCATGATTACGAGAGGTAACAGCCGTGTGTTAGAAATACTTTTTGTTTGCGTGAAGACGATCGACAGTATATAGGGTGTGAAAGAATGGTGCAAATATACATCCTTGAAAAACCCTCTTGGATAAACAAAACTGCAGATTTAATCTAGACATACACCGGGTAAGATTTGAAAATGAGATAATAGGTGGAAGAAAGTACTCTCTTAAAATTTCACAGCACGGTTAAGATTCCGCTGGAGGGTCCAGGATGACACTCGCGATTGGTCATTAATAAAGTTTGAGGGTGTTAATATGGCTTGGAGTTTGATAAGGAAAAGCTTCTACAGCACTTCTACCTGTATGGGAAGCAGGCTGATAGGACGGTATGAAGTTGGATGATTAGTCGGTTTTATTGGAATTTGTGATTCACACGTACAGCATGGAATTTCCAAACAACTTTCCAACTTGTAACAAATTGATTTTTTAAGTTAGTTTTTTATTTGTGCTGGCCAAAAAAAATTTCTGTCCGCCATTTGCGATTTAATTTTTGATGTTCAGAAGAATGTTCGTGATAATCACCAATTGTGAAAATCCCCTTTCAAACAAAAGGAATTAATTGTAATTTCCATCCTTATCAGCGGAGGTGTAACTAGATTATCTTTTTATTACACTACTCAAATGGAAATTGATATACCTCACAATTGCATGAACTTTTATGTTATGAAATATTATTTATTTTAATTACCTATTCTGTATTAAATAAGCAATTGGATAGATTATTATTACAATTATTTTTCTATTTATGTCCGTTTTTTAAATATATTAATTAAATAGTAATTATCACAGTTTTCAGGTGCAAAAATTGTCCATGTCTGAGGAAATAAATAAACAATAATATTTTTATTCATTGGACAGCTATGGTTCAATTATTGTCTAATTACTTGATACTATGTACTTGATTCTCGTTCAATTGTGAAAATGAATACCCAGTGAAAGAGAACGTTCACCGGAACAAAACAATTTGCATTCCGCAGGATGTCCACCACGCTATTAGGAACAGCTGCCCCCTTTGCTTGACTGGAATTATAATAATCACTCGACCAAATTGGCAAATTATTTTGATCAATGTTAAAATTCGGAAGGTGAGCACGCAACTTCTTTTCTTTATTTCTTTTACCTAGATATTAAAATGTTAATACTATACTTGATATAATAAAATATTCAATGGTTATTATTTCCATTGATAAATGGGTAAAGCTCTCCCGAGGAGAAGGGATGTTGAATCTCCGATTTTTATGAAACTTTAATTTAAAAAATCAATGGTTATTATTTTCATTGATAAATGCGTAAAGCACAAGGAGAAAGGATGTGAAATCTCCGATTTAAAAAGAACATTTTTTGGTGAAATAATTCGAAAAATATCCACACAAGCTGTAACTTTAATGAAAATCCGATCCGATTACACGACGTTTAAAAAGAGAAAAAGATCGAACGGCTATAGGTTGAGATTGGTGCCCGAGAGAATCGAAGTCATGATACCTCAAGTACTAGAGAAGCGGTAGATTTAGCCGAACGTCGTGGGTTCGAATCCCGCTCGTGACATTGCCTTTCTTATCCCAACTCTTTTGAATTTTTCCATTTTTCAAACGACGTATAAGCTATTTGAGTATCGGCTACAAATGAATTGACCACGGAAAGGTTTAGTGAAGGAATAACTTTGGTTTTAACTTATTAAATTCACTAATTTTCGTGGTCCGCTTGACCAATTAATATCGTTCAATTAATTAAGGTTTTAGTTGAGATAAAGATGCCATGTAATTGGCCAAGTGGACCAGGAAAAGTAGAGAATTTAAGCTATTCAAAGGGTTAGGTTTCAATCCATTTTTTTGTTTCTCAAAAATAAGTAATTAACAACAACATTGAACATAATATCCACAGTTCAATTATTTTTTAATAACATTCAGACTATTGGTTGTATTACAAACAGAAAAAAGGAAAACTCTCTACACATGTTTCGTTGTAAAAAAGCGGCAGTATTGTTGAAAACTTTATGACAAAACTAAAAACTTCTAAACGTTCTCATTGGTCAAAAAATATAAAATACCATGTACTGAAATTTCAAACGTTTTCCTCTCAAATGTTTTGAATATCTCGTTAAACTTAACAATAAAAAAATTATATTGCATAACTCTAGTTTTTATATCGAATGACGAATTTTGGAAATAGTTTTTAGTCTATTTCCTGTCTGCCGTTCGTATTAAGTGTATGAGAACGTCTATTAGACTAAATTTACTTTGCTTTAGGACTAATTGTCCATAGGCAACTTCTAGCTTTCCTTTTTTGCATGTCGGACATATAAGCTGGCGTTCGCCCAATAGTAAATGCCCCCTCGCATGTCCTATCGGCCTCAAAAAACTATCAACTTGTTTTTTGTTTGTTTACTGTATTTCTCTATTCTATTTTACTACTTAGTTATATTCCTTATGTGTCCGGGCGTTCTTGCTAATGAGAGTAAACAGTTAAAATAATTTACAAGTGATGCGGTTTCTTGCCACATTTTTGGTAGTTTTTTTTCTCCAGATTTTTGAAAGATTCGTACAAATAGGCTTAAAACTCAAATGCAAAACTATATAATATTCAATAAATTAAACTTCGATTTAATTGCAATTAACATTAAATGATTATTAATATAATATGCGTGTATTAAAGTACATAAACGTGTATACACTTCTGGATGACAGAGATGTGTTGCGTAACTGTATCCTCTCAGCGCCTTAAAATAAGATATAGGTCTGTGGCAGCCATATAGGAAGGCATGACGTTCTACTTGTCGCGGGCGAAGGGACAGCACGACTTTTTAATATTTATTCCTAATTATTCATAAATAAAATTCCAAAAACTATGCTTGGCCTCGAACCCAAAGCTTTGCAGTCATGCTATCGTAAATTTGTAATATTTATTGGTAAGTTTTGTTATTTGGTTAATTGTTTAAAAAAATCTTTTAGGACGATGCGACGTATGGGTTTTTATCCACTCTAGGTTTTCTAATGGTTCCAATTCACATCGTGTTTGTTGAGTAAACGCAGTCACTCGTTCAGAATTTAATGGAGTCTGAACTAAGTTAAACAGCTGATATCCCAATTTCAGCGTAATGACAAGATAAGTTTGTTTCGGTCAGTTAAAGTCATTTAGCTTCCGAGTGTCCTACCACGTAGCTTAAGTTTGGCCCTAGTCATCGATTTAATTCTAAACTTAATGGATTGTAAGTTTTGCCTATTACGTTAAACCAGTTTCTGGGCAAGACGAGAATATGCCGGGAAAAAATAGGGTTTGTGTGGACAAACGTGTTCAGTAGATTAATGAAATTAAGCGTTCTCTGAGGACAATAATTTTTTCACTCATTGGGAAATAATGTGAAACAAATTATTGCAACTTCTAAATTTTGGATTTATTTAAAAAAATAAACGTTCTCTCCAAAAAGGTGACGGCTTAACGGAATATTATGGATACAAAACACTCATGATTATTTAAATTCCGCTTTAATCGATATCGGAATTCGCAACCGGTCCCACTATTTGAAAGTCAGATTCGGTTTTAAATGAGAAGAATATTTATTTTTCCATCACTTTTTTAAATCAATTAGAAAACCATATCACAGTGAAAATTATAAAGGCCGTTCAAAACCCTTCCGCAAGCTACTAAACGGAGGAGGAAAGAGAATTCCACTGGATGAAGCCAGTTGGGTTTGCGCGGGACTAGAGGCGATACGTTTGATATTTTTTTTAATGAAAAAGCAGTGAAGACCAGTCTTTTTTTATCTAACGAGAATCATTATAGATTCAAATTTTTCATTTGTTTAAGCAACACAAAGTCTGTCTTGCACTTTTTTATTTAATTTTATTATTAATAATAATTAGTGAATATAAGAATTGTTTCCGTTATTTAAAAAATAATAGTAATAAAAATTTTCAGTAAAAATTGTTTCTGTATTTTAATATAAAAAATAAATAATAATCAGACAGTTTCCTTTACAAAGTTATTCAATGTAATAATTGCTATTTTTTAATTTAAAAGAAGATGATGATAATAATAATCAGTCTGATTCTTTTACAAAGTTGTCAAATTGTTAATTCCAAACTGTCAACCTCAATTTCCAGTTTTGTCAATATTTCGACATAACAATTGTTTCCGTTTTTCGATTTATTATTGACAAAAAAATTGTGTTACACAATCCACAAGTTAATTTTGGCCAGAAATGGACACAGGTTTAATATAACTTTCTCGCCGCCTTGATGGATAATGTTACTAACTTTGTTATTTTCAATGAGGATCCCATATTTTTTAGTACAATTCAATTCTAGAGGTTATTTTATGCCACTTTGGCTGAAAGGAAAATCTTGATCTGATCCACCATTTCTGAGTAGTGCCCGACGGAAGAAGCGTGAGACGGTATTTTTTTTGTTACAAAATGGTCCACCCCCTCACCCCCTTTATTGAGAAACTTAGGCAATAATTGGTGTTATACAATCCCTAAATTAATTTCTTTTACAAAAAAACATACTCCACCACGCGTTATAGTAGGGCTCAGAACTCAGAAATGTTCGATTATATCAAAATTTTCATTAAGCGTGGCATAAAATAAGCAATAGAATCTAGAATAATAAAAATACGGTATGATTATTTAATGTAACAAAATTACCTACCAAGAAGAAGCGATATGACCATTTTTTCTCGAAAAGGCATGTTCTTTTTATCAGTTGTTACAATGTAGTAGCGTACCTACGTTTTACATACCTCACCTAATTATTTCTCCCAATTAAGGACCTTCTTAGTCTTGGTTTGATTAGTTTTCCGTCAATGCTTCGATGCTCTTTTGTTTGTGCTTAGTTCAAATTGAATTGATACCTTTAACTAACATGGACATTAGTATGAATGAAATTTCTGTTTACAAGATTTGACGTCAAAATATTACTGCTCTTGTACTTTCGTGCATTCTGAGTCAACAGAACTGCCTAGAACTTAGAGTCATTTCTCGTTCTCATTTATTTTTAGTATCAAGGTTTGTTTAAACTGGGTCTGGCGGCAAGTAAAACATGTGAACATGGACATAAAGTAACTTAAATTATTTCTAGTGCGAACAATGGCAACCATCCAATTTAGCTTCTGCTATAATGCTCTCTCCACCCCCAAAGACAAGAAGTATAAAACACTATAATTTTGCTAATTTCCTGCATTATTACTAAATAATTAATTACTAAAGCAATTAATTTATCCATGTCAATTTATACTGCAATACTAACGAGAAAAACGAAAAGGAGTCGAATATTTTTAAAATACTTAATTTGTCCTATGTAAAACTATAATAATGTTGTATTATGAAAACATATTAAATTTACTTTGTTAAAATAAAAATTATTTCTGTGTTAATTACCAACAGTTTAATTATTATTAGACTTAATAAATGAAACATTTGAGATATATTGACGTCAACGTCACTCTACATCAGATATTAATAAATATTTCTTTGTAAGTAACATTTCAGCAAAGTTTTTATATTTATGTAATATTTATTTTTTAACTTATATCAAAACCGAATGTTTAATATTTCAGTTTTGAAAAAGCGTTTATTATACAAAATTGTATCTTTCTTGCTACACAGGTTAACACAAGAAACCATCTGATAAAACCGGAATAACATCAGACAAGTGGCATTTTATGTGCAGTTCATGTTTTAAAAATGTATTTTTTTTACAATTTCTATGCATTTAATGGCCACACCAACCAAAGTTAGCCTGTCAAACATGAGAATAATTTAGTTTAATTGGGAAATAAGACGTATTTTCTTAACATTAACCAATAAATTCAAAAACTCGTTTTTTAATGATATAGTTTTTATAGGCTCGAATATTTTCTTGTTTTGTTATTACACAGATAATACTTATAAATCTTTTGTACGTACTTCTCACACTGCGTCCGCAAGACAAAAATGACCCACTATTAAATACATACATAACAATCACAACCTTTTAAGCAGTATATATAGATAAAAACAGTCTTGGCGAACCATCAGGGTTTTTGATATTACACAGGCACCTCGCCCTAAATCCATCTATAAACTTGTGAAAAAAAAAATTACAGCGGGGATCTATGGGGTACTCGATATTCTGCCACAAATCCACCTACACGTACTGCAACACTTTTGCTAATAAATTACTCCGTCGGGGTAAATAGGTAATAAGTAAATGAACCAGCTGCCTCACAAGCATCATCCAACAAAAAGAATATCTACTTCGATGTTCTCTATATTGGGTTGGGCCACAAACCTACCAACATATATATCAAACTAATAAATTAACCATTAAAGAGATCGCCTAATGCCGAAACGCATTTGATTAGCTAAAAAAATGAAAGTGGGGACTGTCCAATAAGTATCCTTGTACTGTTACGAGTCTGCCACAAGCCCAAAAACCACACACACACACACACACACACACACACACACACACATTGGCCTAAATCCGTTTTCTGGTATATACAAGAACCACGTTAATCAGAAATGTTGGGTTACTAAAAATTATGGCAACTTTTTTCCTTCGGCAACCTAAAAAATCCACTTTTAAGTACATCGGGTTCGAATGCAGGGCCACAAGGTTTGAACCTGGAACCTTTAACATACAAAGCACTGTCCACGCCTTAAACGCGCTCTAATAAATTCATTCACTTATTATGCGAGAGTGACATCTGAAATATGATCATTTGAATTTATCTCGTTGCATGTACCATCAATTTCTTACTGTAGTTACCACTGGTATATCTCATAGGTACTGTGACTCTTATGGGTAGGCAAAATCTTGTTCCTTGACGTACTTATTGTTCACACTTTTGTAAATTTAACAATTACTCGTGTGACACACATGGGTCATCTTCGCAGCCTTTTATTAACTAAGAGATGCCTATGTGTCAGCCAGATGTGACCTAGTTTCAATTGACTCAGCAATATTCCTTGTTTTCTGTGAATTTTTTCATGGCTGATAGATTTATTTCTCTTAATTTGTTGGCCATTATGGCCCATAATATATGCTAATCCTCAAGGCTAAATCGTATCCGTAAATTTTGCTATTTGCTGGTGTCACGGCATCTTTGGTTTAAGCATTTCCTCAGCCTTCTATGCCAACATGACCCGTTATTTTACAATACCGTCCCCTTTTTTCTTTTTTTTTTAAGAAAAACCCATTTATTAGCTTATAAGTACGTCAAGTTTCCCTCTCTTGTTTTTTCACAATTATATGGCACCTTCCTGGCCTTTTGTTAATTAGAAGACGTCAGTGTGTAATCTAGGTATGGCCTGGTCGCAATTGATTCATCGCCATTCTTTTTTTTTCTTTTTTTTTAAACAGCTTTTTTTTGTTTGACGGGCAGAATTATTTTCTTAATTTGTTAATTATTACGGTCAAGCAGATCTGCAAATTTTCCCAGTGTAAATATTCTACCTAAATTTTAGCATCAAGTGGTTTCACGGTATAATTGGTGCTCGTTTTGCAGCTCGATCAGCATTTTCACTGCGTTCTATATCGAACAGAATCCAAGCAGTAATGTTTTCTTTTTACGTATTTTTATTTATTGCCTTGATTGAAGGGCCCGTTCGTATTTTATAAATTATATTGCCACGAAAATTATCAACAGGCAATATGAATTATTTTAAATAATTATCACTCTTTATTAGCTTTGTTTAAAACTTTGACATAATTAATGACATTATTTTCATTCTAACCCAACGTAAACATCATGTACTGTAAAGGTAGAGGAGATGATATAATCAAAGGGTACCCGGCAAGAATGTGATTTTGTGAATTAACTTATTTTACTGGAGCCCTTTTAACAGAAAGGAAGGTTCAAAAGTTAGTAGTTTTTGGAAGTAGAACACGTTGCCCTTAAACTAACGTAATGCTATTTTATGTTATCGAATTTGATATCCCAAAGTAAAACAAAAGTGAGCTACCATTTTAACTTTTTATTCATAAATTATTTCCCAAAGTATATGGTTTCTCAACGAATCCATCCAAACCTTATTACTTCAAACTTACTTTACCATAATTGCTATCTATCTCATATTAATATGTATATGTATAATTGCACTTTTTTAAATTTATTATTTTCACTTTAACGTAAAGACATAGTTAATCTTTACATTTTAATTTAAAAAAAATGTTCTTGCCTAAAGTCTTCTAAAAACAATGGAATTTGGTAGTTTATTTTGATAAGCAAACAAAAACAAACCAATACTTTACGTAATTTTTTTAAACCAATACAACACAAATATGTTTTGGCTTGTAGAAACACGGCTTCGATCAATCCCATATATTAAGTGCCATTTTTGGTATATAGCGATGTATTGTTTCCATACGTTACATGTTTATTGCGGCCTAATTTATCACGTCAGGGCCGTGCCTTAGGAGGAAAGCTTTCGGATCAGGATGAAAAATCAATTTCCAACGCGGCCAAAGACAAGGGGCTGGATTATATATTTTGTCATGTTTTTATTCCTTCTCCGCAAGCTTTAAGAAATACTTTGTTGGCATCAGCAGAGTCCATTTTTCAACAAAACACTCCAGAAACAAAACTTTCACCACGTTGCCCCTCTATAAAAAAAAGACCCAAATTTTATTAAAAGTTTTGACGGTATTAATTTTTGATAGATAGAGTTTAGGTAATCCACTAGGAAAATTTACCTTTTAGTTTGTGCAACATAAAATAAGCTAATTGCACGACAAAAAAATGCGTTTTGTACTTTTATGTAAAATAAACATTAATTAGTTGGAGATCGTGAGATGCGTTTTGGTGTAACGCTAGTTTAAGAAAAATGTTTTCTTTATCGCCTAAATTTTTATTGAGTCCATCTTCGTGCGCAACCTCAACACGACACACAAGAATGACACATCTACACAGAAAAGAAACACTTTGAGCTCTGAAGATGATCTCAATAAAGATTGAAACGTTGGCACGATAAAGAAAATGTTTTACTCCATCTCCAAGTAATCATTGGGTAGGGGTTACAAAACACCACACATAAATATTAATATTCACTTACTTTATTTAAAAAATTATAAAAAGTTGTTTGTAAAATTTTGTTTATAAAACATTACTGCAGATAGGCACATATGAGAATAGTTCATTACCTTCCAGGCATCAAAAATATGCCCTACGCTTCTTGAACGGTGAAATTTGTATTTATATAGGACGTATCTTAATCCATATGCTAATTTTATCTTCAATATCATGATGTAATATTTAGTCCCGTGTTAAGGCTATACCAATAGTAACAGCCTTATTTGGGGCGGACATGGTTCGGTACATATCTCATCAGCATCCCCAATTCCCAGTCATTAAACCAAACGTTCCCTTAGGCAACGTTAATCAATTCGGACAATGGTGCTCGTGTAAATCTATTAAAACGGTAAAGTTTGTCATGATGCGTTTTGAATCAGAGAAAAACCCTTAAAACAGTCTTGAGATTTATCAATTAATCGAAAATAAAAATCCCTTGACAGTAAAAAGCAATAAATGACAACCAACCTTTTGGCACTAATTTCAAGCTTACTGCAGAGTAATTAATAATTTATGAATTTAATTGGGTATGGTATTAAGAAAAAGACTTAATTTACTTTCACAAGATAACTACAATCTCCTAATATATATATGGGACATCTTTTGAAAAATAGATGGCCCAAAAGAAAAAAAAAAGAAAATTAAATTAAAGAACATAAACTAAAATAGAAAACAATGATAATCTTATAATAAATAAATAACTTTTAAAAAAGGTTGGTACTAATCAGAATAAGAAAAGGTAAACACAGAGGAAGCTCCAGGGGGACAGAGATCACTCTCTCTCCTGAATCCAAGTTGGAACGACCTAACTAGAAAACGCACAAGGTATTTAAGATCATTCTTTTCTATTCCAAATTTCCTTCGAGTGATTGTAGTTAAATTCATTTTGCTCATTTCGATTTATTTTATTTTACAAAAATTTTAAGTGAATTTATTCCGAGTTTGATAAGAAAAAAAAGGAAATATATATAGCATGTTTCTTATAGTTAAAAACGAACTATTAAAAATTGTAATAACACAAATTTATTTTATTTCAATTTCTAAAGATAATTGTTCGTATTAATTGTATCTTTCCTAATTATAGTAAACGTTTAACATAAAAATTATAACAAAATATTTTATTTTACATTTTCATCTTTCATCATTTCGTATGTTTATTAATTACCAAAACTATTTTACAGAATAATAATAAAATATAAAATACATTCCTTTAAAAAATACCTCTGGGGCAAGTAAAACTAACTCGTTGGGCCTAAGCTTAAAGGAAGGAATTTCAATTTTATAGGTCCACGGTTAGGTGACAAATTTTTTTTTGTCATATAAACCCTCGGGGTTTTGAAAAAGAGTCCATTTGTAAGTATGTCGGGTTCGAATGCAGGGCCGCTGAATTCGAACCCGGGTACTTTACCTTAAAGTGATGATCGCCGTGTCAATGCCTAAACCGTTGCGGCCACCGACGCCCCCTTAATTTATTATTGTAACGACGTCTCATGTTGAACTAAACTTTTCCTACTTAATATAACGTTTTCATGACTTCACCTGCGTCCGTGCTAATTGTCTGCTTGCTTGTGCCTGTTTCCAATCATCGCGGTACGCCCATTTTTGATGATTGTATATAACACTCTTTGTTCTCCTTTCCGTAAGCCTGGGATTAAGATCAAAATGAATTGGACTCTAAAAAACCTTAGGCATCGCGACCAATATTGGCCTTTGTCCTTTCTAATCAAGGGCTCTTCGTTAAGATTAAAGCTTGTTATCAGATCCAAAATCCTAGTTAAATGTATCCTTAAGCCCTTGGTATTCCTCTCTTTGGAATAGGAATCCCACCCTATATGCCTTCGCACCACTGGGGATCTTCCTCACAAAGTCTTTTTCATAAAACAGATGGTTTCTGCTGTTCCGTCAAGTCAACAGTCCTTCTACTATTCTTGTCCTAACACATTTTAGGTTTAATAGTTTTGCCTTTTCTATGAGGTTTCGATGACCGCATCTCCTTGTCCCCGAAGTTAACCCCATTAAACATAGGACTTATTCTAGAACTACTGGTTTTGTTTTAGAAATTAATTCATTCATTTTGAATAGTAATACATTATTTCCAAACTTTTGTTACAATACAAGAAATATTTTGACCTAGAAATTATTCCATTCCGTCAGTGGGAGGTTGATCTTACGATATAATATATACTTCTCCTCTTTAACTTTTCCCCATCTCTTGTCAGAAATTGAGGATGTTTCAAGTAAAAAAAAATGGAAATTAAGGGAGCAAGAAAATACACGAAAAAGTGAAAAGCACAATATTTGTATTTTTAAGTAGCTAAGTGGTAACTAGACAAAAATACAAATAATATGAATATATAAACATGTAAAAAACCACAAGACAAAAGGGAACATATAAAATACAATGATAACAACGAGTGAGAATGTTTAAAAATTGAATTGTTTTACTAACAATCTGTAATGCCACGCAATGCGCGCGGATTTAATGAATGGTTGGGAATAGGAGTCGAGGAGAGAAATGAGCCGGGATTCGCTAAGCCTGGAAGCACCATGTAACGCATGCTAAGCTCAGTAAGAAGAGGACATAGCGGTAAATAATGGAGTACGTCCTCTTTCGCATTTAGGTTAAAGACACAGCACCGCAGTAACAGCAAGTTCCTCTCTCAATTTAAACAGCCATCATGACTCTCAGAGGCCAACTACTGGGCGGTTCATTATTTTCAGGAAACAATCTCGATTGAATGTTTAGTTTCTCATAAAACAAAATATGGATGACGATATGGAACTAGGGGCAGACTCTTCCCTATGATTCTCGCCGAAATAAATTAATAATGTTGAGAGTTGGCCCTCGAAGCGAGACTGTAAAGTCCGGATTGAATTCGCCCAATTGCTTTGCAACTCATCCCGATACAGGTTTCTCCAACTAATAGCTCGAATGGCTAATATTCTCAGCGGTAGAAATGATGGTACGTTTAGAACTTTCAGGCCGTACTTGAATCACGGTGGTATGCTGCGAAATGTGCTCTCAAGGCCCTAAAATAAGACAAAGTCAGATACTTTTATTATATTCTAATTCCTCTCACATAAGAAGTCTGAAATTCAAGTCAGGCGAAGGGTCAATACAACTGTTAAATATTTGAAATTATTCGCAGTTAAAATTCCAAAAACTATCCTTGAACTCGAACCCAAATCCGTCAGGGTGGCAAGCTTGAGGCGGACGCTCTAACCACCCGGCGACAGCAGAAATAGTACATGTAAATATGAGCGATTTATTTTTCCGCATATTATGGAGATATTTTCCTTCAAAAGATTGTAGGGGCACTGATGGCCGAACGGTTTAGTCATTGACACAGGGCTCATGACAGTAAGGTAAAGGTCATTCAACGGCCCTGCATTCGAAATGTACAATCTTGCAAATGGGCTTTTTGTTCAAAAACATCAGGGCCCCGATTCAAGCTCTTAGTTGAAATACCCTCGTTTGAAAAAAAAAAAGTTTGAAAATATTTTCTATCAAAATTCAACCCAAATACCAATGCAATAAAAATGCAAATATCTGAAACATTTTCTTAAATTATCTAAAATATATTTTACCCGTCTCCTAAAGCCCACAGTAAAAATGCTCGGACACGTTTGTAATATGTTTTTATATAACAACTCCGAAAAGCGTTTAAATCGGTGATCCCACTTCCATATTCGCCGTTTGTAAGTATGCAAGGCCCAGGAAGGGCGCAAACATTGACAGCTCTTACATTCCACAACTATAATTAC
>CM077102.1:23671743-23685061 GCA_039619505.1 Cimex hemipterus
AACGGAACTGGAAAATGCATTTATTGACTTTATCAATTCTAAAAATTCTGAATTCTACTCAGACGGAATTAATAAGTTACCAACACGTTGGGAGAAATGTATTGAGAGTATGGGAAATTATTTTGATTAAAGAACATTGCTTTAAAGTAACTAGTTTCTTTTTTTTTGTTTAATACCAAAATCCTGCATTATTTTCCGGACAACCCAATATATAATCTAGGACTGAAGAGACCAAGCACGCCAAGCATAACCAATGAAGAGGCGACATATTACTCAAGAATAGAGTAACTCAAATAAATGAGAAGCAAAAAGTCGCAGTATAACAAAAAAGTAGAGATACAAGTTAAGTACCAAGGACCACACCAATGAAATGAGTATCCCCTGTATCCCCAGTGCCGCTACGACGCATTGTTCATCTATCCGCTCTGTCCATAGTGTATGATTCAAATAAAAACAGTTCTCATCTTCTTAATTGGGGCAAAGAAATCCATTTGAGGTTAAGCTAGAAGGCTATATTAAACCAATGGTTGAGATGAGGGTAGAGAAAAATAGGTAGAAGTGGAAGCACGAGAACGAAATCTCCTCGGCTAGCTGAACTTACACTTGCTAATAAATAGATAATTGGTCATTCCAGGAAAAAAAGATATTTAGAAGTGAATTATCAAACGGTGGATTATATTTCCGAGAGAGATCCGTCCAACTTTGAAACCGAAATGAGTTTTTGTTTACAATTTCTTCAACAAATAACCTGTGAAAACGAGAGGAGGTTAATTTTAACACTCCGAGACAACACTTGAAGTGAACCTTCAGAGTATAAAGAAATATAATATCCAATTCAGTTTTAAAATATAACATTAACGATTTGTGAGAGAAGACAGGGCAAACACTTTCTTTAAAGAAATAGTGGATTATCTCAAGTACCTCGTAAGCCTCGAAACCCGAAACTTGCGCACCGCAGCAAGATATAGAGCGACAGATCGATTGAAACACCTTACATTTACTAGGGAAAGGTATTAGCAGCTTGTTGAGAAAATTGGACCACACCCTATTAATTGCGATTTACGCGAATGAAACCCTCTCCAATAGGTGTATGATAAAAGAAAGACGGATGGTTAAGTAACGCGTAATAATTATAACTTTATTTCAATCAAGTGGCCTTCTCTGCGGAGCAACAATTTTTGGAGTAAGATTCCACTACTGGCATTGTATGATCGGGGCTTTAATATTCATTTGTAAAGCTACTAGTTCAACTGTAAAAATGGCCGGCATCGGCATACATCAATACGTTATACTATTATCGTCCTACAGGCATGAGCACCACATTCAAGGGCAAGATACAAATCATGGATAAACAATGAAAACAGGATTGGGCTCACTAGGAACGCACGCCATTTCTCACCTCAGAGAATCTGTGGTTTCATTTTAACCTTAACAGGTGTATCAGAATATAGGGATTTCAAACAATGACCGAATTTTGAGGATATTCTACATTGTAAATCTTCAGAAATAGAGCAGAACGGTCTGTACTATTTAAACCTGTGTTAAGATTACCAAAAACAGTACCACCTTTTCTTAGGAGTCTAAACTTAATACATTAGGGTTTCATGAGGAGAATGTGTTATCGAAGGTGGAGTGCCCACGTCTATAGCCCGGCTGATATTCGCTTAATAAACTGTTGTCCAAGGGGCGTCGGTGGCCGCAACTGTTTAGGCGCTCATCAGTGTAAGGTAAAGGTCCCGGGTTCGAAACCAGCGGCCCTGCATGCAATCCAGAAAAAACTTACAAATGGGCTTTTTTTTAAACACCGGCACACCGAAGGTTGACATAACCTTTGCTGTTGCAAAACCTCGTAAAAAAAATTTAAAAAATTGTTGTCAGAGACAAAGATTTCTAAACGGTGAAGGAGTATTAATCGAATCCAGGCATGGGACTCCTCTGTAACTTGAATCATCACAAGAGGGAAAAGGAGAGACTAGAGGGAGTAGAACCGCGTAGAAAGATGAGTTTGAAGAAAGATAATACATTTTCACAAAACAATGCCTCAGTAAACATTTAAAAAAATCATAAGTAGTGCGAAAAAATCACCCGATCGATCTAGAAGCTTTGTTATGTTTTAAACTGACAATGATAAGGTTCAAATCATCAAGAGAAAAGGCGGCGGCCAGAAGAAAGTACGTAATGAGAGGTACAACACATACATGCGGTATAATCCCATGGTAGGATTAAGTAATTTTCGAAATGAGACGCCGAAGATGTCATCAATATGCATAATCATTTCACAATTATTTTAATTTAAATAAGTTTTTACTTATTTATCGAGGATCAAAGCTCGGTAAAAATTTTAACTAAAGGTTAAACAAGCTTCCTGCCAGTTCCAGGACAAATGGTCAACATCCACCCACCCGTCAAACAAACCGTATCATCGCAGTACGGTTGTCAACCGATGAAAAATTGGCTGCCCAGGCCAAGATTTAATGAGAAACAGAGGACGCGAGTAGGAAGTGTGCGAACGTTTCCTGACGGGATGTCGTCCTCGATCTTTTACAGTTATAGCGCAAGCGTCTTACCTTCGGCAACGGATGTAATGAGTTTCCCACTCTTCACTCCTTGCAATCAGGA
Organism: Cimex hemipterus; assembly: GCA_039619505.1. NCBI lineage: Eukaryota > Metazoa > Arthropoda > Insecta > Hemiptera > Cimicidae > Cimex > Cimex hemipterus. The sequence goes on from CM077102.1 coordinate 23,674,363, forward strand.
CATTACACTCGGAACTCGACGACATCCGTCAAGAAAAACGCTATGGAGTTTTTGTCTTGAACAGATCGCTCATTTCCAACTTGGACAAGACTCCTGCTGTCATTGATCGACATTAAATAGAATGTGCGATGGCCTTTAACGCTTTTAAAGGTACACACGCAACTAAACATTACAAAGCCAACAAAAGAATTTACTTTCTTTTAGTAACACCACGCTAAAAATATTATGATTACTATTTAAAAAGAAGCGTCTTTTAACAGTTGCTAAACCGATTTAGTTTTTGCTTATCCGTTCCTCTTCCTTAACCGACATTCGAACATAGAGGAGAAAAGTAGAGAAAGAATAAGAACGAGAAAGAAGTAGAGAGAATATTGAAGAGAGAGAGAGAGAGAGAGAGAGAGAGAGTTGCGTGGTGAGAAATAGGAAAACACAGACCGATAGATAGGTAGAACAAATATAGTTTTATAAGCGTAGATGGAGCGATAGATAGATAGAGAGAGAGGAGAGAGGAAGAGAGAGAATGAGTGAAAAAAGGAGAGATAGATAGATAGATAAATAGATAGATAGAGAGAGAGAGAGAGACAGAGAGAGAGAGAGTGAGAGAGAGAGAGAGAGAGAGAGAGAGAGAGAGAGAAAGAGAGAGAACCGTTTATTCTATTCTGCATTCCATGCTTTTTCATTTACAAACAAGATGATTTACATTTAAAAATGTCATATATATTACTATGTTGCTTTCTAAATGTTTCATACTAGAAAAACGATGATAAATTTAATAGCTAAGAACATTTTAAACGGGAAGGTAGAATATAATTTGAGTTGGGAAAAATAGGGGATATAGAAATTGAGGTAGATAGAAAAAAAAAAAGAAAATCTAAAGAAAGGGAGAAGTATAGATAGGAAAAATATATATATATAGATAGGGAAGTAGATAGATCGATAGATAGATAGAAAAGGAAAAGAGAGAGAATGTATATCTATTTTCTATAAAATGTTGAAAAGTTAGGTCTACGTACAAAAAAATGGGTTGCAATCGTTTTTTAGCTGTTTTAAAATACCCAAATATCTGCAAACGTATTTCCAAATGTTTTGTATCGGAATAGATTTCGTTGAGTTGGTTGAACCTGGGCGAAAGTACCAGTTTACTTTCCAATTATTACCATTATTAATATTTAATTATTTATTTTAATAATTAATTAATTTATTAATTTAATTTAATTTATCAGCTTTTAAAGATTTTATTAATGTATTTTACGTAGAAGTTCTTTTCAGAGCATCTTCGGAAGAGGTCAAAAACAGAGAAAACTTCCTTTCGGTTTTCGCCGAGCATTCGAGGCCTGTTTTATTATCAAATAAACAAAACAAATATAACATGAAAAAGCCAATAATAACAATAATAATTGAAAGTCTTACTTTAAAACCTTAACAAGAATTTGAATAACATGGTGTTTTGGGCACAGAAGTACAATGATTTTTTGTGGCTCAGCATCTAAATATTAATTTAAATAACATAACTCATTATAGGTGAAATTACAATACTAATAAAAATTAAAAATTAAAAATGTGGTCAAAAAAAGGTTACCTCATAAAAGTCTAAAAACAACAGTTACAAGTGATCACAGAAAACGTTTTTTAACTATATATATAACCAACATATTTTAAAATTTAAATAACAATAAATTAGGATCACAGATCAATACAATAAAAATCGATAAAGTTAAACTCTCTATGATCTAGGGGAAACAGAAGCTACGGGAAAAGAAACGTTTTTTTCTCTCTCTCCAGTGAACAATAATCGTCACTAGGGCGATGCTCTCCTTTCCCTCCTTTGTTTAAAAATCCTGTATTAATTTAGGAGGCCTGCAAAGACCGAAATTGATCCCAATCTATCAGTTTGAAAGTTACAGGTAATAGGAGTGACACTTATAAATACTTTTTCGGTCAATAATCTCCTTTCCAAGTTCGACTCAACGGATAAAATTCTCCGGGAGTCGAACTTGAAAAAGTGATTATTGTTTAAAGCATGGGTAGCAAGTCACAGACAATCTTTATTCTGTTTTTGACCTCTTCCGAAGATCCTCTGAAAAGATTTTCTTGTATCCAGCAGGGCGATAATTTATTTTCATCGTTGTGCTTTACGTACTTTGTATGTGAAAAATTGTTTGGAAAATTATTTACACTTAAACTATAAAATGCTCAAATTATTAGACAAACAGCTATAATGTGTTAGTATATTTGTATGAGAAGTTGTTAAAACATCTTATCTAGTTTAAATGTTAAACAGAATTTTATAGAGAACCAAGTACGCCCTGGTTAGAGAATATATGAATACGGCAATGGCGAGAAGGGTACTCGGGTTTGTAATGGTAATGCAGACAAGGTAAATGGCCTGCATCAATTGTCCGTTATTCACCTAGGAGACTTCCACCGAGATCACTGTATGCAAAACAGGACAATCTTCCCCCATTAACGAGCCGGTCGAAGAACACTACCGTTAAAAGCTGGCTTGGTTAATCAACAAATTTATTATTATGTTGTTTGTCAGAAGTGTAAAAACTCTTTAGGGTAGGAAGTCGGTCGAAATGGGTCAACGGCGGAGGGGGGTGCGATTTAAATTTAAATTTGCACTCTTAAAAAACGAAGGGTTCAAAACGTTGAATATTCGCCCGGGGTACTTCATGCGATTACTGATATATTTGATTTTGCTCCCTCCAATTTCAAACCTCCGGAGTTTCTGCCTCTGGGGCTCCCTGCTATTAATTCCATACACATTGGTATTCCGACCCGAGTGAAAAGCTTCAGTTCGAGTTTCATGGAATTTAAAATTAGATTTCGATTTAAGGACGTGATAGACGCCCCGTAATTTCTTAAAACGAAGTTAAAAATAATCAAACAGCGCATCTGTAGGCATTTACTTCCAATTTTTTCAAATCGAAATTCTTCATTTATATTTCTATGTTTGTTTTTACTAGTGAACTCCAGCATTAAAATAGTATAATTAATTTAACTTTAAAAATATCGATGATCAAAAATCAATAAATTATATTAATAAGTTTAAAACTAATAATATAAAAATTATCTATTCATGACTATTAATTTAGATATTCTTAATAAAACTTTTGTATATAAGTTGTCAACTTACTTGCGTTTTCCTTGATTTTCTCAAAAACTACTCCACCTAGAAAACAATAAATAAATAATATTTTTAGTGCATGTTTTTCAAACATCAATAATTTTAGTTTTTTAATTCCTAAAATGTTTAAAAAAGAAAGTTTTCCATTTAAATTAGCAACCTAAATGTTCATTTATATTTTATTTTCAAAAATTGATCGCGAAAGACAGGTGAAAATGGGTTCATAGAACGTTAGATATTATAACTATCGTTTTAATTGACTACGTCCTTACGTAGTTTTCAAAAAACTATTCATAATAAAAAAAATGTAAACGTTATTTTTCCTATGGCTAGCTCTTCTTTCAGACATTGCAATAAATACAGTATTTGTCAATTGCTTATAAAGATTAAAATATATTTGTTTTTCTAATGGTATCAAACTATTGTATTTTCGGATTAAACATTCACTATGATGAAGATAGCATATACCATTTGAAATTCGGTTTAGAAAAGCTAAAAATACAAAATTTACAAAAAGAAAAACCACTGTTTTTCTAAATCTTTAAGAAAGTTTTCCAAAAAATTAAGTTTAAGAATAACGCTATCATTTACAAACAAAATATTTTTAAACTGCCCCCTTACCGATATTTTTGAAAAAAGGATGGCAGATTGCCAAACTAGGAATTCGACGGTCAAGTGAAAAGAAGCATGCTGATATGTTGGACTTGTAAAACATAAAATAACTGGCATACCTAAAACTATCTTGGACAAATCAGAAAAAAATTACTAGACTTTGAAAAGCCAAGTTTAAAAATCAGCACAATAGTAAGTTAAACTGGAAAAACAGCGGGCTACTCTTTTATCGTCTACGGATGGCTCAAAGAGATTAGGACAGAAATTGACAAAAATAGGCCTAAATATGAGCAAAAAATGATTCTTGTTACCACCAAAACTATTTCCAGCCAGATTTATAGCCATGGAAATATGAAATAAATAATTAAAATCTCATGTGTGCAACAGTTGTAATACTACAGTATAACCAAACAACTCTTCAAACCTACGAGATCAACGTAAAAATTGGAAATTGTATACATCCTAAGGATAAGATGGTTTGCATATTTTGAGAGAATTTCAGACAAGACTCTAGACATCATAGTCAAAAAGAGAACTTTGGAATAACGTACGCTTAAATTTTTGTGGTGCAAATAATGGGAAAAACTGTCAAGCCAGGTTTGAGGCGAACTAAAAGACTATTCACAAAAAGAATCCGATGGCCGAAAGAGAAAAGCAAGAATTAAACATCCTGACAAGACACAATCCTGTAAGAAGCTTTTTAAAAATACGCTACAATCAAAAAATACCTATGAAAGAGAAAGCGACACAAGAAGTATCCTTTAAAAATTCCGGCAATATCAACTCAAAGGGTAAGGAAAAATATTATTGAACAATGAAGATCTAGATGCCATACCACCAAGAAGAATTTTAGATATTAAGAAACGTACAACTTCCAGGAAGATCAACTTGTAGGTTTCGGTATTTTATTTTTTACCATTGTAAACCTCAGATGCTTGATCATTAGAGTTCGTCAGCTTTTGCATTGTTTCATACTCAAAACGATAAATGATAAAAACCCTATAAAATAATTTCTCAACAACCAAAACGAAAACAAGAAATGGTAAATCATTAATAATTACTCAATGCCATTATCTTAAAATTCGTTCAAAATGTTTTTAGTTAATCATTAATATTAAACTAATATATTTTATACCGTTTTTATCCTTATAAATTGAATTTGAATAAATAAATAATCAACCAGCCTGATGAAAAAATCGTCCGGGTAAGTGTATACAATAGACGGGTTGATAAATGACGGAGGAGGGGTCATTGATTTTCCACGTAATGATTTGCAATTTATTTAGGTTGTGTAACACTCCCTTACACAATTGGGGGTAGTATGCGTTTTGTATATATAAAGCACAGCCTTTTTTATATCTTTCTCTGCTATGGCTTTAGACGAATTTCCGTCAATAGATGTTGTTTTGCAACTTACAAAATTATATATTATTACAGACTGTTCGATCCCGTATATAGTGCCTAATAGCCCGAAATTCAACGGTAATAAGTATGGCCAAGATTGAATTGAAGCAATGAATAATATTTTTTATTAATAATAATTGAATAACGAAGCACTAGGACTTGACGCGTTTAAGAAAGTAGCTTGACGAGATTCACACCAACCTGAATATAATATATGTACTCACAAAATCAGGGACCGTTTTTATCATTTATGGTAAATGAGAAAATGTGTTGGCTTTTACTTATAAGAAAACTGGAGAGACAATGACGGGTGTAAAATAGAATACGCAGGTTGTAGATTTCGTCCACTTTGCCATGCTAAACCTATTAATATTATTTTGTGGAAGCCTTAAATTAAAATAATATTATAAAAATAAGTCCTTATGAAGGGAATGTATTTTTTTCGGAAGCTTAATGAAGAGACTGAATATATTTATTTATTTCAAATTCGTCTTATCCCAATATAATTTTTTCCTACTTCATATCGTCTACATCATGATAAAACTATAATGTTTAATTAAAACCCTTGTTGTACTTTATCAATACTTTGCAGAAATATTTGACATTCGTTTTTTTTCTAATTAGAAACTTTTATAAGAAACTATATAAAATACATATTTAAAAAAATCAATTTTGAACTTACGTCTAGTTTCTCGGGAAGGAAAGTCATTTACAAGCAAGAATTGTTTCCGATAAAAGGGGTGGCGCGGCCAATGTCTTGAATGTGAATGTGATAATGCAATACCTCACCCGGAAAATTATGCTTAGAATTACCAAGTCCCTTTAATTTCCCTATAATATTATAAAAGAGCTTCCCTTTTGATGCTTACTTCACCTTTTAAGGATTTCCGAATATAAATTACAGAAAAGGGGGTTTCCAAGCCGGCTCCACCTTCGCCCAACTTATTAAAATACTCGGTTTATTTCTTATCAAAAGAGATTATAAATCATTCCTTCTCAGGGCGCGATATTCAGAATTATTAAACATGGAATAACTTTAAAATTGGGGAATCAGGTATATTTAAAGTGAAAAACCTATTTGCTCAAGAATACGTTACTCTTTGATGTAAAAAATGTTTAATTAATTATTTAAAAAATAATTCATGCAAATCGTAATTAAACGTTTAATTAACTCTTAATTTAATGTAGCAGATAATTACATAATAAGTATTTTACTGAAACTTTAAAATTTTGCATTTATTGGCAAAATTTGTTTTATAATTTTTATTTATTTTTTTTTTTTTAATTTTAAAACGAAGTAATTTCAGCTTCGGTCGATATTTCGCCATCGGCCCTACAATCAATGAACGAAATTTAATTTTTTACAAATGTACTACACACTCATACAAATAAATATCTTTTGACATATATACATATACACACAGTAAATACAATATTTAATGATTGAAAACACCTGCTCTCTTGAGAAAAGGAACATCATTCGACACACCGCCTGAGTTCTATCTTTACGGCAGGGCTCATGCTTACTCGCTCCTTGCATCGTGCAAAGGAACTCTTCAGTCAGATGTCGGCATAGGAGCCCTTTCCCTTTATAGTGTTGAAAAACTCCAACAAGTGATGTTTCGCGCAAAGTATCTTATATGTTGAAAAGGAAGTTGGTATTTTTAAAATGTACAAATACAAACATTTCCTGTAAGTCGGTTTACGATTTGCTATCCCTTGCTTACAGAACCGAGTGACACAGAAGTCCCGGACGGTCCTGGCGCGACCCAACGCTGACTCCAACGCACTCATCGTTAGCGGCACGTTATATGCCACTCGAGTGTCGCAGTTTGTTCCGTTTTAGCTTTGAACATTTGAAAGCAGTCGATTTGGAGACGCCAGCAAATTGCCGCGCCAATTCTTCAGCCTCTCAGCCACACCTCCGCTCCGACATAAACTGAGAAGAACAAATATTTTTTTGAAATGGTTTACGTGAGTTTACTCCTTAATCTTCTTTATTGTAATTTTATTAAAGGTATACGTGAAAGGAACGGAACTCTAGTCTTCGTAGGTAGTGTATGAAAGGAAAAGCAAATCATAAATCGACTTAGAGGAAATGTTTGTATGTGAGCGTTTTAAGAATACCAACTCCCTTTTCAGTGTTTGGGCCAAAGTGATATATCATGTTAAATTCACCAACCCGGTCTCACCCTAATATACCGCACAACAAATTCCGTTAAAGAATATCGTCCTACTTCCAATCAATATCGGGTAAACCTAGCAAAAATAAGCGAAGTTATTTGGCCTGCGGGGTCTGATGGGGCTTTCATACATTTTTTTCCACTTTCGATATTAGAAATGTTTGCTAAGACGTTGTTGTACTAAGTTCGATTCAATCATCTTAAAGTCTTTTAAAAGCTGAAAGACAACTTTTACATTATGTCGATTACCAAACTCTATGTTGTCGAAAAACCTAGTAAAAGTGTCACTTTTTCCAAACATGAATGCACATATATAGCATATTTTACTGTAGGATCTTATAACCTAGTTAAGCTTGAAGAAAAACCAACTAAAACACTCGTTTTCAACCTGGTATAAATGAATAAAAAAAGTGATACATAATCCCACGTACTTCATGAAATTTTAGCCTTACGGTACATTAGTTTTTAAGATACATTTTTTAAAAATCACAAGCAAAGAATAACACAATTGTGATGAAGAACAATTTTTTCGAGTATCTTTAGTTTTTGTGCTATTATTTTTTTTTAATTTAAAAATTTCAATCTTCAAAATAACTGATATTTTTCAACCGTTTATAAAATTCAAATTTATAGCAATTAAATGTTAATTTTCCGTTACTAATAATTTACCATAGAGAAATTAATTACATTATTTAATGTTCATTAGTACAAGCAAATATTCTAAATGCGCTATTTGCAAAGCGAAGAAAATCTTGTTTAAACTTCAGACAAAAACTTTCAAAACTCATAAACCTTCATCTACATAGACGTTTTTGTATTAAAATAAAAAAGATAAATGAACCAAGTATTTTACATATTTAACTTTTGAGAAGTTGCATGTGTTTAATGTTCATTACTAGAAGAAAACATTCTGTAAGTGCTATATCTGCCAGCATTTAGAGAAGCAAGAAAATCTTCTTTAAACTTAAGACCAGACTTTGGAAACTCGTCAAAGTTTACATTCTTATGATTCTGTAATTTTCTTACTTAAGATTAAGATGAAAAATTCTAGTGAATCTAATTTACAGGACGATTACCCTTGCATAAGATATAGCGGAATTGATGAAATAAAATTGTAAAAGGTTGAAGTAGCTTGAAAAGTAAAATAGAGGCTTTTTTTGTCTAACCGGACAATAACTTCCTGAAGTATGTATGTCTGTTCACAAAAAACCCAGTATACCATATACCAAGTGGAGTAAATGTTTATTTTCTTATGCGATGTTTTATTTTTTATTTATGGTTACAATAAATCCAAATGAATCTCTTAATTTTTAAAAAATCTACTTTGTAGTAGTCTTAAAAATTGATGTATTACGTATGATTTCATGGAACACAATTGGGAAAGGTTGAAGGAACCTGAAAAATTAACATCTCGGTTATAATTAAAATTCAGACAATATACAATAGGGAACTCTTAGTCCAATTTGATGTATGCAATGCCGTATAAAATGTGCAGTACATCTGGACTATTGAAAAATCTTCATAAAACCACCTATGTATATTTATATATATCACCAAACAGCTACAAACATAAATTAATAAGTTTGATAATAATAAGTAAAGATAAATAACAATTTTTGCCACGTTGAATTTTATATTATTAATTACACTCCAATACAGCTCTATTTGGATGCCAAATAATTTAAGGACAACTACATATAAATACCAAATTATGCGATACACTTCATTCAAAACCACCTTGAACCTTCAGCAAACGAACATAACTCACGATGTTCGAAAAGGACATGAACCTAAAAAATATGATTCACTATTTTCGTGGTCCGCTCGACCAATTAATATATCACAATTAATTACGGATTTTAGTTGAGATGAAAAAAAGTTAATGGCACTGGAGGGATTCGAACCCACGACCTGCGGCTAGATACGTCGCTGCTTTACCACCTGAGGTATCGTGACCTTGATCCACTTGGAATATGACAAAAGGAGGGGAACTCGTAAGGTGAGGTTGAGATGGGGAGTTGATGTCTGAGTGGATCGAGGTCACGGTAGCTCAGGTAGTAGAGCAGCGTCGTATCTCGCCGAAGGTCATGGGTTCGAATCCCTCTCGTGTCATTAACTTTTTTTCTTCTCAACTAAAAACCGTAAATCATTCTAAAAAAATATAATATTTTCCACCCATTAAAATATTATGAAATATTCACAAAAGTCACGCAGTTTCTGACGGTATCCGGGTGCTAAAACGCGTCTGACATATCGAAACTGGCTGGATGGAGAGATCAAAATTACGGAAAACGATACAAACTAAAGATGAAATATGCTTCCTAGCAATGTAAAATCAGGGTTATATTTCAATTTTTATAAATGTCGTATTTAGTCCAGTACTGTTTGCCATTTTCCAGGTTCGCAGTACTATTTCCTACAATTGATTTGGTGCTAATCCAATTAGAGTGCTCAGTTCTATCAACTCCAGATTTGAGATAAACCCAGGGGAAGAATTTAAGAGGAGTTAAATCGGAGAAACGTGGGCGCCCGATCTACAGGTGGCCATGGCGGCCTTGCAGCATCTCCGCAGCATTCCGCACGAGGATAACGTATGGCTGGAAGCGATGTTGACTCGGAATTTTTAGGAGTGAGTTTAGTACGGCTGCCCAGCTCGGAAGCCGAATCTGAGTTATCTTATTCACGAATTCTCACAAAAAGAATGTTGGAAATAAAAACAGTGCAGGGCACAGGAATGTAACATAACAAACGGTAAAATGTACTTTAATTGAAGAACGTTCTTTACTTAAGTTATCTTGTAATACATAAAACAAAATGAAATGTCCAAAAACATATTTTCCATGGGTACCAAAGTGACATCTGGGTTGACTTTCAATTTTATATAAACATCTCAAATTGATCAAACCTCTATTGTACTTTATTTATTAAGTTTCATATATAGTTTTAACAACTAAACTAAAAAAATTCTTTGAATCTATCTATCTATCTATGTATATGTATATATAATGTGTGTACGTGTATGTGTGTATATGCATATGTGTTGTTTTTATTTCCTTAGTTTTTCACATTCGGATGTTAGAACGGAAGACCTCTCCAAAGGCAGCGGGTTTTTTTATAATCAGTTTTTCCCGCTAAACGCAGTAACAGATTAAACAATACAAAATGATTACAATATTAAGGTTGTAGAAGGCTATAAAGCCCTGTGTTTCGCACTTCTAACGCAAATGTAAAAAGAGTCAGGTTGAAATCTGCACACATGTAAATATTTGGTCAAATGTACTAGATTTTCTTCTGTATGTATGTATGCGTGTGTGTGCGTATGCCTCTCTCTCTCTCTCTCTCTCTCTCTCTCTCTCTCTCTCTCTCTCTC
>CM077102.1:23745654-23764636 GCA_039619505.1 Cimex hemipterus
CTCTCTCTCTCTCTCTCTCTCTCTCTCTCTCTCTCTCTCTCTCTCTCTGACACCGTTGTAGGAAAGCTCTATCAAATTTAAAATTAAGGTTTGAATTACTAGACAATTATTTTCAGTCGTTTAATTGTCACGTCATTATATATTATGACTAAAATTTTATATTTTCATTTTTCTCTTTATTTTGATGTTAAAATAAAGTAATAAATAGTATTTTGCTATGAGATGCTAAACATTTTTCTAATTCTAATTTATTTTTTAAAAACAAAATTGAGATTTTAACAGGTTTACTTGATTAAAATTTTGCGTCATTATCTAAAATTGAACAGTCTATTGAATCGTTTAAAACCAATTGATAGGCGTTGTGCACAACACACACCTTTAAAATTGAAGCAATCAAAGATTTATAAAGAATATCAAGTATTCACTACAAAACACAAAACAGATTGGTGAATTTTTGATATATGGACCATTGAAGGAATTAATTGAAAACATCTGTCAGGTTAATAAACTTTTCATCAGATATTGGGTTCCAAGGTCGGATTATAACCGACGGATTATTCTGAGTAGTGCAAAACCTGCTTTACAACTCTCAGCACTAAATCTTAAAGCCTTGAGAGACTTTATCTGTTACCAATCACATCTTAAAAAGGACTAATTAGAATAAAAAATAGATAAAATATATATTCATGAATAAACATTACAGGATAAATCTCACAGGGTGGTTAACTACGTGATGCAAGAAAGTAATTGGATAGAAAACTGTAAATGAAGTAGAATGCCGCAAAAACTGGTCATCTAAATAATCCCATCGAGAAAATAACGAGTTTTTTAATTCGCAAAAAAACGGACTTTTTGCACAAACAAAATTAACAAAATTCCGTTGTTGTTTTTTTCATCAAAATTCAGGTGGTGTTTAAAATCAACGTTAATTTGCCTAAATAATAAACCATCTCATCCCTTCAAACTTTCCCGTCCATTAATAGCCGTTTTGCTTGCACAGAACAATAAACGTGAAACGATGGATGATTTTTGAAGGCTTTAAAAAATTCGCTACGGATGACATACCATACAGGTTGGTTGAATTTCACAAAAATCGCTTCATTTAGTAAACTTTTGACTGCATGCTTGGAGGAATCGTAATATTTGGAGCACAAACGTCGAAAACCCGCGTACCATGGAAAAATCTATGTGTTTTGATAAGAGAAAGATTTTGTGTTAATTGGTCAGAGAATTGTTTTATTAAAGAAAAAACTGAATGCTACAGATTGAAAAAATAAATATTGAACTTTTTACGGCTGAAAAGAGTGGAAGGCAAATTAAATTTTCTGATTCTTTCCATCTCTTTGACCGAAGATTGTTGGAATGTGGATCGTGAGAATGTCTATGTCCTTGACTATTTTCCCGAGAATAGTGGATTGTTGATAACAATATTGTATGAGTCGTTTGTTAGTCGGCGAAAGTTTAGACAGTCGGTCAAATAGTCTGGCGAGTGTCTATTGTACGTTGGGGCTGACCCTTGGGTTGCCTTTACCGTAAACATGGTACTTCTCTAGTGTTTGGTTAGAGATTCCACTAAAATCTAAACCGCGACAGGAGAGGATATGTAGGTTTCGACGCTAGCGGAGTCTCTACTAAAAGTAGAGTTGTCTTCTCTATCTATGGAGTGCGTCGGGATGCTTGGCTGATGCATTTCTGCCCCTTTTGTTGGTTCTCATTAAATGTGGCACTGGTTAAGTGCCAAAACTTAACCCACCCCCTCGGAAGGGGTCAAGCGGGTGAAGTCGGCATGTCTATCGATTAGTGTATGTGTGAGCTTCTACGCCGTACCTCGCGGAAGAAGCACATTTTCCGCGCGCGGAGGTGAGTCGCTCCTAACTTCAGCTTCTAAGGCTAAGTGCATACACTAAAGAACCTCAATGTTATAAGTCATTCTGACCCGAGTGGGGTAGCAAAAAATGTTCCAAGTCCTTACCTCCTACATGAGAATGGACTCGTAGTGGCTTAGGAGCGATTCTCCTGGCGGGAATTTAGAGAAGAGGCTGTTCTTCTATCTGTGACCTCTGCCTACAACCTTGTGTATGACCATCGTCATCACCTCTGCCTCGGATCGGACCATCGAAGTGTATAGCGTCGACAATTAAATGAACTCCGAATAAAAATTACTTTTTACAAACAATTCTATTATAAGAGCTACAACTGTTCAGACGGGGCTTACAGAAGAGAGTGATTAAAATTACAATAATAAACCTATAGGAAGGGAAGGGGGTTTTAGATTAGTTATCAGTAGATATAGGGTCAGCAGTGTCGGATTACTGTTTCCTTTCCTGTAACTGACGACGCTCAGACTACGCTGACGGAAACCCTCGAATATGTAAGAAGGGGTGAATGGGAACGGATAATGGTCGGTGGAGAATACACGAATGGTGTCCTTTACCGAAGGTCCTCTAGGGGGTGGTTAGCAATTGCAAGCTGGAGGATCCCCAAAATCGGGGTCATAGAGTGGCCTTTTCTATCTACGGGTGCGTGAGATACCAGGCTGATGCATTTCAGCCACCTAGGGTAGCCCTTTACTCGCAGCAAACGGTTCGATGCTTAATGCGGACCGAAGCGGAGTGATGTCTGTATTGGCCCTCCGGACTGGGGCGGCTTCTATATCAAACTTCGCTGCTGTAAAACATCTTGAGAATCAAACCACTAGGTACGGACGTTAAAGATTCTCATTGTCCTTTTCATGAAGACCGAGAATTTGCTAACCTTATATCCTGTAATAGCTCAAGATAATTTACAGTATCGTCATACGGAAGAAGGATATTCATACAGACAGGAGGTGTTGGGTTTCGTCAAAATGTATACGTTAAATATTTACTTTTGTCCCAGTTTTCTTCACCTTCTAATTAGTATGCCACTTTCTACTATGGAAATGTGTTTTTGTGAGAGATAACAGTATTTGAATTAGAGAAATGACAGCTGGTACCATTAGCAAATGTAGATGTAACTGTTGCATCATGGGTGTAGCATGAGGGATATAACCGTTTCCAAGGGAGATGTAAAAGAGTACATGGCTTTCGAAAATCTGAAAATATATATTTATTGGAAGACTTGATTTGATGTTAAGAAATATTGGTAAAGATACCCTTCAGACTATCGTGACATCTTTATCAGTGACGTGACGACAAGAAATCCTGTATAAAGTATAAAGTTTTCACATCTTGATAATAGTGTACGACGTGCGTTTTATTATTCATAATATTGTAGAGGGGAAATCTATGTGGGGGTTTGGAGACAAGATGATTTATGTCAGTGAGCGTACGACTGCTGCCAATTTTTCCATTTGTTATTCAACAGTATTGTTCTTTTTAACTGATTTTTCATGGATAGTGAGTGTTATCAACAAGTGTTGTTATGTTTCTCACTCATGTTGTTATTTTCAGGAAAGACTTAGGAGAAAATTTCGAAGTATGCAAACGAGTTGGGCCGAGTGGGGAGGCGTGAGGGTGGAAAAGTTTTCCGAGCGTAGCACACATAACGGTTGGTTAATTTTTGCTTGTATAATCCAAGAAAAAAAAGTACCAACAACACAAATCTTTCCAGTTTATGTAAAAAATGCAGAACGAAAAACTGGTGGAAAACTCTTACTTCCCGAGTATATAAACATGAAAAATTTCATGATTATGCGCACGAAACCTATTTTGTCACATCGGCCCCGGTATGAATGGATATTAAAAGTTGTGCAGCAAGAGATTTTGGTGGGTTTAAAATATATTACGTTTTTATAGTAAAAATACCGTTATTGTGTAAAGCAATTACTCTTGGTCTTTTACCAGTAATCGGTACCGTTAAAGCGAGTATAAACAACCCTTGTCACATACAATTTAAATGTTTTGTGGAAGGGAATGTTGATAAATAACTCAGCTTCAATGATGTTGGTTGATGTTCAAACATCTCATTTGTACGGTTCCAGGCTACTATCGTTTTCAGTATTGATCGAATTGCTATTTTGGTATATTCGCGGTTTGTCGTTCATAAATAAGAAAGAAAAAATTTGTGCATTGCCGACAGGGTGTCCTTTATAGACGGTCCGGCTGAATTTTTCTTGAACCAACGGCGCCATCAACAAAACTGCCTGTTTATTATTTTTTGCCGTAGGTTCAAATTTTTACTTTTTTTGAGAAAAATTATACAGAGTACCTCAGGGCAAATTCAGAGGATTTCAAAAACGACCCTCTACCTCTTGTTACAACAATTGAAGTTTTGTTTCCTAAACACAATGGTGCAAAAGGATTTTTAAATTGGTCAAAAATGTCAAACTTATCGCAACAAGTTTGAAAAAACCGCTTTCGGTTGTTTCGTTTTTGATTTGTCTTTTCCCTAAAAGAAGCATTAATTGCCATTATTGTTTACATTATGCCATTGTTTATCAAGCTCATATTGTGGAGCAAACGTTAATTCCTGAAAGTAAATAAATTTGACAATAGTACCTATTCGTTCTATTCTGTATTCAATTCAAAATGAATCGAAAAGCACATTTTTCTGATCTAAGCGAGTTAATACGTACTACTGATTTTTTGATAATTGGTGGTATTGAGAGTGGTGCAGTCGAGTTGGGCTCCCAGAAATTTCATGATTGAATAAACCACAAAACGTCTATTCCTGTGGCTCGCAATATGAGAAGATTGGATCAGTTTCAGTTCCATCACCAAGTAATCGGTAGCGTAATTTCGACGAGGATCTGAATATTTCACTGTATATTCGCGAAAATCCGAATTCCTCTCACTGAAATGTTGGATGGTTTTTAGGCTTTTAAAAAAATAAAATTAGAGAGATTTACTCCTGACTTACAATTTTAAACCGTATCTCTCTCACCTTGCCCTGCGACCTCGAGAATTTGATTATGACGGGCATCTAACGCTGCACGCCGCACAAATGTCGGTTTGGGAAACTGAGCTCTTCCATACTAACGAATCAAAGTTCGCCTCTAATAGCAGACTAAACCCTTGAAATTTTTGAACCTGGGCAGAGATAAATCCGAGAATTTAGTATCTTTCTCACCATATCAACGTTTGGTGTGGACTTTTCTAAAATAAATTAATTGGTCATTATTTCTTAAAAAATAATTTAAGTGGTACTTAGTTCCTCAATTTTTTCGGTAGATTTTTACAAACTTTTTATACGATGTTCTTCTGCAACAAGAATTATTTTATATTTATTATATTATTATATCGAAAAAGAATTATTTTACACCTTGGTGGATGCACCCACACAATTCGTTGCAGGAGAGTCGTTAATTGAGCCGTCACTTACCGGCTAGGTGGATAGGACTTCATGTCCATATAACCATTTAAACAAAAAAAAAAAAAAAAAAAAAAACTTAGTGTAAAGCCGGCGGCAAAGAATGCAAAATGCTTGTCAATCCATCTCCCGCTCTAACCGATAACGATCTTTGGTGAATCCCTTTCACTCGATGCATATAAATTTACTGAATTGTGTGAAAATAAAAATAAGAAAAAATATACGTAATACCAAAAAAAAAAAAATGAAAAGGAATTTTTGTGCCACAAAAAACTAAGGTCTTGAAAAATAATGTATTCAGATACTGTGTGGATAAATAAAAATATGTAATAAGTAAAAACATGCGATATCAACTCCTTGCCCTTAAAATTGAAAATACAGCAGGTTGTTCGATTAAAAAAAAAGAGAGACAGTCCTTCCTCGTCCTTTGATATCCCAACTCACACTGCCTCCTGCTGTAGGGGATTAGCTTATCCTTCGAGATAACCTTCCTTTTTTTGAAAATATTGTTATAAACCAGTGAAGAGGCAGTTCGAACATGAAATGTGATTAATAAATAATATTGAAAAATAATAAATAATATATTGCAAACTAAATGACTATATTTTTTTAACTATTTGCCATAGTTTCATACCATCAACTAGTGCCATCATTTTTTGACCAATTTAAAATCCGACTGGACCATTCTTTTCAGTTGAAAAAATCCATTAAAATCATTTGTCAGGTTGTATAGTATTTTTCAGTCAAATGAAGTTTTTTCAACGAAATAAAACTTTTTCTCGATCAAATGAAGGCTTTTTTTCAATCAAATGAAACTTTTTTCAATTAAATACATATATAATATAAAATGTAGTTTAGACATATATAGTATAAAATATGTTAAGTTTTATTTTTATAGCGTCCTAGGTTCAGATGAAACTCAAATTCGAGCCATCAAAAAAGGAAAACCCGTTATGGTTTAAAGCCTTTTTTTAAATAAATATATAGGTATATTTTTTGTATTACTGTTGTATAACGAGCGTTTGTCTAGTTATGTAGAAATTAATACTTTAAGCGTGTGGATATGCTTATACTTTTCATGTAAAGGATTTACAGTACTCTGAAACCCTTGAGCCAAGTCGTTTATTTTGTGCATAACCTTACGGAAGCATGTCGAAAGGAATCGAGATTGTGAGTGATTTATGTTAAGTTCGAAGGGTTGAAGTATATCGATTGAAATTACCTTACCTGGCGGGACAGAGTTTTAACAAATAACAGCAACAATTGCTGTTTACAATTTCGGGTTATATTTTAATCATAAATTGAAATCCAATCTGCTGGTGGTATATATTACACGTAGAACTGCAGATACAAATAGTTGAAGTAAAAAGAAATATTTTAAACGTATTACTTAAATAATACACATCGTGAAAATTACAATTAAGGGAGGATTGTTACCATAAGATATAGAATGGCATTAAAGTTGTAATTTGTGTTTGCTTAATTGAAAAAAATATACTTGCTTTTAACTTTTACGAAGAAATAGAAAATTTAAATACATGGAAAATTAAAGAATACATATTTAACCCCTTCCAAAATGTGCCCACCTTTCCTTATACCGGCTAACTTCCGGGGCGCATTAATTATTACCTTGGGAAATGAACCATAATGGATGAAATATTTATTTAGACGATAAGGTGAAAAGTAAGAACGTTGTTCATCGGGTAAACTCCAGTGTGAAAGAGAGAAGTAATGGAAGCCCGTTCTTACAACGAACTTCTACGGCTCAAAAAGTAAACTTCCGCTAACGGTAGAAAATCAAAAGAAAGTTTCATTCATTCAATGCCGGGAAGAGAGATACAGTTTTATGACGCGTTGAGTTTTGATAGAAGGGAGGTTTTAAGTTTTGAACACGTCGTTTCATTGTCAAATCATCGTTGTGCGATAATCTTTGTCATGATTGTCTATTTCACGAATTTCGGAGTTGTTCTTTTCAAAGCTTTGTAAGAATACTTCGATTTTTGCTGATAGGGCTGCCTATTCTTAGTCAGTATTTGCATTATGTTCAAGGGTTATTGTAAATAATAGTAATATTTTTAGTCTAGTGCGATTCACGAAAAATTCATCACTTCCTTAGGAGAGAATAGCCAACCTTAGTTTTACATCTTTCTTTATCGTGCCAACGTTTCTATCTTTATTGACATCATCTTCAGGGACTGAGATTTGTAAACAGTGTTTAAATCTTACTAAAATGAATTTATACAATGCTATAAAATTTTAGAATCAATCAACTCAAAGTGTTTGTTTTCCGTGTAAATAAATGTATCCTTCTAGCCTGTCGTGTTGAGAGTACCAGTGAGATATTGATATTTTATGTTTATATACGTCGAATTTTGAAATGGAAAGACATTTTTTGTATAAGGAGTTTTGTATAAGAGCAGGAGGCTGTTTTGTGGTGAAAAGAGTCGACAGAGTCGATAATAATGGGGAATGGTTCGGCCTGATTATCATTTCAGGATTTATTACTAGGATGATTAGGGAAAGGAAAGCCAAATTGTTGAAGAATTAGATTACGTAGAAATGTTTGATGTGTAGAATTTGATTATTGTATAGGTTGTATTACATATTGTATATGTATTATATACATTGTATAAATTCTTTTTTTTTATATAAAATTTTCTATCATTGTATAAATTCATTTTTTAATCTACAATTTTCTAGCATTGTATAAATTCTTTATTTTATCTAAAATTTTCTAGCATTGTATAAATTCATTTTTTAATCTAAAATTTTTTAGCATTGTATAAATTCATTTTTTAATCTAAAATTTTTTAGCATTGTATAAATTCATTTTTTAGCATTGTATAAATTCTTTTTTTTATATAAAATTTTCTATCATTGTATAAATTCATTTTTTAATCTACAATTTTCTAGCATTCTATAAATTCATTTTTTATCTAAAATTTTTTAGCATTGTATAAATTCATTTTTTATCTAAAATTTTTTAGTATTGTATAAATTCTTTTTTTTATATAAAATTTTCTAGCATTGTATAAATTCATTTTTTTACCTAAAATAGTGAAGCATTGGGTAAATTCTTTTTTTTAACCTAAAATTTTCTAGATTTGTATAAATTCATTTTATGTTCACATCCTACGTGTGTTTGTAAAATTTAAACAACGTTTATAAATCTCAGGCTCCGAAGATGATTTCAATAAAGCACGCCAAGAAAATTTTTTTCTAAAACCTGTGTCACAATGGACCACATATTACGATCTCCGAATAATTATTACACTCATTCTTTCTTATAATAACATGTCACGTATAAACAAATAATCTGTCAACACAGTCGTTTAGGAAAACAACAAGAACTATAAAAAAAATCTTTTTTTATAAACTTTAACCATTTGTTGTATAATAAGTCTTTTAACGAGCAAAATGAAATGTGATATCCATATTCAACCTAAATTTATTTTAAAGCTATTTGTTAGTTTTTATTACAGGAAGAACCTAATACAAGAAAATAACCTTAAAACACATTGTAGGTTGAATGGATCGTATCGCATTTCATTTTGCAAGTAAAAAGACTTCTTAACCAACAAAGGGCAAATTTATTCAACAGACGAAAAACAATTGACACGCGGAATATTTGTCTAGTTTCCGTGTCCTACAGATCATCAAAAAGTAACTTCAAAACAACTGTTGTTTTCAGAAATCGGAGGGCGATACTTGTTCTAAAAGAGGCGCAGTGCCTGAGAACTTTCAACAATTGTAAGAGAGACGTTAAAGTAGTCACGTCCCACCAGCGGGAAATTTCCTTGGGGATCGGTTTGGACGATTTGGTCTGTTGTAAGCCATTCGAAGTTCGACGGGGAGATATTTTATATTTGATTTTATAATTAATAGCTATAAATCGTTGTTGTGATCAATACGGAACTGTCCTTGAAGGGAGTATTTTCAAAAAATGCCTGTAAAAGGCCACAAATAAAACAATTTAATAAACTTATACTTGTGAATTTTATGCTGTAAAACATTTTAGTTCATTTGTTCAGAAACAATAGGAAAATTCCCAAAATTCATCATTCCAAACGTCCGTGTATAAAAAACAACCATATATTGTTTTTCCCGAAATATCGCTACATTCATCAAATTATTCGAACGATCCATTCAATTATTTGCAATTGCAAAAATAGTAGAATAGATTTCAAATTTGACTACACTGCACGACTTCTTGTAATAGCAAGTGAAACCCGAAAGACGAAAGTATTTCAAAAACCTTTTTCTTTCGCAGAAACAAAAGTAATATAAACGAGAGTTTAGCTCTTGATGCATATTTAGGCTGGAAGCGACAAACATTCCAGATAAATTTCAAAAGGATATATTGGGCAACGTCAATCATAACAAATGCAGATTAAAAAATGGCACGTCTAAACAATGGCTGTTTTTCATATTAAACTGTAAATAAAATTGTAAATATAACATACATTTATAATGTAAAGTACTAAATGGTAATAAGATAGAGTTAATATTTATTGGGAATACGTCCCACCCAGAACAACTAAAGGACTAGTATTTTTTTTACATCTTTACTACCGTCTCTGGCTACAACGGTTTAAGCGTTCACACTGAAAGCTAAAGGTGAAGGGGTCGAATAGAAATGGGCGTTTTTTCAATAATACCCGCCCCCCTGGTTCATATAACCCCGTAGTTGAAATACCTTCGTAAATTCCACTTTATCAAAAATAAAGATTTAACAAAAATACTATTTATATGTATGTATTTTATTAAAATTAAAGGAATGCACTGTTTTCAAACATTATTATAGTTCCTACAAATAACACTTAATGTGTGGTATTTAGTGACCGTGAATTATTGATTATTCGGCGGAGACAAACAGATAAATATAAAGAAATGGTTTCAAAAGTAAACACGAAAAGTGATAGACAATGAAATAAAGAGAGACATTGAAAAAAGAGAGAAATACGATTTATCACGAGAGGAAAGAAAAAAAGAGGGAGAGAGATGAGAACGATGATCAAACAGAGATCGACAGGCAAACAGGACTGGGGGTGCAGGGACACAGAGAAATGCAAAGAAAGAGCTAAAAAAAAAATAAACACGAAATGAAATAGACCCTGAACTAATGAGACCCACATAAAACCGAGAAAGTGCAAGAAAAGGAGACCAACGGATGGAAATATAACTGAATAGGTTTAGTGGGGAGGAGGGAACTGGGACAGAGAAAGAAAGAGCTACAAAGATAAACCCGAAAAGAGATAGTCACTAAATGAAAGAGACCCGCAAAGAAAGGAAAGTTTAAGAAGAAACAAGACGATTTATCAAGAGAAAAAAGAAACAAAAAGAAAAAGGGAGAGAGAGAGAGTGAGTGAACGATGAGAGAGAGAGAGAAAGGGTAAGAAAATATGAATACATAGAGAGACAGAATTAAATAGAGAAGGAGTGAGAGAGAGAGAGAGAGAGA
The DNA here is from genome assembly GCA_039619505.1 of Cimex hemipterus. Taxonomy (NCBI): domain Eukaryota; kingdom Metazoa; phylum Arthropoda; class Insecta; order Hemiptera; family Cimicidae; genus Cimex; species Cimex hemipterus. Next base: position 23,756,405 of record CM077102.1, read on the forward strand.
GAGAGAGAGAGAGAGAACGATGAATATATAGAGAAACTGGCAGATAGATTGACAGAACTAAAAAGAGAGGAAATGAGAGAGAGAGAGAGAGAGAGAGAGAGAGAGAGAGTAAAAACGAGAGAGAATAGAAAACGGGCCAAAGTGAGGGATAGTACAAAAGAACCAGTTAATATTATATAATTTTTACTAATTTTATTACTATTACTATTAAATAATTATAAATTTATTGAATCAATTAATTTCATTAATTAAGTTAATAAATTTTGTTCAAGAAAACATGGAAATAGTTTTATCTTCTTTTTTTGATTAACAACCTTAGCATATCACAACATATCACACTTTCGAGATATAACTACATTTTTTGATTTATGGTTTATATCGCCAGAAGTATACAAACTATAAAAAAAATCAATTTAAAAGTGTGTCTTACTCAAATATCAAGTAACAATGTTATGTTATCATTTGGTCAAATATAATGGCAATTGGGCCGGAATTAGTAATCAAAACGTACATATTATATTACGACTCCAAATCCTAATGAGACAGTACTGCGTGAACGAACAATTCATTCTGTGCTGCAAAATTTCCAACTGAAAAGCAATATATCCGTAGTTCACATTTCAATATATTGGCAAAGGAATTTGATAATTAATCTTACTGATTATCGAAATGTTCCTATTTGTTTACTGAGATTATTCGTAATCCCATGAAATGTTAGTTTATTCGGATTTAACTAATTATATTTCATGGTATGATGATACAAAATAAAATTTATCTTTTAGCAGTATGAATGAGTTTAGATAAACATAATTTACCTGAAATGGAAAGACCATCGGAAAAAAGATATTATTCCCTTTAAACAATTATGCAACTTCAATCGCTGTCAGATAGTAAGCAAATATTCTAATAAACCTATACGCTTTTGGATGAAATTGAAATGGTAAATCGTGCACTAATTTTTCAACCAAAATACCAAACATTATCATCAGATAAAATAAAACAATTTAAAAAAAATGTATATATGTGTATGAGTGTGAGGGAGGATTGGAAAAGAGGAAGAGCAAGAGAGGAAGGGAGTGAGAGAGAGTATAACAAAAAGAGAAAGAGAGTAAAGGAAAGGTGAAAACATCGAAGGAGAGCGAGAGAGAAATAAATAAAGCAATGAAAACGTAACAGAAATAAAAAGGTTGAAAGGGAGGAAGAGAATAAGACAGAAAATAGAACGGGTGACAAAAATGTATTATTTTTAATAGTGCAAGAACCATATATAGTAAAAGTCTTCTTTTAAATTTGCAAATCATAAGAAAAAATTAATTGATGAACTATTTTACTTTGGTCGTTCGCTAACACTTATCAATCTGTTCATAAAGTATAGAAAAATACTTGGTCATCATTGCAAAGGACGAAGAAAGAAATATTATTTTATTCAATGCTCTGTTTCCTTCTTTAAACATTACAGACCAATATGAATATTAAAGGTAGATTGTGCATTTAATTAGTTATCTTAAAGATTTAATCGAATAAAAAAACAAATCGTGAATATGGTTAGTAATAATGTATAATAAAAATTCTTTCGCAAATTCTGTAGAGCTATATATCGCAATTAGGCGCATATGAACGAAATATCAATTTACCATGTCCCTCATATCTTACGATACTAGACCTTATCGGGAAATAGGATAATATTAATGGCGAAAATCTTTAAATATAATAAATTTTCACCAAAGCCCTCAACTAACAAACTTTGTTAGCGGTAAGTTAATTGATTTAGTCCTAACGAAGCAGTTTTAATGATAGGGCGATTCGTTAAATCATTCTTTGTGTTGAAAGAATATTATTAAGATTGGTTTCCGGTGGAATTCATTTTGCCGTGTCATTAAACGGCTTTTATTTATATTTATGTTTATTTATGAGCGTACTTCTGTTAATCTCTCAAGAATACAAGAATAAATAAAGTTGTTATGAGTTGTCGTAATATTAAATAACTGATAGTGTATTTAGTAATTTTCGATTTCCTTAGGATTCTGATTTCTTCTAATGGATAACCATTTGTATTTGGGTGGTATATTGGTATTACCAAGTAAAGCTTAAATGAAATAAACTTGATATTCTGAGTAAAGGGGGGGGGTATTAATAATAGGTCGGATTAAAAATACCACAATACAATAGGCCCTATCGCCAGGCCACATGAAATGAAAAGCGAGTACGGCCTTAAAGGGAGAATAGGATCCAATACAAAGAATTTGTCAACATAAAAAGGGAAAAACCATGTCTTTCAAGAAACGAGGGACGTTCCAGTTTATAAAACTGTTTCATCGGTTGGACTCCGTTTTCAGCTCGGGCTTAAAAAGAAGACGTCTGGCCCTTTTGTGTGATTTCCTCCAGCCGGAATGACCACGTAAGTAACTTCAGCTAAGGCAAAAAACTCTGAACAATTCACCCAGCTATACCCTTCAATTTTACATTGTGATATGTAAATATTTTGTTTACAATTGGATCATTGTTAACATTATTTAATTATTTTAATAACGCCCTAATTGAAGCCAGATAGTAAACAAAAACAAAAAATAAAGCAGAAATAAGTGTGATATTGGTAGATAGATAGATAGATAGGTTTATAGAGAGTGAGAAAAAGAGTGTGTGAGACTTGAACTAAGAGTAAGAATAATAAAAACTAATAAAAGACGAGAAAAGTCAGCAATAATGGAGAATAATTATTATTTTGCAAATAATCAAAAAGATGAACAGGCAAGAAACGCGGCAAACCATCCACAAAGAACAGATCAATTTCTTCTCCGTCCAGATGATATAGTGGCTTATGTTAAAAACATTATCAAACGAAAGTGGGCGGCAATATGGAATGCCTGTAGAGATAGTATGAAAGAAATTAAGCCACCTGTACATAAATGGCCAACTGAAGAACTTGAGAGAAAAGAACTTGTAATTCTCTCTAGATTCCGAATAGGTCATAGGTTAATTCATAATAGACTTTTAATAGGCAACAACCTTCCAACTTGTCCTCGATGTACGCGACGTGGAGAACGCATCATTTTGACAAATGACAAAACATATTTTGGCCGACTGCCCCACTTTACAACCCTTTAGGCAAAGGCTAAGAATTTAAATAAGAAAATCAAAGCTTGGATGGCAATAGGATAAATTAGATTACGAGTGAATGTTTGGAGTCAGAGCTTTATAGCACTCAGAAGAGATATAGCTAACCTAAAATAGAATGTTTGGATGTGAAATGATGTGTTATCCTTTAAAACGCCCTTACAAATTAATAATAATAATAATAATAATAATAATAAAGATAGTAAATTAGACTGTCAGATGAATAGATAAGTAGAGAAAGAGAGAGAGAGGAAAAGAAAGAAACATAAAAAGAAATAACAAAAGATGAGTAGAATAAGCAGTATTAGAGCGTAATAATTATTTTGCAAATAATCAAAAATATAGTAAATTATACCAACAATGTGACAACAGAAAACACTGTGATATTGAGAGATAGAGGTAGGTCGTTAAATAGATAGAAAGGGAGTTATATAGATAAAGAGAGAGAGAATGATAAAATAAGAGATAAGAGAGAGAGAGAGAGAGAGAGAGAGAGAGTGAAAGAAAGCAATATAAAAAATAAGCGTAATAAAAAGTAATAAAAGACAAAAAGATTAAATTGTAATATTTTTTTTGCAAATAATCAAAAAAATGGTAAATTAGACAGAAAAATAGACGAAAAGATAAGTAGAGAAAGAAAGAAACATAAATTAAAAGAATAAACTGTAATAAAAGACGAGAAGAGCTATAAGCAGTAATGGAGAGAAATAATTATTTTTCAAATAATTTTTTCAAAGGCTTTATGTTTCGAGCATATTAGCCAAAGACAATGTTATTATTATGCGTATTAGTTTCTTTTTTTTGGGGGGGGGGGAGTAGCGTGAAAAAAATGCCAGAGGCGTCGATGGGAATTGAACCCACGACCACTAGGTCTACGAGGCGAGAGTCTCTCAAGTTAACCACTCGGCAGACGCTACTGACAGACGGATAAATACGTAGAGAGATAAAGATAGAGAGATAGAGATAGATAGATAGATAGATAGAGAGACGAACGAGTGAAAGAGGGAGGGAGTGAGAGAGAGAGAGAGAGATATAGAGATAGAGTTAGAGGGAGAGAGAGATAGGATAGAGAGAGAGAAAGTGAGAATGAATCAAATGAATGAGCAGGGAAAGAAGGGAGGTACGACAAAAGTGAAGAGCTAAACGATGAAAAAGGAGAAAGGAGGAGAGATGGTTAAACAAGAAAGAGAGAGTGGAAGAAAATAATAGATTAATATGGTGGGCAAAAAAATAGAAATAGAGGAAAAAGGGCAAGAATGATTTTGTTATTCTTTATTTGGTTAGTAAATAAAATTATTGTGTGTCTATAATGGGGTAATTAAAGTACATTATTTCATTTTTATTAATTTTTTCTTTTTCGTACCAACATGTATTGGTTGTTTTGTCATTTTGACGTTATAACTTGACAATGCCGTTTTGAGTAATTTATAGATCGGTCTTGTCAGATATGAAGGGGCTGAGGAAGCACGTTTATTCAAGTGTAGTGGCTCCTACTTGATAGACTCTCAACCTTCCTCTTCATACGTTGATCAGTATTGTCAGCTGGAACTGAGATTATTAATCATACGCTGATCAATATCCTTCAGCGGATATCTAGATTCGAACACTTGAAATCCAACGGATTGGCGATTGTGCGATCCTCGGAACCTGACAATGGGATAACTGTATAGCTAACACGTCAAACATCGGATGTGGTGTGTTAAAACCAAACCTTAATGTAACATATATTTCTTTAAAACGTGACTTAATGTTTCGTTACCTTTGTATCATTGACTATAAGTGCTAGCTTGTACTTTGGTCCGAGAATATTTTGTTCGTTAATGTGACGGACGGCGAGGTTGGCAGCTTCAAGCTCCCACTTTCCCTCTTTTCTTTCTTCATTGCCCACCGTGAGTTCGAAAAGGCCGAGGATGGTCACGACGATTCCGGATTCATCTCCTTGAGGGCAAAACTCGCACCGATCTCTGAGGTTGAAGTCCCATTCTTGTAGGTACAAAAAGTCCAGGGGGTTCTGTCTTGCATTCAGTTTGTTTTTAATATCAATCTCACATAGTTTGTCTCCGCAAGTGGTGCTTCTCGAAGGAGGCCTGGGAGCGCGGCAGAGCGACGGAGAAGGAAGGAGAACGAGAACGAACAGGAGAAGAAGAATAGGCGATTGGTGTATGACTAATGATGTCATGCCCAAATTGGCCAGTCACGTCCAACGGCATCCTTTTCCAATACCTATAACAGAAACAATTATCTGCTGAATTACTGAAGTAAAAACCTCTTGTTTCGGAAAATTTACAAAGTATAAACTAAATAATTGGCTTAATATACCGTTTATGTACAGACAATTCTACAAACAAAAACGTCAATTCCTAAAATCAGAACTATATATAATTGTTAGTCCCTTCTCCTTTCACTCTCTCCTCTCTCTCTCTCTCTCTCTCTCTCTCTCTCTCTCTCTCTCTCTCTCTCGTTTGCCTCATTTTCTCTTCTTTTCGTTTTCCTCATCCTTTTTCTCTCTATCTATCTTTCTACATCTCTCTCATAAATTAAGCCGTCATAAATGAAGTCTTGAACAAATGGGACGGCGCTATCCAAATGGTTCACATGATCTCCGTCTTATAATAAAACCATTAAAACAATAAATAATAATAACACCATTAATAATAAACATTTAAAACATCAAACCTAAGTTCGCTACATAATTGTGCGTAATGAATAATTAATTTAAGCATATTAGCTTTAAAACAAATTCATCTATAAGATGCCAATACAAATCTCTTCATTTACTTTCTCACTCGTCCTTTCCGATTTGTTCAAATATTTCGGCTATTGACAGAAAAAAGCGCTATAAGAAAATAAAGAAATTCTAATTTTACACTTAGTTTTATATTATATTTTATTGAGTATTTATTTTATTTATTTATATATTAATTTTTTATAAAAGTCTTCTCATTTTAAGAATTCTAAAACGAATCGACCCGGATTAACCTCCACTTTACATGTCTTAGAGGGTTAAAAATATACAAGACTAATAATGGGAATTTTCCAGTTTGCTCGACTTTGTAAGAGATGATGAAAAAAAGAGGGGTTCGATATTCTTGCGAATGTGCCGAGAGTGGAGATTTAAGGAAAATTGGTAAATAGGATAATCCGGGGCATCATCTAGAAAGCGATTCATCGTTTTGTAAAAAACATTCCATACCTTAAAATATTTATTTATAAACCAAGTACATTTGGTAAATTTGTGACAAAAATCTACTTCGACTATCCGGGCGACAATTTTCTTAGCCGTATTCAAATCATAAGCTTATTTATTATTTGCAACATACACATTAAGCGAACTTTGAGCTTTGAGGTATACCCGGGAATAAATCGGAATGGAAGGATGTTTTGGTTTGGGTAGATGAGGGTAAAAAATTCGTCGACCCATGACTCCGGTCAATTAAGAACTCGTCAGCATATCAAGCATTTGCATACGCACCCCCTTTGGACCCGATCCGCATTTTGAGTTTGAATATGATCAAAACGGCATGGAAACCCTTCAAATCTAAAAAAATGCTACCCTTTCGATATGCTAAAGTCATATCGTAAATTAGATATGATATTAAAATAGAAAATAAAACGAATAAAGTCGTAACCAAACGTTAAATGCTTTTTATACACTTTATACAACATATATTTCAAAATTGATAACTTTAATAAAAAAAATATCTTGTTTGTTGTTTATTTTTATTGTCTATCATGAAGATAACAAGATTACAAACATATTTTACTACATCCATCATTTCTCAAATCCAATAGCAAGCGTACTACCACTTCATGCTGTGCGTTCCCATTTTTATTACTGTTATCTTCCACATTGTTAATAGTTACCACGGCTCTAGAACCGACCACGAACGAGACATTCGGAACGAAAGACAATTACAGAAAGCTGAGATTTATTGAATTGGGTAACATGATCATAAATAATCTGTGGTAAAAAAAGAAAATACAACCCTTTCTTCGTATGTGCATAATGATGATTGCTTTTATAGATTTCACCCGAAATATTTAAAAAATCCTCCCATTATTGTAACAGGTAAATCATATTAACTGAATTTAAAGTTTTCATCCTGAATTATTGAACTACAAGTTGAAAGAAACAGGTAAAACAATAAAAATTTATTAAAATTTTATTCAATAGTTTTTCCGTCTATAATTTAACACTTAAATCGAAAATTCAGGATTTGTGTCTTATGATTTGCTAAAATTTCACTAACGGTAATTTGTAAAAAGCAAGATTGGTGGTAGACGGCGGGATTTTGTTTATACCGCGTCCTTTATGAGCAATTGCATTCCCCCTTCCTGTACTTTATGGTATGCCTGCGCTTTTCCCCGGTTTCAGGAGGGCATTACTCCTTCCAGGGTTATAAGTCCCGAAAAACGTGCTCGCTCCGTTGAAATAACCGTGTAAAAATTGTACCACTAGCCTGACATACCAGGCCAACGGCGTGGCGCAACAATCCAGGTAAAATTGAACAATTCGTTTTCCTAAAGTCACCAGTTAGAAACTAAGTAGAAATCTAACTTATATTGTAATTACTGTTTGCAATAGTAATGTTGATTCGCCATAATCAGACAAAGATTGAGGAAATATGTCAGAGCGTCATTTAAACTGTTCCGTAGACAATTAAATTTTAGATATTGATATTATATATGGACGAACGGCCAAACTGCGGCACATGTATTTCGCTTTCCTCATTATAATTGCTTGATTTATTATTAAAAATGCTAGAACTTACATCAATCAAAATATCAAAATTTATGTACAATTTATATAACAATATTACAAATATAAGAGGTCTGATTTTAATAGACTCTGACCTTTAAAATTTGTTGGTAGCTTTAAGTGTGGACTGGACAGGGAGACCCTGTTAAAATGGTTAAAATGTTTGACTCGCTGGTTTGTTCGGGAATCTTTTATGGGTGTATGGCTAACTCCTTAATGCTGGATAGGTATAACAGTCAGGGCCTTAGAGCGATCTCGGGGACGTTCAGGGCCAGCCTGGCCAGCCTGTCCTGCGAGCTGAACGTCCTCCCAAACTTTAGAGAGAGAGAGAGAGAGAGAGAGAGAGAGAGAGAGAGAGA
>CM077102.1:23765036-23779727 GCA_039619505.1 Cimex hemipterus
TAGAGAGAGAGACAGAGAGAGAGAGAGAGAGAGAGAGAGAGAGAGAGAGAGAGAGAGAGAGAGAGCAACTTAGTCTGCGGGCGGATTCGTGGTCATTCCGTGGAACTCTCTAGGATGATTCTCGAGTCTCCATACTGCCTTAGGGAGGGCTTGACTGTCGCTGGGGACGATGCTTCGGCTTGTCAACAGACTGATACGTGCGCGTCAAGAGAACGACCATCAGAGAGCCTGAGCCGGAGACGAGGGATTGTCCTCACCCGATTGAGGATTGTCCATACGAGGTTGAAAACGGGCACCAGCTTTGCGCCAAAGCCCCCACCGGTGCTGAATGTGCCTCCCATAACAGACGCGGACGGGTCAAGCCTTGGATATATACTGAGACCGTCTAGGCATACCACCGGATTTAAGAATGGTTCTCAGGTACAGCAGTCATTTACTGAGTCCCTAGATTTCGTTTTGACATTATTTTTGTTTGAGTTCGTGCATTTATTAGTGAGAGTGGTGAGGGGTGATGGAAAATATATTTTCACCAACGCCCTTCCAGTAGTGCCTAGGGTCGATGCTACAATATTTACAATACAATAACCTCATCAATCCAAATTTAGGCTAGATTATCGATAATATATACAGATCGATGGAGAAATTTCCAGTATTCCACGGACTAATGTGTATGAATGTACTTATTGATGTGAGTAATATATCCTTTTTAAGTTATACGTATTAAGCTAGATTGTAAATTGCATGCGTTTAGTGCTGAAATGACCAAACTGTCGATAGCCCCTGTCGGAGACTGACCCCGTTTGTAGAAAAGCCTCCTGGGCATTTGGCTAAAGGCGGATACCAGGGACCCAATCACATAAATGGGTGGGTAAACGTCTTGATGTATAACTAACGTCAGCACATCGGGGAGTGAAAGTGAATTCGGCACTGCGATTACACCTCTATTCCGACGACTTCCAAACGTACACGTCTTTTCATCCCTCCGATATGCACTTGGCAATCCCCGGAATTCAAGAAGAACTGAATTCCCTAATCGAATGGGCACGTAAAAACAACCTAGAATTAAATGCTATAAAGTGCAAAGCCATTGTTATACGATTGTCACTTTCCCAAATAACCCACTTCAAACCTCCTTTCACTATCATCAACCAGCCTACCTCTTCTTACTCCAATGTTAAAAACGTTCAAACAAAACGTATCTAGGAAACCACAAATGTTCCATTTTCCTACGTTCAACTGGATCCTTCACTCAATACCGGCGGTCTTGGATCATTGTGCCACCACTCGTAAACTCCTTGCCTCCTCCCTCATCTTCCCTCTCTACTACAGCTATGTCGCTTATGAGGGCCTTACGGTGGAACAAGTACAGCGTTCGAGGAGACTGCTGAATCGGCACCTCTGAAAGTCTAGAGTCGTACAATCTTGTATTCAGAACTATCCTGGCTTTATCCCTTTTTCCGTACAAAATATTTCCTAGGCTCATTTCTTTACCAGCCCGTAAATTCTAGTCGATCTCAATACATTTTCAAGCGACTTCAGTTCAAATCCTCTTAACACCCTCTCGTTTGCCAATGTTCGGTATATTTCTCAGCAAAAAACCTTACCATTTGAGAGGTCCTTCCGAGCTGAAGCCACAAATCTCTGAATTCTCTTCCTTTGCAAATCCGCAAAGCTACTTTACCTCTTTTAAATCCCCCTTGTACCAGCACCTCACGTCCCTTCAAATCGAGTCAATGTAGTACACAATATTATTAGGTCCTTATGCTCCATTTTAAAATGTGTTAGCTTCCTTTCTCGACTTATGAGTTTGAGATTGCGATTATGTTCGCAAAAGAGAAAAAATTCTTTCGTATTACTACTTTTCTCTAAATTGCTACTATTCCTACTTAGTAATTAGGATTATAAATTATGAAAACCAATGCAACGCTATGACCTGAAATGTATTTATTTCTTCCTAGAAATTGAAAGTGATTATTAATTCAATTAATACAAACAACAAGTCACATCTAAGATAATAGTAACTATTTAATTTCATGCTTTTTGTAAAAGCAAATTAGTTTAAATACAAAACATTGAAATAATTCTTGTCTCAAATGTGGAAATGGGTGCCCACTCCGCCGTACTTGATATCACATTGCTCCATGGTGAATCAATATTAAGCCATATAATTAAATAATAATTAGACAAAACGCGGCTCGCTTTTAGTTATCAAGCAATTTAACAAACCATTATTTCTGATAGCGTCTTCCGTGGCTTACTCAATTACCAACTTGCCGGCCTTTATCTATACAAAGCAAATTTAAATTAAAGCGGTCGTCTAACCCAAAAGCAGTGCTGTATCGCTTGCTAGGACAGATGGATAAGGCAATACGCCAGACGAATTCAAATTGCATGTAAGAAAAAATTGAAAACATATATTATCTGGGCCGAGGAAATCGAATCGAACGAAAATCAAGATCTGATAAATCACTACTCCGACCGATCGCTGGCACGGAAAAGAGGAAATATTATTTCCACTGTTCCAAATCAAACCCAGAAGTGCAATAACCCACAAAATTGCCCAGATTTATTGGAACCCAACATGGCTTTATTAAAATTGTACGACATAGAGAGATTAAAAAGTTAGAAGAAATCGTAAACTGGTTGACTCAAACAACCAGTGAGAAATTGTTTAAAGGGATGTTGTTTGTAAAAAATTTATTGTTTCATCAAAATTAACATTTAAGAAAGTACTAACGAGTGCTCTAGCAATATGTGAATGTGAAATTCATATTATGCAAGACACTGAAATGATTAATTTGTATGTAAAGACGGCCTCCTACAAGCACAAGAAAATTAGGTGTCTAAACTTTATTAAACAAACCTTGACTGTTTTATTTACTTTAAAAGATATGAAAGTTTACATTTACTGTCATTTCTTTAAACACAGATTTCGTTCCAAAATTACAATGCCTGACAATATCGCAATATCGATTAGATGATTACTCTAGATTGAAAGCTAAGATTGGTATGATATTATTCTTCGATTATAAGCGAATATACTTTATAAATATTCCATTCAAGTAAGTAGTCAGATAACAAAAAGGTGAACCATGTCGATAACAAATCGTAAATACTGATTGACAGTGAGACATACTGATTTCCATATTTTATTCTGAATTTACAAGGAATTTGTCTCAATATGACCTTAATTGCGATATTGCTGGTGGTGAACATGAATTTTGGCACTGCCTGTTCTCGCTGGGTTGGTCTGTCAGAAGCGTTCCGGCATTTCGCCATCTTCAGTTTTTACCACCTGATAAAAGAAACTTGACTTCACAAAAATAACAGGGACACACTGAAAGTAGCGAAATGCCGAACCCGCCAGTAAGACTTAACCAGGAAGGATAAGCAGGCCAAAATGATCGGTAATGATCCAATTGGAGGTTCACCACCTCACATGCTATTATTGTTATGCGTAGCAAAGTATTATTTGGTAAAGAAAATAAAACTACGATTAGGGATGGACATCATCATCACAGCCTTTATCGTATCGGTCGATAGTTTGCAGAAAAGGAAAGTTATGGTGTCCTGCCTCACCCCGTTTATTCTCTGATGTCACTCAATCTGACGATTTCTCTGTCGATCAGGTGGAATCTTCATTTGAAGAAAGTTATTTTGATAATAATTTCAATACTCGCAATGATATTAATTTTTTCAAAGTCAAAGGGTATTTGCAAGATTTTGAAAGATGCTTATTTACTGGTTAAATAGAAAGAAACAGAATTTTAGAAAATTCTCGCTGAATTGCAAACCTGATATTGAATTGCGTACTGTCTGGAAAAATATCGGCATCTCAAAAACAGGGCAAACACAACCTAATGATATCTTAGGCCCCAGGACACAAGCGAATTTTGGATAACGAAAAGCTGGTCAGGCTCTGAACTTGGAATTACAAAAAATCCAGCGGACTCAGGGGAGTGATAGAACTATTAAACGACCTCTTGCATCTGTGAAAGCATTAACATAGCATGGGCATATTAGCCGATGATCCCACTTGCAGATTATCCAATGAGAAAAAAGAAACAGCATGATAATGAAGATGATGATGAAGCAACATCTTCGATTGCAAAGCGACGTTCCGGTAAGACAAAAAAAAAACAAAAAAAAACATCCAGGGAATGAAAATGTACCTAAACTGCTAAATACCTAATACTTCTGAGAAGAAGGATTGAGTCGATTGCCCTGAAGTACGGAAATAAGGAAGTACAATAAGTCACAAGGCTGAAATGCATGGGGAGCACAAACCCCTCTTCGTAGTATCATCAACATCATCAGCGGACTGCACAACGATCTTTACATTTCTTCCCTATGTTTTATGCTAATAACTCAAAAGGAGTGATTCAATATTTTAACTACAAATGAAACATATTGTTCAAAAAATAAAATATCTTATATCAAAAATTCAAAACGTAAAACTTTATTATAACAAAAACGTGGTGCTTGAAAGGCCAACAAAGGCTGGACAAAAATAAACAATATCAACAATTTCTACAACTCTAAAAAATTTAAATTGGTCAAGGCAAAATTTTATTATTTTATATTACATTTTCCAAATGTTAGGTAAGAATAAAAGTATAGTTGTGCCTCGTTTGCCTCGTTGATATTTTTTATTATATTTTTAATTTAATAAAATTGTGATCATTGTTGTCAACCAATTTTAGCGATGAAGCTGTCATGGGAGAATTAATTACCTTTCAGCTATTTACGACGTGAGAAATCCCAGGGATGTTCAAATTTATGGCTTTTGGACATTGTAGATACATGCCTTTAGTTCTGATTGAATATACATGCATAGATAATATACCTGGATAATATCTGGAAACAACTCAAAACCCTTTGCGAGATCAGTTTATACAATCGCTTCAATTGGTTTAAAAGTTTGATACATTAAGTTTAGGCATCTAGACAAAAGAAATCAAACTAAATAGTAGAATAAAATTGAATTTCGCTGTCGGGACCTGATTTATTTTTTCTTTAATGGGGATTTTTATTTATTTTTAATTAGACGTATTGTTGTTTGAAACATGTTACTTCGAACATTATAACCTTCAAGTATCGACATAATTAGAACAATGATTTAATATTGCTAAATTACCATTTTTTTAATCATTATATATTCAACGATGGATATGTGTTGTAACAAGCATAGATTAAGTCTTGAAACACGTTATAAAATGTTGGTTGTCGCAACCGCCACTCAACTGTCCAACAGAGTCACCGCGTGGTAGACGTTATTTCGTCCTCCCTTGAGATGGGACAGTACTGTTCCGGGGCCTTCCTTGACGTAAGCCAAGCTTTTGATCGAGTTTGGCACCCGGGCCTGCTGTTCATGCTCAAGGACATCCTGCCATCCACCTACTATCTCGTACTACACAGTTTCCTCACTGACCGATTCTTCCAAGTCATTGAAGGCCATTCCGTCTCTTCATATTTTCCTATCCATGCTGGTGTTCCTCAGGGTAGCGTTCTGGCCCCTACACTGTACCAGATTTTCATAGCTGACATGCCAACTCATCCCGAAACCACCACATTCACATTTGCAGACGATACGGCAATTCTCTCTAGCAACCCCGACCTTGTCATTTCCAATCGAAACCTCCAACAACACCTCATACTACTAGAGTCCTGGTGTAAAAAGAAAAGGATAAAGTTTAACACTGAAAAATCCACCCACATTACCTTCACTCTTCGTAAAAAGATCTCTCCCCCTGTTTTCTTAAACTACACTCCCGTACAAGATGAAATACGTTTCCGTTACCGCAAATTTCATAAAAACCTCCCAACTAACGTAAATCAACACATCAGAAACCTCGCATCCCGACGAATCCCCTCAAACCCACCTCGCCGACTGAAGAGACAATGGCCGCGAGATCTTCTAGGAAGTGATGGTGATAACAGTGAAAGTGATAATGACACACAAATCGATTGAACACACAATATTATTGTAACATTGGAGTAATACCAATGGGTGTTTTCTCCACTCTTGGTTTTAATTTTGTTTTGTTTTAATTACCGTTCTCACTGTTACTTATTACCTACTTTTAGGTAGTTGTAATGTACAACAAATAATAAAAAAACATATTTAAAAAAAAACGGTTATCGTCATAAATTTGCTGCAAAAAAGTTTAAATTTGTAATAATTGATCTAATCAATATCATGTCTTCTATGATAAAGGATAAAGAAAGTGACTGAACTGAACTTTTATATACTTTTAATTTTTTTATTTTGCAATTATGAACAGGGTTTAGTACTTATAGAAAACAAAGTCAGAAAAAAAAAACGGAAAGAAGATAGCGACAGATAGATAGAAAAAGAGAAAGGAAATTGAAAGATAGGTACGCAGAGAAAGATTAATATACATAGCGATGGATAGATAGAAAAATAGACAGGTAGAGAGAGCGAGAGAAAGGACGAGAAAGAGTGTGAGTGTGTAAGACTTAAACTCACATAGCATTTTCATTTATTTAGAAAAAGGGGAGAACAGAAATGAAGAGATTAATTCATGGATGACTTAAAACATAGACATCTATCATTATTTTTATAGTCTTTAGATTTCGTTGTCCTATTGTCAAAATAACTTCTTTCAATTAATTAAACTTCATGTAAGGTATTGGTTGAGATAAAAAATTCAGTGTTACGAGAGGGGTTTGAACCCACGACCTTCGGCCAAATACGCCGCTGCTCTTCTATTTGAGCTATCGTGACTTCAATAGACTCGGGCACTAACTTCCCATCTCCACCCCACCTTCCGAATTTTCCCTCTTTCTTGCCAAGTAATTGGCTGTCCTTTTTGAAAAATTGCCAAAAGGGAGGGAAAATCGAAAGGTGGGGTTTTGATGGGAAGTGGTTTGAATCCCGATCGTGACACTGACTTTTTTTATCTCAAGCAACACCTTACATAAAGATTGTTTTTATAGTTATAATTTATATGTCAATAAATTTGTAGAAATTGCACATAAAATTATGTAAAAGTAATAATTTTTTATTTCTGGCTGGAAAAGAAAATCATACTTAATTTATTATTTAATAAAATAAGTTTTACAGGATTAATAAGATAATCATTAAATGGTAAGAGTAGGATATTTCACTAAATCTCTCCGTGACCATGTCATTTGTAGCCGAGAATCATATACACATAACGCTGAATAATGGAAAAAAAGAGATGAAAATTCAAAAGATGGGATTGAATGGGAAGTTCGTGTCCGAGTGGATCGAGGTCACGATAGCTCAAGTGGTAGAGCAGCGGTTTTTTAGCCGAAGATCGTGGGTTCGAATCCCGCTTGTAACACTCACTTTTTTAACTCAACCAAAGCCCTAATTGATTGAATTTAATTCGTCACACAATTTAATAAATTAAATAGTAATGATAATTTATAGAAAAAGCTTCTTATAAGTTTTAATAAGTTTTATTGCTTTTTCTGCTTTATACTGGAGCGGAAGGATTTTTCTTGATGAGAGAGAAAAACACTTAAAATGGATTGAGCTGGAGTGAAAGTGTTTAACAAAGTGAACTAATTAGAATCGCAGTGGCTTCCATTAATGTTGACTCAAGTGGGCAAAGCAAAGTGTCTTGGAAATGATTGTTGATATTGTGGCTGGGGGAGAAAAACCGTACAACAGGTGTTCCGTTTTTTCTTTTTTATCGAGACCTATTTTTATAAACAGGAATTCGTTTTCCATCGAAATTTGTACACTGTTTTTCAATTTCCGAAGAATAGCAAACCCACGTTTTTTAACAATGGTTTTAGAGCGAATTATTTATTATTACTTGGCGTAGAACGGACAATAAAACAGAAAAGAGTAACTGTCATATTATGGCTATGTCACTAAAATCAATACTCCCAAACAAGCCGTCTCGTTTTAAAAAATGTTTCAAACGACGGTAATGAGAAAACAAAGAAAAGACAGGTCCCAATTGGAATGCTGAAACTTCTCAAAATAATAATTTAGACACTTAGAAATAATATTCAACTATGCAATCAAATCGTATTATTTATTAATTTTATATGGTCCATTTATATCTGGGAAAACACGAAAATCATTAAAACTTTGTTAAAGATCCTGGAAAGGTAACGTATAGTAAAAGTAACAAAAGCATATTTGTTGCATTAGTATGAGAGATATTTTTGTCCTGCTAATCAAAAATATTGAAATTAATTACTAAATAGGACAGCAAGAGCAGTTCGATTGATCATTTATTTCGAGTCTGCTCAAACTTTCAAGAATTTTTGGCATTTTCTATGCACTTTCTAGAAATCCTACTGTTATTTGATCTCTCAAATAAGAAGTTAAAATTTACAGTAACACTAGCCGTGAAAAGTAGTAAGTTTACTATATATACATTGGGTGGTTTAACTAATGTCTAAATAACAAGTTGGTGTAGTTCATTATTTTTCACAGTTTGCATTTTGCTCTTTATGTATTTTATTCACAAATTAATATTAGGTAATTACTTTCAATTAATTAAGGTTTTTAGATTATATAAAATGTCAGTGTCACGAGCAGGATTCGAACCCACGATCTTCCGCTAATCTAACACGAGCTATCATGACTTCGATCCACTCGAACACTAACTTCCCACCTCAACCCAACAGAGCAGCCGCGTATCTAGCAGAAGATCGAGGGTTCGAATCCTGCTCGTGACACTGACATTTTATATAATCTAAAAACCTTAATTAATTGAAAGATATAATTGGTCAAGTGGACCTCGGAAACTTGTGAATTAAGTAATAATTTAAGATATAATCACTTAAATTCTTTTAGAGGTATATTATGGTTGAGTTGAGTTTTAATTAAACCAATTTTCCTTCGCCCATTTGTTTTAGGTAGCAGCGCATTTGTCTGAAACATCTTATATGATGAACACACACATTCATATTTATTTATACTTATATAAAGTTACAAGCTTACCACTTGTGTTTTTGACTTTCACCAGTCACAGTTCAGAGATTAGCGAAGGTTCTCGAGACGTTCATTTCCCCGAACAATGTCCTTTTCAATAGAAACTTTCCCTCTAATATATCCTCTGTTGGTTCAACTTTAATCGGACAGCAATATTTCTCTTTGCGCTTATTGGTTAGGAGAATCAAGCAGGATTTAAAGAGGGCTGATTTGTTTTTACATTTTTGTTGGACATTTTTACAATAATCGAGAATTTCTAAAATATCGAACAATATGAAAAGATATATTTTTTACATGAAAAAATGATTTCGACTTTTCTCATTATTGAATTAAACTACACGGCCGATGTCGAGAATGTTAATAAATATTTAAAGCAAGAAGCGTTTCCAACGGTTACCAACTGTCAGACTAATAAGCCATCTCTACTAGGCAAAGCTTACCCATTAATCTAGAACAAAGCTCTCACAAACTGATTGTTGTTATCTCTTGCAATATCTAGTAATACCTCAGAAACAGGTGCCGAACTTTTGGAGAAAAAAATTAAGTAACTCTACAAAGTTCTACAAATTATTACAGGACTTGAACGATTTGATAACAACCCCATTATTACAGTACGCACGAGTTTGACTATCGTTAGTGTTTAAATAGCGAAAAGACAGATTATCAAACACAAAATATTTATAATATTCGATATTTAATTATCACTAATTCTTTGGATTAAATATGCCAAGAGTCGAAGATATGGATTTTGAGACCGACCTTAAGCAAGTCACCTTTGCCTTAATGATATTGAACGTCAGCCAAGATTCATGTTAAGAATGTCCCAAAAGGCAATGTTGTCCAATTAGCTCTGAACTTTATTGAACTCAAATTCGCTTTGATAAGCTAGAATAAAGCAATGTTGTACATCATACCAATTTCAGGACACCCCCAGTTATGATATCGCCTCACCCAGTTTATACCCAGATATCTATTGAATGCTAGCCTCCAGAACTAACTATGCCCGAGTAAAATTAGTACTTAGTAGCAGAATAGGATTCGAAATAAAAATCACCCAAGCTATATATTTAAATTCTGAGTGAAACTATTTTTGTAAAGATATTACCCGATAAATGATTTATAAACAAAAGAAAAACGAATAATAAACAACTTTTGTTTTTCCATTTTTATTTATAATATTTTGCATGTACATTCAAGCCATTCCACAACATTACGAAAATATCGTTTTACTGCTTTTAGGTTCGGGCAGATACACAACCAGCCAAATATTTTAAAAGGAAAGTGAAAAATTAATTCTTACAGTTTTTAAATTATGGCTCCTTCGCGACCAAGGGCGCCCAAAAGTCGTATTTGCCAAGCTAGTTGTTTTAGGAACTTACCTCGACATTGCCTTTTAAAATAGAAAGATTTTTAGTAGATTTTTCGAAGTAGTTAGTAGTAAGTATAGTGGAGTCGTTCTAAAGTTATCATCATTATTATGACTTGAAAAAATCAAAGACATTTGGAAAAACAAAATTTGAAATCTGCTTATTAGTCAAGGACAATGACAACTATCAAATTTGTTTTTAATAAAATAAAATATACTATATTTACTTCTCTTGATCACAAATTATATATTTCAATTACTATGATAACCATATAAACAAAATAACTTAAAATATACTATTATTTTATTTTTTACAAAACAGAAATCTATTAAAGCCCATTGGCGAAATCAGTCGCACAAATACTTAATATTTTTTAACCTAGTAATACCAAGAAAGTTTCATTAAATTCGGTGATTCCACGATCGTACGATGCGTATTATTTTTTGGGAGAGGAATAGCATTACTCATGTTTTATCTGCTGATAGCAACTGGACACTCACATTTTTGGTAGTTTATTTCAAACTATGTTTAAATAATTTTGCCTTTATATTAATTAAAATATCCTTATTTAAATAAAAACCAAATTAAACGAGATCAAAAATCCGTGCGTTTTTATAAAATTATTTAATTACGATGGTTAGGCAAAAAATTGATCAAAACATCGGAATATCATTATTTAAAACAATTTAATTTAACTAACGATTTATTATACGGTTTTGTTCAAAATAGTGCATTATGAACAAAAGTGATACACGCTATGTGACGGTACGTACGCGCGCTTGATTTCGCATATTTGTGCACACCATACCAAAACGTGGCATGTCGGATGGAATCGGGTTTTTTCTCAGCTTTACTGGTTTTTCCGAGTCATTGAAGCCAATTTCCTTTTCGTAAATTACCCTATCCGTGCTGGTGTCCCTCAATGTAACGGTCGGCCATCCTTAACAGGTGTACAAAGACAGCATCCTATCACATCTTGGAACCATCTGTCTTTTGCATCGCATAGCGTGGCATCGGGCGTGTTCCCGACTTTAACCGTTGCGACCACCGACGCCACGAATTATTTTTAACGCTGAGGTTTATGATTAGAACAGGCTCAATTTTAAAATCATGGTCGGCGTTCCACAAAGGACCAATCCTCTACAGTTTACAGTAAAATACTCGTATACAATAACATCCAAATTACAACCTTCTTTGTTAAACCTCCCTTGAAATGGAATAGCTTAAAATTTCTCGCCTACTAATCTGTGTTGAACCTCAATTACCTGTAAGCATGACATTTATGTGGCACTTAATCCAGCTAATTCACTTGCCAGAGGTGAAAATATCTTAACAATAAATTATTGCCATTTCTAGAGCATTGTAAGCTAATTTTTAAACATAAATGTTTTAACAGTCCTTTGTTGCTAATAAGCTGTGCTTTTTAAACCGTTGAGAGTAGTTGAAATTCGAATCGACCGGCACAAAATCATTAACACGAAGATATGGAAGGAGACCAAGGACTAACAATACGGATCCATTGCGCTATCGACGTCCTTTGTACTACAATAATCAGGTTAGACGCCTTATGAAGTTACGCTACTCTCATCTACCACCACGCTTTCCCAGAGTCCCCATAAATCGTAAATTCTGCATATATTTACGGGCAGAGGTCTCAGCCAGCCAATAGTGGATACGATTGTTTGTCCAGTATTGATTGCACGACTGGAAAGCCGTTACATTCGAGCCGTCTCGACGGTCTCAAGGCTAATTGGGACAAAGCTGAATTTTACGGTTGAGTTCCGTCAATGGCAGGATACATAGTACAATTATGGAAAACTACTTTACATTAAAACGTGATGCGCGTGAAAGTTTTAAACTTGTAGTAAATTTAAACAATTTTATCAAGGTTGTCGACTATATCAACAAACATGTTTGTTAACCCAAGTAAGTCATGTGCTGAATACGTAATTACTTGCAGAACAAGTTAAAGAATTACATTATAGTTTTAAAAAGTTATGTGTAATTAACATGTTTAAACTTCTTTTCATTATTTGCTTACGCATTTATTTTTACTAATGTACATTAATTGATAAACATACGATATTGTTTGGTAATATTAGGTCGAAAGGTAGAAGAAATACATATTTTTATATATGTGCATTCGTTGCGCACATATTTCAAAGTTATTGTGTATCAGTTGATTTATTTATATTAGTACGTAGGACATTTTTAATAATATTAGATTTATAAAAAGTAATAAAAAACGATTTGTGACATATATTTTTCAAAACGAAAAAATTCTAAATTCGTTCTAATCATCCATTACAACCTGTAAATACATATTTTCATATCAGTATTGTAACTTTTTTCTCCAAAGTCCAGTGTTAAAAGGCCCATCTTAATAATAATCCATATTCCTAAATGTTATCCACGCAAAATACGACGACAGATAGAAACTTTGTTCCTCTGATGTCAATATTTTCCTTTTATGTCATTGTTCTTGATACAAATAAAAATGTAAAAACAAAAACTCCTCAAAATTTTATCTCCACTTTTCAATTATTTACAAAGGCCAAGTTTGTAGTCTACGTTTCTAAAACTCTGTAAAGTTTCCTTTGGTTGACAAACATTTAATTGTTATTTTTGCGATTTAAAAAAGAATTGTAAAAACAATTATTTCGGAAAAAGTGGTTTTTTTTTGCCAAAGAAAGAATTGTTTTCGTGAATGGTTCGACGTAAAATTTGTATTAGTGCATTTAAATAGAATTTTTTACGTAGGATCGCAACAACACAGGTCATATAAACCCTCAGGGTGCCGGTGTTTTTGAAAAAAAAAAGTTGGATTCGAAACCGGGACCTTTACCTTACAGTGATGAGCGCCGTATCAAAGACTAAACCTTGTGGCCAGCGAATATTCATATTTAGGATGGGTGCAAAAAACCTTTTCTAAATTGTTTTTAAAAAAATATTAGGCTGCTTTATTGGAACCGTTTTTTTTTTTTGTTTTTTTTTTTTTGTTTTTTTTTTTGGTGTTTGTGAGTTTTTATGAATTACGTGCAAATATCCTTGCGAACGGCAAGCATAGGAGCTTGGTTTTGTGTTAAAAAAATATTTCTACCAACATTGGGCGAAACGCTTGATACCACGGTCAAAATTATGTTTCGAACCTAGCCACAACATGAGTATAAAAGAAATAGAAATAACCTTAAAAAATTGAAATATTATTTTAGCAACACTTAGATTGAATTATTATGTTTTTTCACTTCAAATAAATTTCTGAATCCAAATTGTTAGGCAAATCAAACGATTTTTTTGTTCTCTAATTTTTTGCCTTTTAAATGCCTTCGATGTTTTGTTCGAAAATGTCTATTTTGGTTTGCACTGAAAATTCACATATAAGTGTTTTGAAGGGTGCTAGAAAAAAAACCCGAATTGTTTTCAAAAAATGACTAAATTTACTGGAAATTTGTTTTAATTTTTTATACATCTATCCTTATTTATATAAACGGAATCATTAATTATTGCAACATTACAATAATTTAAGAAAGTCATATTTATAAATATTTCGTTTTTGCAATACGTTGTCCGTCCATAATCAATATTTCTTTTCATCTATCAGCCAAATTTATCACTTCCGCTATAAACATACAAAACTTCTGATCTAAAAAATATTTCAAAAAGATGTTTCTTAACGAAGCATCGAAAATAACGTAATCGTTTGAGTAGAATATTAAGTAATAAACTGAACAACTGAAAAATGAAAACCTCTTCACCAGTTTAGTCCAGATAATTAATAACAATGTTTCTAATTTATACAAATAAAGAATTATTTGAAATGAATTATAAACAAATCTCAGGATATAAGAGGTCTTCCGAGTCCAAGGTTCGTTTCCTGTAAACTATATTTGATTTAAAATTCATTATGAATGTTAATTTTAAACCATTGTTTATAATGTAATCATCACTACATTAAACTAGCCAACTCATTCGCACGCGCCCTGTTATCTATGGCGTAAACGGGAAATGTTACATAAACATTTGTGACAGTACGTCGTCCTTAACTGATACACAAATGATGATATCTGAGGCAATGGTTGTAGGTGTAAAGATTTATGAAACAGGTGTATCGTATTGTTTTTCACGTATCTACTACGTTCATTTCCATAAGGAGATAAAATTGAACGTCCACAAGCAGTATCCGTGTTGTTTCAACAGATCATCGGTCATCATGACGTTTGAAGGTCTGACGACCATAAAATTTGTTTTCAACAATAACGAAAAAATATTGAGTTTTAGATGTTTTCTGGTAATTTTAAACACTTACGTGTACACAATCGCATTGCCTGACTCTCTCTCTCTCTCTCTCTCTCTCTCTCTCTCTCTCTCTCTCTCTCTCTC
>CM077102.1:23793242-23819119 GCA_039619505.1 Cimex hemipterus
ATAGATAGATAGATAGATAGATAGATAGATATAGATATAGATATATAAAATTTTAAATAAAAAGATGAAATGAAATGTTCAATTTTATTTTTACGAGTTACTAAAATTTTTAAAAATCTCTTATTATATATATATAACATTAATATATTTTATTACAATTATATAAATAAATAGAATTAAAACTGTGGTTTTTAATGCATTCCACAATGTAGTTTCTCGTTTGCTAATTCTGAATACTCTCTCTCTCTCTCTCTCTCTCTCTCTCTCTCTCTCTCTCTCTCTCAATTATAAACAATACAATATGCATCTATTTTTAACGATGTCATGATTATTTATTCAATTAAAAGTACCCAAAACGTTTAATGGCGCCTTTCTAGGCAAAGATTTATACAAATTTCAAGCATGAAAAGACGGTGATGTTGATAAATTCAATTTTGAACAAACCAAATCTCATTGTAAAACAAAGTTACGTTCACAAAGTTAAAACGTTTTACCTGAACAATTGCACGACGACATACACAACTTCAATCAAATCCCTAGTGAATAAACAGATTATAAAATTGGCCATTACTGAATCAAAAGTTTAAGCAAACCAGTGCTTCTATTCACAGATATGAATGAATAAATAACATATCATAAAATAGTACAACAGCACTTCGAATGTTTTATTCTTTAAAAAAAACCAACGTTCCATCTAACTCAGAACAATTTGCCATTGTGTAAAGCTGGTCTATCGATTAATCGTGAAGATTATACGCTCTTCGACAGGTTTAGTTCAAATTGACAAAATAACTGCATGAAAAATTTAATTCCTGGAAGTGCTTTCCTTGTTAGAAATGTTATAAAATTAGTACTTCAATTTTTCATTTCTACAGGTGATCCACTGTTAAAAAACCATGCTGTAGATACCATTAATCTTAATAACTTTTAACTCTTTGTACATTTAAAATCATCATAAATCACGACCAAAATGTAAGATATTTCTAGTTGTTTAGTCTTTTTTTCTTTCTCGAAACAAACAATAATTACGTATATCGTAGACGCACAAAAATGAATAGGACCGTCAAGCCCTCTTGTTCTTAATGTATTATTTTGAACAAAACCAAGTAATAAATTGTTAGTTAAATTTAATTGTTTTAAATAAAGATATTCCGGTGTTTTGATCAATTTTCCGCTTAACCATAATAATTAAATATTTTTATAAACACGCATGAATATTTCATATCGTTTACTTTGGTTTATATAAAAATAAGAATGTTGTAATTAAAACAGGCAAAATTACAAACACTGTTCTGCCGCTACTAGATGAAAATGGTGTAATTTTAGGTGCACCGACTCGCTCAGTGCGGTCCAGAAGCTCAGGATAAGAAGCCGTATACCAATTACAAAACAAAATAAAACAACAATTAAAAGGGATCGAGACAGTTGAGAAGAAGGTCGTGTTAGTGTGGGTTCCCGGCAACATACGGATAATCGGGAACAAAGAAGAGGGATGGGGCGGCCGAAGAAGCAGCCAAAGGACTTCACGACGCTTCCCAAACTATACGCCCAGCGGATCTCATGTTATTTCAATACGAAAAAATCAATTTCAGATACGATAAAAGAAGAACAGAAAGACCACTGGGCTCGGTAAAATAAAAATAACCTTGCCAACCTGTGGCAGGTTAAGAAAGACGTCGGCCCCAGGTTCACGGAAAATGGGTCAACAAAAAAGAAAAGGTCATACTGATTGATGCCCATTATGCAAAGATAGAGTAACAGTCTAGCACGTTTTCAATTGTAGAGGGCTCGACATTTATAGGCAATATTTTAGAATATGATTGGATCTGTGGGTAGTCTTGGCGCACGGCTGAGGGCACAAATCGCTGTACCAGTACCTCAAGGCTATAGGACCTTCAAATGTATAGAGTTTATGTATGTTTGCACCGTGCTTGTGATGTGTATGAAGTGTTTGTGTGGTGTTTATGTTAATATATTACAATGAATGTAATTTATTAGCGTGAAAGGAAGGGGTTATTTAGGGCCTCGAGGAGTATCGAGTACTCTGGGTAATAACGTCTGTAGAATAAAGTAAGTTATCAGAGTGAATGGTGAGGGTCAAATCCCGCCCAGAGGAATGCCGAGTACACTGGGGGAGTGAATGTGACCAGACTTTATGTTTGTGGAGATATATATGTTATGCATGGTATGTTGTGTAACAATTTCTAAATTGACAATCTGAAGTTGTTAAGAGGCTAGACTTTTAAAATAACGACGCAATATACAAGTAAAAGCAGAGAGTCAGTAACCAGATCGAGATACTCAAATGGCTGCAGTTCAGTACAAAATACGTGAGGAAGACAGAAAATAATACCCGCGGAGAGCCGGCGATGACCTCAGCTGTTTGTCGACTTATAATAAATATTCATTTCTTCTCAATCATTAACTAACGGTTACAAAACACGACACATCAATTGAAATGTTAGATATAGTAAGTATTTCAAGAGAGTGGACTGGTCGTAAAAGTCTTTCTACAGACAACTCGGAAATTCAATACGTTTGAAATCATAAATCTCACAACTGTAAGGATTCTTTGGCCTCGTGAAATATTAAGAACAATTTCGAAGTTTCGATGAAGGGCAAATGAGTCAATGATTTTGCCAACGTTTGTGCTTCGCTCCAAAGTATTGAAAGGAAAAAACAGTCTATTTAACGTTTCAATATCAAGAATGTTTAAACAAATCCAATAAATTTAGATCTTACTAGAGAAAATTCGAAATTTGTACCGAAAAATCAAAGTTTCTATTTAATAACCTACTAAATCTTCGATTCAATCTCAGTATTTACGAAAAGTTATAATTTTGTGACATTACTTTTTTTTATACAGCAGTCCACTCGATAGACGTTGTCAGCCAATTCAAATCGCCCCAGTCACGAATAGTTCGACTATTAAGTGCCATCACTTGTATCAAACATGTTTAATCCTCCGGAACAGATATTGTTATTGATTTTCTAAGGAATTCACCACTTCATCATCGAAGGTTTCTGTATAAAATATTAAATCCAAATTAAAAAGTTTGACGAAGAAATTGTTTTTTCCTGATTTATTTAATACTAAATTATTACAATAAAGACTTATATCAATCATATCGAGGTAATTATGCACTGTACTGTGTAATCAGTCGTTGTCATCGATAGTAATATTATTTCCAAGTTCCTAAGTATTTCAACGATAAACTAATAGCGAAGTACAGTAACTGAAGTTTCGTTCCATCAAGTATACGCGTACATAGAAACTCATAGTTACTGAAGAATTTCATTACTTTAAAACTCAAACATTATAAATAACTTCAGTAATCCTAATAACTGTCCCTTCGACAATAATTTAATAACGTTAAAAACAAATTTTCTTTTTCGACCATGGATAATACCGTAATTAAGAATTCAAATTTTCTTGTCCCCTTGTTTACTAAAACGTTTTAACTTAGTAAACGTACTTTTGTTTATTTTAAGGTAAGATTTGGGGGCCGCGGTAGCCGAGTGGTTAGCGTGAGAGACTCTCGGCTAGTAGACCCCGCGTTCGAGGGTTCGATTCCCGTCGTCGCCACTGGCTAGATATGTAAAGTTCATGAGGCCATTAACAAAAAATAAATGAAAAAAAAGCTAAAATTTTGTTAGTTCAAAATTGAAATTATCAACTTCACCGCCAACGGAATGTATGGACGTAATCAGTGTTGAAATTTGCTTAAGTCTATTTCTACAAAATTAAACCTTTTACTTATGTTGAATTTAAGAAATAATTTTTAGAAATCGTGAGATGTAGTCTGGTGTGCCTTATATTTCAGAAAAACATTTTCTTCATCGTGCCAACGTTTCGATCATTATTGAGATCATCTTCAGAACCTGGGATTTATAAACATTGTTTAAATTTTATAAACAGATGTAGGATGTGAAAAAAAATTTATACATTGCTAAAAAAAAATTTAGAATTAAATTTTTTTGTTTTTAAGAAAATGTTTTTCTGAAACCTACATCACACCAGGCCGCATCACACAATTTCAGAATAATCATTGAATAACGGTCACTAATCACCACACATTAACTAATAATATTTATTATGTTAAAAATAGCAGTTAGCAATGTATACGGTCGAACAGAGAGAGAAATGTAGATAATCAAATATATAATTCAGCTCTTTTACTAGGCAAAATCATATAATAATATATTACAGAATCAGAATCAGCTAACGGAAAAATAAATTGACATAGGACATATTTATATTGACGAATGTATTAAAATCCATATGTTTTAATTATTTTTATTTATAACATTTTAATCAAATATATGAACATAGGGATATAATATTGTAGTTCCACTAATTTATGTAACTCAGGAAAATAAAATAGATCATTTAGAAAATTTCATTAAGGTTATCCTTTTGTTTAAAAAAATATGTATGTGTATACTTAAAATTGATTTCTGTGAATTAAAAACATTTTGTTTTAAATTTAAATTATACATAAAAAGAGAAAACTTTTTTGTTACGAACGGTTGATAAGTTTTTAAGACAATAGAAAAATCAATATGTAAAGAAAAATACATCACTTCTTTCTGAATTAAGTGATAATGTTCTGAGTTATTTTATATATACTCTGATTTAACTCTTTTTTCGGCGGGGGGGGGTACGCTGGCCTATTACCCTACTGTTTCGCCTGGAAAGTCACGATTGCGCATTGCACTCAATGTGAATCGCACTGAAAACAACCTAAACCATTTAGTGTATGCTCTTCAGCAAACATGAACTATCTCTTTTTTCTATTTTCATTTTACGGTCGAGCAGGACTTAAAATATTATAAATGAGAACTGGAAAAAATCGGTAAAAGACAAAAATTAAGGTACAGCATACAGTAATATGATTACTGAAAAAGTGTATACTTTTTTTTGTTAATTTATTTAATTTTTATATTGCACGTGTAACCTATAAAGAGTAATTGGCATTATAAAGCCTCTGTGCATATAAAATGTATCGATAAATAAAGTTTTTTTTAATCAAATCTATCGCTTGTTAACACGTGTTTCAATTGGGTGAGGATGCTAACAATTTATTTTATGATAAAGGATATTTGCATAAAATTCACTGGTTTTCATGGTCCACTTGAACAATATGCATAAAAATGTACCATCTTTAGTGACTTATTGAACTTTTATGTTGAAACCCCTCCTTATTATAAATTAATTTAATTCTCCAAAATTATTTCATTTTTAGTATTAACAAAAGGACGAGCACTAAAAAAATGTTTTGTCCGATTTCGGTTTTCGACAGTTCGACCAGCAAAAGTTGGTTTTTTCTCTAACCTGGTACAAACAACAAATGTTAATATTCAATTTATACAAATGAAACTTCTATTTTATTATCGGATAAATAAATAAACGTATTAATCTTTAGACTAAAGAAATAAAAATCACTAAATATAACCGTTTGAAACAAATGGTCATTGACTCTGAACAAGATCCTAAAAAGATTTGGGAGTTGATTTGAACAGGAACTAATAAGGAAATTTTAATGAACTTATTTTCCGATTTTGATGGCTATATAAAAGTTAATTGTAAAATCGCAAATGAATTTAATAAATGATTTCATGTGTTGGTAAGAACGTTAAAGAGGAAATTCAAAATAGTTCATTTGAAATCTCCAACTTTGATCATAATTTGAGAAAACGAACTACTACAACACGTCTTACTTAAAACCAATTACTTGTTCGGAACATGAACTCTTTTTTAAAAGGTATCCATCTGCTTTTAAAAAATCTTTAATATTACAATTATTTAAAACTGGTTCAAAACTAGAGCTTCTACCTCATCAGCTTTATCAATATACAAAATTCAAGAAAAAAAAAACAATCAAAAATTGATTATTGGGCTTCATGTTTGAAAATAGAATATTTCTCCAAAACAGTATGGTTTTGTTCCTAGCAGATCCACTGAACAGGCTTTGATTGATGTCATTAATTTGATTTCATAAGAAATTAATAAAGGTAATTACGTTATTTGATTGTTTCTGGACATTTGAAAAGGCTTTCAACTCTACTGATCATAAATAAGTTGATGATAAAAAATTTGAATATATCTCTAATATTCCTCATAAACTCCTTGAATCATATTTATCGGATAGAACTCAAGTCACAAACGTTGGAACAGTTCATAATTTTTCTTTATGCATTGAATCGGGAGACCACAAGGTACAATTTTAGGACCAACATTGTTTCTTTTATATAATAATGATTTTTTTAAATTAAATTCTCTAGAAAAATGTTTAGTTATACAGATGATACTTGTACCATTTTTCAAGTGATAAGTTAATTAATTTAAACAAACTATAAATAATGAAATGAAAATGATTAATTTTTGGTTAATTAAAACTTTCTAATTTTAAACACAAAAAAGTCTTGTATTACACTTTTCGTTGAACAAGAAAATAAATACTATTAATTTGAATTTTTTTTCACGCTTGTGATTATAATGATGTATGTCCTTGCTTGCCTATCCCTATTGCTTACAGTGTTAGATTTGTTTGGTTTTTTCAAGTTACAAATTTTTTCTGTATTACGTATGTTTATTTGTTTGTTTACCATTTTGTAAAGATATATACTTTTTATTTCTCTGATGTTTTCAAGTAAATCTTTGTGACAGCAGGCGGGATGTACCGAAATATTATTTGTTGTTATAAATTTATATGCAAAGTACATTCTTGCAAATAAATATTTATTATAATTATTATTATTAAAAAGTTCCAATTGCTCGTAAAGAAAGCTTATAAATTATAAAAGTTTTTTTTTAAATAAATTCTAAGTCACAGCTATCTCGCGCAACGGTTAATAAACAATTTATTATTCTGCCTTTCTTTCTCTCTTTCTATACCTCGTTATAGAGGCTTTTATTGACCAAAAAAGGCTCAGAGGTGAAAAATACTCTTAAAAATGCTGAAATAACCCTTTGTTCTTTAATCCCTTTTTTATAGAAAATTAACAACTCTGTCAAAATGCAATAGAAATTAATTTCACAAATATCATCCGTACGCTGATAAAACAAAACGATCATCACAAACCAGGATCGAAAACAATTCAGTTGATTCGTTTAGTAAGTTCTAAAATAAAAATTAATTACAAAATTAATATTATATAGAGTAACATTTCAGTAATAAATTGACAGAAATAACATAGCCGAAAAATAGGTAGATCATTCAAGTGACAGAATAAAAAAGTAGAAAATCTCACTCTCTCTCTCTCTCTCTCTCTCTCTCTCTCTCTCTCTCTCTCTCTCTTCTATTTCTTTACACATCTCAATATTTTCTTTATATAGCTCGACGGAAGGTAGTGTTTACGTTTTTCGTAAAATCGTGCACGGCTAAAATATTACCTCACTTTTATATCCTCAAATTCATACTTTAAATGCAAATTCGCCAATGAAAATTTTATCTGTGTAATTTGAAAGTATACATAAACACTCATAAATATATTTAAGTGAAATACAAAGTTTGTCCTTTGAACTGTATGAAATTGATTAAACCGGATTAATTTCAAATTAAACTCAAGGAAGTCACTAAGCCTCCGGAGTAGTAATAGTCCAAAAACGTCCTCAACAAAAACACAAAAATGTTGTCAATTTTTTTTAAAGGAGTTATTATTTATAGAAACATTATGTTGAGAGGAAATAATTATTGATATTTGAAAATGAAGACGGAAAAAATTTGTCTAATTTATATTGTAGAATGAACAATGTTTTAAGCATACGTTACAAAAGAAACAACAGCCCAACAAAGTTGTCCACCGTGGGATACCTAATCCCCCGGTCTGTTTCGCATCTGTGCTGTTTTTGGCCCTGGAGCTTTACGTAATCCTCGTCCGTTGGGATGAAACATAATCGTAACTTAACAAGAACATGCGGCGATGCTAGACCCCTTAGATAATAGCTGACGACTAAGAACTTCACGCTCGGACGTGACAGCTCTTAATCGGCAAGTCAAGCAAGATTTTAAGCAGGGTTTAAATGAAAATTTAGCTGTTTTTTATTCTTCTTGAGGGTGAATTGTTAAAAATTTCTTCTGGCATGAATATAATTAATCCATTAATATTCTACTAGGGCTAATCTTGACATTGAAATAGACGTTTAAAATTGTTAACAATTTTCTGTAATTTATCATTTTAAAAATGCATTAACTAATATAGTCATAATAATATATTACATTCCTATTTAGAAAGCTCCTACAGTGAATTATTAATTACTTAAGGGAATATATTAATTAAATTTATTGATATGACAATAGAAAAGAAGCCAAAAATTAAACTACTCTATTTAGTAAACAAATTAACATCGAGTTTAAAATCCTTATAGCACAAAATAACCCAAAATCTATTTTTACAAACGAGGAGTTAAAAGAGAAAAAATTAAAAAAGCATGTAATAGCGAAAGAAAAGCTATAGGAGCTTAATTTCTAATTTTCAAATCGGTTCGGCGAGAAGGGCGACCTGTTTTGAAATAAAATGTCAATCATTAATGATCACCTCGAAAATCACGTAGCACGACTGTTCTTGACGAGTCTCGTTTCGCCGTCACTCCAGCAGCTGTGGAAGTTTTCTCTTATTTTACACTAATTGGTGTTAACCCAGTTCTGAGGGCATATGTCAAGGAAGTTTTACGCGTCAGTTTCAGTTTTGTTTAACGTGTTTTAAACTCGCAATTTTTTTTTTTTTTTTTTTTTTTTTTTTTTTTTTTGACACGATAAATTTATTTATGTAGGGTCGTCGAGGAACGCAACTGTTTAGGCAATGATACGGCGGTAGAAGTAAAAATCCCATACTTACAAATGGGCTTTATTCAAAAAATCGGCACCCGAGGGTTCACATAACTTCGGAGTCAAATTATCCTCGGGGAAAAATTTATGTATAGACCATCTTCTGACTACTACTACACCATTATAATAAATTCAAGCCAACAATTTAAGGAATTACTCATTTCGGAATTATGATACACCCAACAAATGATCTATTATTTTATCTTTTTTTATTCTTTATTAGGAATTTGGCACAATTTAATTTAGATTAAAGTGAAAATGGATGTGAAATACATGATCAAATATTTCTCTTCCCTAATAGCTTCCAAATTCTACCTCTTCACTTACCTACATCCAATCTTCCCATCAGTGTATTATCCACCCCTAGTGAAAGCCTTCATAAACTCTTCTTCATCCTATTCTAGAATCACATTTCACAATTCCTAACAATTAATTTGATTTTTGAGCTGGTACTTCACAGTGTAGTGTTGCAGACGTCCTCCCTTGAGCGTAAGGCACAATAGATTGCTATTCAAGTTCAGGTACATCCTTTCCAAAAATATCTTATCCCTAAATCATCACTTTCAACAGATATTTTCAAATTTGCGACTGCCTTGCACACCGTCCGATCTTCTTAATTAACGCTTTGTTCCCCAAGGCAGTGTCTTGGGTCCTACTCTATACTCAATAGTACAAGGAAAGCTGACTATGAAAAATCATCGATCCTTTTTCCTAAATACTCAATCTCATCAGCCACATCGCCCTCATTATTCTTCCCTTATGATATGTCAATAATGAGATAACTTCAATTTAAATCATCCCTTTCCGCTTTATGTAACCCAACATGTGCACTAAAATTTTCCAAATCTTCTAAAAGGCTCAAAACAAATTGGACTCTCGACTTCTCGGTACAGTTTAAAAAGTAAACAATAAGTGTTTAAAAGTAAAAAGTAAAAAATAAGATTTTAAAAAATAATTGGGCACTCATGTAACAATTTATGTAGTACATATTGTAAATGCCGTTACGTTTATGGTAATTTTCTTACATTTGTGAATGAAAATAAAATAAACAATTCAAAATCAATCAATTTCTCCCACCAGAATATGACAAAGACAAAAAAATATAATGACATCTTCATAAAACAGCAAGTCATAAATTACCAAACAGATTATCCGAACATTATTTGCATTACCAAATTTACAAAAACAAGAGTTTAAAATGCATGTTGCTTCCGTCCATTCCCATTTGGCAAGAGTGGCAATAAACTCGACAATAACACTGAAGATCTAAATTGAATCTTTACCGTAAAAACCTTTAAAGTTCTTTCGAAATTTCTTGAGCAGACATTTCGTCAAAATAAGCTGAGTTGACATTCTCTATAAGGGATAAATATTGAACATATAATTTGATTATTTGCAGCATTCAATTGTGAGGACAAAATTTATTTCCCAAAACGTGGACTATTTGTGAATAAATTACAGTTAATTTATTAACGCAAAAAATCCTAACATTTATATAAAATGTCTACACGGATGAATTATTTATAAAATTTAAATTGAAAAAATGCAGGATAAATGTTACTTGGATGTATATTATCGCGTAAGATATATCAATATTCAGGCCTATGCCTTTTAGTGTTTTGAGGAAAGTATTTTTTTTTCGCATACATAAAAAGCAATTACAATGCCAAATTGTAGTAAATTAAGAATCTATAATATTCCTTTAAATGACAATACAATTTTCTTTATGTGATGCTATAAGGAAATGAACACAAGATGAAATATAACTACTTGGTTTTGTAATTTAATTTACATAGAAAACAAAAGAGCCTCCTAACAAATCACCATTATTCGAAACAGCAATTGTATAATAAAATTCATCAGAAGGAATTATTAATTATATACTTGAATTGCCCGCTTATCATCGGGGGTTTGTAATGAAGTAAACACAGGTACCACTGAGTTTAACCTTCCGTGAATAGAGGATTGGATCAGAGCGTTTCGACGATTCTCATGTTTATGCAAGGAGCTACACGAATAAGACTAAAATGGACACAACCTATGCCATAGGCACGAGGTAGATTGAAGCCAAATATTGTCTTGCCATAATTTCCTCTTCAATATAAATTTTGTTCGGGATATACAATTGAGATTATTGTTTGCAAAGGTGGAAATATCATATGCATGGGATGGTATAACAAATTCTCATTTGGACATTCATTTTCTTATCATACCCGTTCTGAGGACAAAACAAATAGAATATTATTGCGTCGCTTTATAATAGAAATAATTATTGTTAATTTTGTAATTGACTTAATTTTTTTTATATTAGTAGAACGAAATTTTTTTTACACACACATGTTTCATACGTTCACAAATTAATTAGAGACAACAAAAGGGAAGCATTTTGAACAATATTCGCTATGGCCAGTCATTTATATAGAATGCTTCTAATAAATTAATAATTTCTATTAATCTATATATGTTTCACAGTCATAATTGACCGCATTAAGTATTTCAATTGATCGTCTTAGTATTTTAATCAGTATCTTGCAACTTATCATCCTCACTCAGTGCCATCTGGGTGGGTGTGTTGTGTGTGTTTTATTTGTTCAACATGCTCCACTACATACATGAATAGCATGATTAACATTACATAACACAACATAATTAAAAATTACAAACTATATTTACTATATAAAAATAAAGTAAAACTATGGATTCTTTTTTTCGCCCAATATTATATTAATTCCTAATAATAATTAACACAATTAAAATACATAATTTGTTTAACTCTTTAACATTATTTTCAATTACTACTAATACTAATACTATTACAGAACAAGAAAGACGTTCCTCAAGGTTTAAAACCATTTTCATTTTCAATTATGTGTTATTATTCATGAACTTATTATTATATTATTCCCAAAACCAACCTCATAAAATACGGTAGCAGTAGAATTTCGGTCTCCAAAAAGTAGGACTTTGTTGCGGACGGCCACCATAAACCCCGGGTCACCATGTGGTTGTGAGTGTGTGTGTGTGACAAAATATTGATCGCATTCCCCAGGTCGCCGTTTTTAATCGATTTTGATAATAGGTTTTTGCTCGAATCAGTAGTTTTTGGTCTAGTTGACAAACCTTGGCAATGTCGAATTTCTTGGTGGAAAAAGGATATGGAGTGCATATTACTTACTAATTACTAATATTTAAATCTAAGAAATATTTTTGCTGCTCGTATTTAGTTCCTCCCCTGACTGTTAAATTCCGAAAAGAACAATTATTAAATGGGCTTAAACTATTATTAAATTGACTGACACGATTGTTAAATTGAATGTGTGATGATTATTGACCGTTAATCGATAATTATTCAGAAATCATGAGGTACAGTCTGGTGTCAATGTAAGTTTCAGAAAAACATTTTGTTTGTTGTCCCAACGTTCTTTATTGTGATATGTAAACAATGTTTGTAAATACTAGGACTCAATAAAGATCGAAACGTTGGGACGATAAAGAAAATGTTTTTCTGACGCCTACATCAAACCAGACCTCATCTAACGATTTATGAATAAATAAATCAAATGAAACTATTATTAGAGTAATTGAAAAAAAATATTGATTTGACTGAAAAATATCATATCTATTAAGTAATAACCGATTGTTAAATAATAAAACCATGGTGGCCAGAAATGGAGCCAACACGGGCTCTATAACCCCCAGAACCTTACGGCGGCCTAGCAGCCTGCCACACATCTTAAAATGGATCCATAATTCCAAAAAATTGAGTCCAAAACGTGGTGGAACAATACCACAGATAAGAGGCGTGCGAAAAGATTCATAGAAGGACCATCCACAGAACTTACAAAAGAATTACTGGAAGACAACCTAAACCGAACCAGCATTCTGGTAGGACTCCTGACGGTCACTACCTCTTAAAAAAGCACATGCACCTGACAGGAGTACAGACAGAAGAAACACTACAAATCCTGCCAGAAAGAGGAGGAGACCGCAGAACACATTTTATGTTTCTGCGAAGATAGGTGCAGGTTCTTCCAACTAGGAGAACAAAAACCACAAATAAGATCCGACACCAAGAAACCGCTGGCAAAGATGTTAAGGCAGGGTAATAGCCTGAAGCTGGCCAGTGAGTACTAATTAACGGAGGAGAACAATAGATCTATTTAGGTCGAGGTGCAGTAGGCCTTGTGGCTGCCTCTCTTATCCCTATCCCTACCTAATGTTTAAATATAAAAATTGTTAAACTACTAGCTCGTATTTAGTTTCTCCCCTGACAGTAAAATTCCGAAAAGGTCGATTATTAAATTGGTTTAGACGAATATTAAACTGCATGGAACGATTATTAAATTAAATGAGACAATTATTAGATTAGTTGAAAAAATTATTAATTTGGCTGAACGATTATCTATAAAGTAGTAACCGACTCTTAAATAAATAAATTCATCCTAGCAGTAAATATTTCTACTTTAAACAAATCTTGCCATTTGATTCACGGCAATGTTATATTTTTTACAAGACCTACAAGTGGTGAAGGTTTAGCATAACGAGGGCGCCGTGAACAGTGGGAAAGTGTTTCAATTCATTATACTTTTTATCTAGGGGCTTGGTTGTGATGAAAAATTTAAGTGTCACGAGAGGGAGATCGAAGTCACGTTAGCTCCCATTGTTACTTGTTAGGTCGGCAGTGTATTGAGCCGAAGATCTCGACAAAGACCTTAGATTAAAAGATAAATATATTATAAAAAAATTGAAACAAACTGTAATTATTGTAAAGTTTTAAAGCTTATGCTGCAAAAACTTGCTTAATTTTTTTTCTAATTGAGGAATTTTGTTACGGCGTAAAATGACCTTACCCGTTAAAACGCCCTTAAAAATTAATAATAATAATAATTAAGGAATTTATGAGAGAATCAAGTCTCGTTCATACATTTGTTTCAATTTTTGTTCGGGTCCCAGTGTTTTTACATTACGAAAACGAATTTGAAGAAATGTTTTGGTTTCGAACTCACTAAGATTCAGTGAGTTAAGGCGATGATTCACTTTTTTTAGATCACAGTAGTGCGTTATTATTTTTTGTTAAGAGATGAACGAATAAATAAGATTTCTCAAATATTACACTGACAGCGAATAAATAATCAAATCATCCGGCACTTCCTTTTTTCCCTATATTTCTAAGTAAATAATTCAAACGTCGTTTTTAACCAAATATGTCTTTTAACGTTAAAAGCACGGATCATGATTCAAATAATCTAATATTTTGTCAACGCACGAACAGACATTATTTACTCTGAGGAAAAATGGCGTATTTAACTTAGACATTATGGAAGGGTGATTTATACATAAGCAGTAAATCATTTTTTGAAAAGGAGAAATAAATACAGTAGAATAGGCGAAAAAACCTCTAGCCATTAGAATTTAATGAGTATAGTATAGCATTTTTCGGTAAAATTAATAATTATTTCAATCAATTTAATAATCGTATCATTAAATTTAATCATAGCGACACCCAATTTAATTATTATTTCATTCAATTTAAAAATTGTCTCCATACTTTAAAGCCATCTATGATTAGTCATACTCAGTTCCATCTTTGTTTGTTTCTGTTTGTAAATCGGTATTGAATTCATGGATTCGAACCTATACGCCGCTGCCTGCCCTAACCACCTGAGCTATCGCCACTTCTATTCCGTCCGTCACCAACTCTTCATCATCCGGAGCAGATATACGTTTAAAAAATTTTACAAGGGTTCGTGTGATAACTAATTTTATTGATAGTATTTTGGCGATACTAGGTCAAAACTGGTAAGTTTTTCTGCTTCATGGAAAACCATTTTAACATAGATGCATGAGTTAAACATTCTCAAAATCGCCTTAATTTTAACATACTAACCCTCTTAGTTCGATTACCCTAAATTAACCCTAAGCGACGGTAAAATTGATCATGAGAAAATAATCAAGCAAAAAAATTGTTGTTAAAACATTTTTAGACAACCTTTGGCAATAGAAGATAGAGTTTATTTTGAACTATCAAATTTGTCTATCATAAATAAATGAATATGGTGCTACTCACATTGAACTGAGGTATTTATCTATCCACTTGTTATGTTAATCGGTGGCTGTATTCATTTTACTACAAAATTTTTTCAATTAGTACCGCAATTTACTATGATACTCTAAGGATCTAGTTTATGATCCAGGGGGATAATAAAATAACATATAAATAAATCACTATTAATTAAGGTTTTTAGTTGAGATAAAAAGTCAGTGGCATGAGTGGGATTCGAACCCACGACCCTCGAATGACGACCAACTCCCCATCTCAAACCGACCTGTTGAATTTTCCCTCTTTTTTGCCATTTTTCAAATGTCGTGTAATTCATTTGATTCTCGGCGACAAATCAAATGGCCATGGAGAGCTTTAGTGAAGGTATACTTTCTTTTTAGTTAGTGTCCGAGCGGATCAACTTCACGATAACTCAAGTGGTAGAGTAGCAGCCTATCTAGTCGAAGATCATGGCTTCGAATCTCGCTCGTGCCACTGACTTTTTTTTATCTCATCTAAAAACCTTAATTAATTGTAACATATTAATTGGCCAAGCGGACCACGAAACTAGTGAATTTAATAAGGTTAAATAAATTTTCGACTCAAACTTTTATTGAATAATGAAAAATTTAATTCCGAAAAAATTAAAACTATTGTTCACTTAACCTGCACAATTTTGTTGATTCCAGCCCAATGGCACCACTAAATGATCTTCACATTTTCCAATGTCTCTGTGTAATAAGAATTTTAAGTTCACCACTGTCTTCTAAATTTGATTTTTTCCGGTCTTCTATTAAAAAATTAAAGTCTATTAATAGAACATTACTGTTACACACATGGGTCTTATGTAACATAGTCATAGAGCCAACTTGTTCAATATTGAAATGTATTACAGTCAAACGAAGAATACAGTCTGCAAGCACATATAGGAAACCTGCAGACAGAGGAAGTAATAACGAAATTGAATACAGTAAATAGCAAAGGCATTCCATCTGGAACAGTGGTATGTCTCCGTATTGATTGGCATTCCAACATTAGTGGCTAAAATTTACAGCTGTAATAACAGAAATTGTTTAAATCTTAAAGGACCGAATGGTTTGGACAAACCAACCCGCAATGGAAAGGTAGAGTAAATTTTGCATATGCCAGAGTTACTCAAATTGATTTAAACCTATATACCGCCGACTTCCCAACCATTACACTGTATTCAATAAATGATAAATGCACATGTACTCAATGCAATACACGTTTGACTGCTCGCACTTCGCAGTGTCAGTCACTCCTTACCTGACCTTTTTACGATCAAACATGTTCGAAATTAGTATTGATAAAAATAATCCTTAACAAATATTATGGTACCTGCATGATATGTAAAAGTCAAATGGTGTTTTTTTTATACGTACTCTAGTGAAACAAAGGACTCAACAGATATAGAATTTGCATATGGGTTGTATCTATCACTAATTGGATAAAGTACAATGGATAATTCCAAAGGTCGTACATCTGCCCAAACTCCAGCGGTCGAAATTCATCTACATTGGGTGAATTAAGAAGAAAATAATCATATAATTTTTTTGCCATTATAATATAAAATAGTGTATAATTTTACAAAACAATATATGCATTGTGTAGAGTTTTATGATTTTTATCTCGGAGGTACAACAGGTGAGATGTCAGCCCCTGCAATCGTATTTTTATCCTTTTTTTTTCTTAACGGGAACAACCTGGGGAAAACAAGCTGAATCATAAACAATCTAATATCCGAAGGAGGATAACTCTGTAAGAAAACCATTTTTGAATATTTTTGATGGAAAAAGAAAACAGTTTGCTAGTCTATCAAAGGATGTGATAAGATTTCGTTGCAAGGACACGATTTAGGTAGCCAACTTTGCAAGCCAATTTATTAGTTTCCTTTTGACAAACAAGGTTGGGTTAGAAACGTTTAAATTAGACAAGAAATATATTTGAGCAAAATTAAATTTTAACAATGTACTTTGTAAAAATTGCTTTCTTGAAACAAAAATTCTATTTTATATTAAATTGAATACTTTTTTGTTTAGAAAGAACAGAAAAAGAAAGGGTCTTTGCTGTCCTACGCTCAACAATTTTAATACGGATTCTATCTGACCCTCCTGCCATGTATAATCTCTTGTATCCCATTTTCAATTTCTTTCTACCGGATCTCTTGGATCCTCGGTATTATATTATACAACAATATGAAAAGGCCTTTATTCCATGATCCTGAAACGTTCATTACAATAAAAACCAGATCTTAAATTAATGTAAAGCTTGGCGGGCCTCGGTAACCGAGTGGTTCAGGCGTCAGACTCTCGGCTGGTGGACCCCTCGGTCCACCGTCGCCTCTGGAATTTTTCTGACGCCTAAGGGGACCGGTGGCCGCAATTAAAAGAAATTGACACGGCACCCATCAATAGAAGGGGCGGGACTGGATCTCAGCGACCCTGAATTTGTCCCCAACACCCTTCAAAAATGAGTTTCTTCGATGGAAGAACACTGGTACAACGGGGGCTCAAGTTCACTTTGTGTTGTGAGCCTTCCCCTAAAAATGGAGCCAGGGTATAGTACAATAAGCTGAATAGCTGCAGTGCTCAGGAGGGAACTCCTCCAGTCACTGGTGACCATTGTATCCATCCAATGTAAAGCTTACAAAAGGGATTGACAATATTATGAAAAGGGCGAAAAGTCGCCGCAACATTCAGAGGGACAATGTTATTCAAACCCAGAGTAACGCTGTTCCTACATTAACAAATAAAACAAACATTTTGTTCCACGGGTACATGTTATCATCAGATTCAGGTAAAACTTGTTGGAACAACATTCTTAACAAATGAAAAGTACAGAGCAGTCTAAGCGACAACAACTATTGCTATTGCATGATTTTTGGGAAACTCCTGTTCCTGCAATTTGATGTAGCTCAATTCCCAATATTAGCTTCTTTTTTTCAAATGTTTGCTTTTGTATGTGAAAAATAGTAGTCGTTTATGCATTTAAAGTTTGATTGCATAATATATATTATATATATTATATTATACATAATTTATATTATACCATTATTTTTTGATCTGGTTTTTAATTGCAAATGAAGAAATGTTAATGTTCCTCTCTCCTAATGTAAATAAAGAAAACTCGCAATAACATTATTAATTCCGGTTTTAGTTATAAATACAATGGCCAAAAATAAACATTGATATTACAAGATGCTTTTATACGCTTTTATGAGTCCTTTTCTTTGGCGCTAATATATAATAAAACGCGTTTAAAACTTTGTTTCCTAACTCGACCTCTTCGTGAGCTCACAAAGTGATGGGACAAAGGCCTCAACACTGTAAAATTAAGAAACTTTAAGAAAGATGTTTTCAAAAAGTTTAAGTCATTGTAGTCTGATGGCTCCAATTATAGAACGTATTTACTTTATGAATATTAAATAGATAAAATATTAGCGAATATTTATTAGGTAAGCGTTATCGATAGCTAGGGTGGAATTTGGTTTTCTTTTTCAGAGTTTTGTCAAAATTCATCTCAATTATTATAACAATACGCTTTGTTTTTCTTTCAGCTTTTTCATGCATAAACTTTTATATATAGCTTTCGATTACTTCTCTAATTACTAAAACTATACTTTCCGAACATTTGCACACTCAATAGTTGCACCCATTAGTCAATACTACCCTAGGCATAAGAAAAAGAAAATATTTCAGACCAACTTTGCAGTACATCACTTTGTAACTTTGGCGGTGTTTACTCTGGAATCCCACAAGGCAGAATGATCAGCATATTGCCTACATAAGAAACTTCACTAAAGAAGATTGTCACAATAACCCAATTTGAGCTTGGTTAGAAATTTCGAAGAGGTTCACCGAACATCAACAATTGTGAGACGTTACTGAACAATGGAGTAAAAAAAGAGATGCATTGTCATGAACACATACTAGTCCACGCTTGCGGAATTGCGAAGATCCAATCCCATTTCCTGACAGACTTCCTCGCAGTCAAACGTCGCTACCAAAGATTAAACTTGGATGAAAAGCTAACATGGGTCACGCGCTTTAAACATCTACTAACGAAAATAACAGTCAGACCTATTCGCATCAAGCAACTCCTTTATGTTTAAAATAATTTTGAAAAATTAACCACTTTATCCAAAAATTATTTGCATTTTTTCCAGTTAAAATAATTGCTCAGTTTTCGAGAAATTCAATTTTGGTTTACCTAAAATACTTGTATGATGTGAATCTGATTTATGGCCCAAAAATAGAAAAGAAACTTCAACAATTTTAGAAGCTTTCAGCCTTAAAAATATAAATATACATAAGTAAGATTGTATAAATAATAATAAAATATTTTCAAATATTTTAATATTTTCGATTGTTTTTTATTTGAAAAGTAGTGCCAATAGCTTTGGTGAATTTCTTCGGTTTTCCCCTTTTGTAGGGTTTTCATTTTTTGATAAATACAAGGCGGTTCATTAATAAAAAAAGGAACGCTTTACATAAAACAAAAATGGTAGAATAAAAAGGAGCGGCTATCTTTGTATTCATGGCAGAATGATAAATATAAAAGCTGAGAATTTTTAAATGAAAAATATGATTTTTCCACTACGGTTATAAATAATTTCGTTTTAATTAATAATTCCAAGAATTATTAATTATTCTCATCGTACTTCAATTAAGAAGATTAATTCAAATGTACTAGAACAATATGTCTAACCCTTTAATACAAGTCTCAAATAGAAAATGGGATTAAGCGAAACTTTTCAACGCTTAAACGCGATGTCAGTTCTTTTTATTTTAATCTTGTCGACTAATCACTTTCCAATTCCATTATTTGATTAAATAGTTTTCTGATGAAACTTTATAATTCGAACGAGTTTTATATTGGATTTTTATTTTTCCTCACTACACCCCTTTGACTTAAAGTAAGAAAAACGATCGGTCAAGCAAAACTTAGCCGTGAGTCCGAAATGGGAAGAAACGAGGCCCGCAATCCTAAGAACCCAATCTCAAGAAAGTTTAATAGAGTTTTAAAAACTTACTGTTCCGATCAGATAAACCGATACTTGTTTTAATCATAAACGTCCTTACTTACAAAAAAATATTCTCACAAATCAATTTTCATTATTCAAAAGCTACTTGAAATGTCTTGCCTTAAGTATGTCCTTTTTGTCACATTATATTACATTGGAAAAATTGCGTGTATGATTGACAGATCCAGTTCCGTTTTACTTTCTTCCTTGTTGGAAAGAAGGGTAAGAAAATAAATCTTGAAAGAATGAGTAAACGGTCGGTCATGTTCCCCCATAAAGGTCGATAACGCTTCTTCAGTGTTCTTTTTTCGTCCTAAACTAATCCCAAATAATTTACAAAA
This sequence comes from Cimex hemipterus, assembly GCA_039619505.1. Classification (NCBI taxonomy): domain Eukaryota; kingdom Metazoa; phylum Arthropoda; class Insecta; order Hemiptera; family Cimicidae; genus Cimex; species Cimex hemipterus. The sequence continues at coordinate 23,813,499 of CM077102.1, forward strand.
TCCTTAATATTAACAAAAAAAACAAGCCAAAACTATTTACAAAACGGTAAGAAAAAAAATCTTGAAAATTTCCATATATTTCTCTTGTCTTTGTTAAATAGACCGACTAGCCGGCGTTCAATTTTAACGGTTCAGTAAATTCTCCACAGTTTGCTTCACAACTTAGAGAACACAGGTAGCCATAGGGCATAAACTAAATTTGCTTGTGAATATATTTATTTTCATCTACGTAAGTTTTTGTTATTATTGGTTCATAATTCAACTTTTTCTAGGAAACATAATTTATTTTCTACAAAACTTATAACCATAACAATTTATATTCCGAATATCAATATAACAACATTGTTATATAAATATTTCAGTAAAATTATACTTTATATATTTTTTATTCAATTATACTGACTAAACACACTCCTTCCCAGGCTAAAATTATTGCAATAAATGTTAAAAATATAGTATAAATAAACATGGTATTATTTATAATAATTAAAAAGACATATTAAACAAATTGAAATCTTTTACTCGGAAAAAGATTTTCTTAGAAAAAATAAGGTGCCAAAATCAAGTATTTCAGCAATCCATTAGATTTCTTGGACCGATTGACCAAATAACCTCTTTCAATTAATTAATCTTTATGTAAGGTAATGGTTGGGAGAACAAAATTAATGTTACGAGCGGGATTCGAACCCGCGCTCTCGGCTAAATACGCCGTTGTTCTAACACATATATATCGTGACTCCCATCCTCTCGGATATTACCACTCCATCTGAACCTACAACCGTTCGAAATTTCCCTCTTTTTGCCATTTCCAAATGTCGTGTAATCAGGCTTTCATTTTCAGCGACATATGAAGTTGCCACGGAGAGCTGTTAGTGAAGTGATACTTCTTTACTTATTAAATAGTAATCTATTTATGTTTTAGTTGTCAATTGACCAAGTTATTTCTTTCAATTAATTAATCTTTATGTAAGGTATTGGTTGAGATAAAAAAGTCAGTGCCACAAGGAGGATTCGAACCCAATACTTTCGGATTATGGTGTCACGATAGTTCTAGTAGTAGAGCATCAGCGTATATATAAGGCTGTGGGCTCGAATCTCGCTCGTTACTCTCACTTTTTTTATCTCAACCAATACCTTACATATTTGAATGTTTGAAATAAAATTCAGGCGTTGAACAGAACAGAAGAAAATAAAGGAGAAAACCAATGATATTTTATTGTTTTCTAGAACTCAATTTTTAAAGGGAAGCGTTAATAAAAACATTATTCAATTAATAATTTAATTTGAACTAAATACTAAAAATTAAGAAGTTGATTGAGAAAGTAAAAAAGAAAAGTAAAACTTTCTGATAATAATAATGTTTCTCTGCACTATAGACTGGAAGCATAAAAACAGGTTCGGTAAAATCACAATTGTTATTAAATCAATACAAAAATATAATACAATTTGTATAATATTATATTTTAACGTTGTTTTCTAGACTGTGATTGAACATTTTATGTTTATGATCGTCCTCGATTTGGGGATTTTACATCAACGAAAGACCTAGGGTCCCCCATACTAGCCTCAACAAAATAGAGTGACGGGATAGATAAACTATTCAAAATACTACTGAGAACAGATCAAAATTATCACTACAAAACAACCGTATCATTATTACAACCAATCTGGCCGAACATAATTGAACTACGTGGTTCAACGAAGCGTCCCAACTGACCCACTCTTCAAGCTCTCTATTTTGTATCCGGCCTTGTTATCCACCCAGACCTTTCCAATCCCATTTATTTTAGAGACCGCAAAAAGTCAGATACAGACGCCTCGTTCCGACCCCAAACACAATAACTTTCATGTTGAATTTTTCTTGCAAACCTATAAGAAACTAAATGGCTTCGAGAATTCAACCCTAGAGAAAGAAATGGAATAATGTAATAGGAATTTTAATTAAAGGATTACGTCTCCAATCTTACAGCATTGTAATGTAAAATTCATGAAGGCAACAAAATTTCTTGTTCCGCTCTATCGTTGGGTTTAAAAGTAAATGTAAAAACTTTGGTTTTGTACATTATACAATATGAATAGAGTTAAGAATGATGATTCAACCTTTATGAAAGTTTTCCCATAGGTTTTGCATAAAGCGACTGATTTTATCTCGTGGTATTGATTTTTTTGTTCTGGGTTTATTGGCGGCTAAGTCCACTTAAGCCCCTTTCATCCACAGGCTTTACAATGATAAGACACCCCTCCTATATGTCAAACAACGTTTTCAAAACTGAATATTTATAAAAAGAGTGACATTATTAGATATTAACATTTTTTGGACAACTTTAAATTCATGTGAAGTGTAAATAATAACTAGACAAAAAACCGAAGACTTTTATATGTTTATATTCCATAATAACTAAGTAGAAAAGATTAATATTTCACTTAAAACACAGAACAGAATTAAATTAAACATACGTGTTCTTTACTTTTATAAATTATTACTAATCGTTTCACTTTTTGTGTTAAAAATAAAGAAAATCACTTCAATTGCATCTTTTCCAGAGCCAACTTTTCGATGCTGTTAATTCATTTATTGTTTTCTTTGATTACACAATATTAAATAATAAATGTGAATAATTTTTTTAATCATGGAAGAAGATCTCGCCCAGGCGGTTTAGGCATTACATCACCCAAACACTATCGTCTGCGATGCTGTACAGAGGTAGGTTATACAAACTAGATTTCATTTATTTTTTAATTCTAAATTTAAAAACGTAAAATTAAATTTTAAAAAGTTGGGTGATAAATGAGAGTCTCGAATCGCATTTTCTGGGTGAAAAATCTTACTGATAAGGAGAGTTTTTTTGGTGAAAGGAACGAAATTACATTTCATCGAGAAAAACTGATATCATCACTGAGGGCAATCCGGAGGTTTAATTAGAGATTAATTTTAGATGGAGGTTTCATGTCAGTTCATTTATTTTCAAAATGATTATTCGGATATCGTGAGATGCGGTTTGGTGTGACTTGGGGTTTAGAAAACATTTTCTTTATCGTGCCGACTTAAGAGTGCCCAACCCCTCTGAGCATGACATACGAGAATGACACAATTACGCAGAAAACACACACTTTTAGCCCAGAAGATGATCTCAATAATGATCGAAACGTCGGCGCGAAAAAGAAATTGTTTTTTTCTAAAACCTACTTCAGACCAGACGGCATCTCACGATCTCCGAATAAATATTAACTACCGGTCACTAAACACCCCATATTTTCAAAATAATCTTTCTTTTATATAGATAAGAAAAAACTCTGTTTTGATATAATTCCTTTAAATTGTCGTAATACAATACCTTGTCTGCAACAAATTTATTAATACACAATAAATATTTTCTACAAAAGTATAATTGGTGGTGTTTTTGAACAGTTAAACCAGGATATTTGGCATAGAAGTTTTATTCTTAACAGGCCACCATCATTAATAATTAGTCAGCAATATCTAGTAGCATTTAGCAAAACAAAACCATGATATTAGTGACAACAAAATTTGTGGAATGTTACAGTCCAGAAATTAATTTTTATTTGTTGTTTTAATTTAATTTAAAACATTATCAAGGCTTGATCTCTATGTGCTCCCTTTTGTAAGTATATTTTATTTATTTATTATTTATTTATCAATTGGCAAATGTCCCATGTTATTGTTCTACTTCATTTGATGCTACCTACCTCTAAAAGAACTGCGTCGTCGGGAGCAAGTTTAACCTCCGTCGATTAATTACATCGAAACATCCGCAAAAATTCGATGTTGTTCTCTTTACACCAACCATCAACCGATAATCCCATCACCATCGATACAAACATCACAATTATTATTCAACTGTCATCAAAAGTTACATTAGGAAGAATTAGGTTATAATAATGGTTATTCCTTCCATTCTGGTAGGAGTTAAACCAATTATATTTTTATTTTAGTCTAACTGTACATAAAACTAATTGATATTTATGAAAGGTATTGGTCGAAATAAACAAGTCACTGTCACGAGCGGGATTCGAACCCACGACCCTCGACCAAATACGCCGCTGCTCTATCACTTGCGCTATCGTGACTTCGACCCACTCGGACATTAACTTCCCACCGAAACCCACCTTTCGAATTTGCCCTTCTTTTTGCCATTTTTCAAACATCCTGTAATCTATTTGATTGTTGGCTATAAATAAAATGGTCACGGAATGTTTTCGTGAAGATACACTGCATTTTAATAATTAAATCCATTACAGTTCGTGGTCCGATTGGCCAATTGACTTTTTTCATATAGATTAATTTCTTAATCTAAACTTAACCTTTCATAAAGATTAATGAATTGAAAGAAGTAACATCAAACATTTTTTATATAAAAGTACCTAATTGCTTCTTTAACGTAAATTATATTAAAAACTGATTGTAGGCGATACGAATGCAATTTTTGCGTGGTGCTTTTGCACAATCAGTTCTCGTAAAAGGGTCAGCCCACTGCTGAGCATGGCTTAAAGATCATTTGGTAGAAAGCGGTAACGGTCTGGCTATTGTAAGAGACTGTACGTGCCAAATTGTTTCGCTAGGAACGTACGCTCCAAATACGGCTTCCGAGGCCGGGATCTTGTGATGGGATTCTTGCTGGAAGTTCAATCCATTGGCGTGAAACGAATTTTTCCCAGCGCCTATTATTAAAACGACCACGAAGCAATTTTCTTCCAGCCAAAAAATTCGATTTCATTTTTTTAAAAATCTCAAGATTCCAAAGAACGCAAAGATTTTTGACGTTCCATCTTTCTTAACTACATTATAATGCCATGGTCTACAATGTTGGTAAGACTATAAACTATGAATTAATTACGTACTTAAGAAGCTCTGTGTGTGTGTGTGTGTGTGTGTGTGGGTGAGTGGGTGGGTGGGTGAATATTTGTGTGTGTGCAAAACACAGAATTTCTTATCATCGTGACGCACACAAGGGCTTCAGTACAAGTTTTATGAACGAAGATAGGGCAGCTCACTTTACAAAACTGGCACAATTACAACAATCAAAAGAAACTTATTAACACCCATTATACACATATTACAAACTCAGTAATACACGCAGTATTACCAAGAACGTAAAACTCGTGTAAAGGATCTTGCTCATTCTACCGCTATGCTATGGTCACTTATGTGCTGTATTGACAAGGCTAATTATTTTTCATTTTTTTATTTAGTCTTTCCCGATAGTACAATAAAGCTAATGTAGTAACACAAATGTAAAAGTTATTGAAACTGTCAACCAAAACGTAATCGTACGTTGTACAGTTTTTAAAAATTTATAAACACAATAAAGGGAAACATAACCAAAAACATATAAACGAACATAAACCACGATATGTGTCCCTTGGTATCAATAAAAAAAACAATAGTAGCTCTGTAGGTGAGAAAAACACTAAAGTTGGTTGTACTTGTTATTGGAGACGGATTTATCCTTTTTTTCTTCCAAATCGCGAATGGCACAAACTGTTTACTTGGTGTTATTCTATTTACACTGTCATGTAGGTTTTCGATCCACTGTATTAGATTACTAGTGCGAATATATATATATATATATATATATATATAATATAAATATATATATACT
>CM077102.1:23819519-23830646 GCA_039619505.1 Cimex hemipterus
ATAATATAAATATATATATATAAATCCCAAACATTCATCGTATTCCAGTTTTAATAAACAATAAAAAATGTATTTTTTGGAAATGATCAGAAATTTTGGATAAAACGACACAACTGAAAAGGTTTTGGTGTATACACTTTATGAATTTTACACCACTTAAAAACGTGTTACATCCAGAGTTTACTTTTTAAAACTGAAATCCAACCACGGAAGAAAAATTTATACTCTTTTTTGAGGTAACTAGATAAAATTCATTAGTTTTCGTGGTCCGCTTGACCAATTAATATCTCTTTAAATTAATTAAGGTTTTTAGTTGAGATTAAAAATCTGGCAAAAACGAGGGAAAATTCAAAAGGTAGGATTGACCAAGGTTAGTGTCCGAGTGGATCAAAAAGTCACGATAGCTCAGGTGGTAGAGTAGCAGCGTATCTAGCCGAAGCTCGTGGGTTCGAATCCCGCTAGTGACACTGACTTTTTATCTCAACAAAAAAACTTAATTACCTGTTAGGTAAAAATTAGAAGTTTTTTAAAATTAACGCAAATATCGTAATGTTTTCCAGACATGTTTCAGTTTTTCAGTTCATATTTTTTTTTTTTAGAATACAACACCAAAAGTTCGTTGAACGCTGTGAGTAGTTTTGTCAACAAAAAGTTATAATATTTAGTTAAGGGTTTTTTCCATTTTTTTATTTCATTAATCGATACCGATTGAAGATGTCTACACTGTAGCTGATTTATAAACCGTTTTTATTAAAAATGCGTCGTTTCAATATTGCCTACATTAATTATTTATTCAATAATAAATAAATTTTTAAAAATAAAAAACAATTAATGTTCATTCTCGTTAAGTGAAATTTAGTTATAGCATTTAGTTAAAACAAACGTACACATGCATGCATTCAAGCTATCAAAATATCAACAATAAATGTATAATACACAGACATGTAAATTGAAAATGAAAATCTACGAACAGTCACGAGAACAAAATAAAAATAAAATCTCCATAGGTAGAGATACTGAATTTTAAAAATGCTTCGTCAGTTCAAACCAATTGTCTGAAATGCATTTGAAGGAATAATCCTATTATTTGACGGTTTTCTAAATTACAATTTTACCATGAACCATGTTAAACACATAAGACACAAATGTTCACATTGTAAAAATTAAAAAATAATTAATAATAAGTTGTATCAGCTTATTACGTTAGTATGTAAAGAACAAAACGTATTCTTGCGGGAAAAAAACAGCACAAAAAAAGTCATATTTATTTTTATGCAAATATGTTGTTTGTCCAGAAGTAAAGAAAGGCCACGAAGTAGCACAAGCGATCTAGAAGTGAGCAATTTATCAATCAATCCATCATAATTTGCACAATCACGAGTAAATCATTGCAAAGCTTTCAAAATTAATAATTTATTATGACAAGCAGAAGCAAGGCATTTTACACACAAATTGTTTTATTGAACCGACTCAGATTCCAACATGCTTTACTAAAAAAAAAACCTGAGCGGAAGCCTGGAAAACAACATACTTTACTTTTATTGCCTGGGAAGATGTAAAAGTCTGAATTTAAATGTGCATCATGATAAATTAAAAAGATCCGATGTGACTGACATGATGTACTTTGGGCCATGGGTGCAAGCATCAGTTTGAAAAATGATTGAAATCCTCCGAGACGTCTCAAAAAAGCCAGCACAAACAATACTATTTTAAATCTCTAGTTTACTCTTCTTATAAGTAATAGCAGACGTGACAGGTAGATTTTTCTCAGCAAGGAAATTCGTACCTCCTGTAGAACACGCTCCAGCTGCCCTTGGCCTAATTCCAGCGATTTGATAGCCCATGTTGATCCGGCGATATGTATAAATGTTAGATTTGGCTTATTTACCACCAATATCATAGATTAAAAAATGCAAATTTTATATATTTGTATTGGTTTTTATGTTAACTTGAGATCGCATTGGAGGATATTTCTCGGCAACTGAGATGAAATTTAAACTCCCAAAACTACAAGGTTTGAAATAGTTCGAATCCCCAGGTGAAAACAATTATATTCTTTGTGAATCATTTCATAAAAACTTGAAATATAACAAACTTTGTATTCAATCACTAATTTCTCCGCGAAAATGGAAATAGAGTGTAGAGATATGTTTTTTTTTCGGTTTTAGAAATACTATCTTTAAAAAAATTATCATTTTTTTGTGGTACAAGGGTTAACTTTATTTCAACTAATTACACTTTATATCTAAAGTGTTGGTTGTAACTTTTTTCATTTCAGCCAAGCCTTTAGATAAAAAGGATAATTAATTGACATAATTAAATAAGTCGATTTTGACCTATACGAATTAATTGAACTTTACTTTTACTAAATCCATTAGAGTTCTTGGACCGAATGACCAATTAATTTTTTTCAATTGATTAATCTTTATAAAAAGTATTGGTTGAAATAAAAATGGCAAAAAGGAGAGAAAAGTTGAAAGGTAGGTTTTGATGGGACCGAGTGGAACTAAGTCACGATATGTCAAGTGGTAGAGCAGCAACGTATTTAGCCAAAACCCGCTCGTGACAATGACTTTTATTTATCTCAAATAATACCAAACATAAATTTTTTTTGTTTAAGGGGAATAAATTGATGTCGTTTGTATCAGCATTTTAGATTATAAAACTTATCCCCTACTATAATATTGTACCTGTGGTAATCCTTTTTCAATATGCTAATGTTTTTCTGGCGATGTATATTTTTGTGTTAAATCGTCAAATCATTTTTGACTATAAAGCACATTGGAATAAAACCATTAAAACATGTATGAATGTACAACATGTATTCATTCCCAGTAGTAGTAGAAATAATTTTGAGTGTAAAGTAGAAAATATGAACTACGCTTTGTTAAATTTAATGCAGAACTGTTAGCGACTGAGCATCCTTATTTCCTTTACAGTAAATCGGTTATTTAGTTTTACACAACAGATGTTACATTATTCAAGATATTTAAGAACATTTATTACAATCAATAATATCATACATTACAATGTACTGCTTTTTACCTCACGAAAATTATAGTGCTACACTAAAATTATTTATGCAACTTCGTTCTTAAGCAGTGGTATGTTAATTCTTTTAAAAAGTAGCAGAGAAATGTTGAAAATTGATTGTTCCCATTTGCCTACTAGAAAAATTTCGTTAACGATACTGCTACAGTTCGGACAGTAATTTTAATTATAAATTATAACTATGATATTATTATTCATATAAATAATAGTAAAATTTTTTGGCATGCCAGTTGTTACATGGTTTAAGGGGGTGATGGAAGGCGGCAAAAAGCGTTTAAATTTCCTTTTTATGAGGATTCTTTTCCCAAGTTTTCTCAAGCTTAAATTTTCATACAGAAATTTTCAGCAACAGGCTATGGTTCCTTGGAAAGCCATTCCTGAAGACCTCGGTAAATATCCCCTAGGGTAATTCAATTCTTTATTAAAGAAATGAAATTCTGCTGGGAAATCCATTGGCAGAGCGCGGGAACAATAGACGCAAGTAGAAATGCGAAAGGAAAAATCCCGTATTACTCGAAAAGAAGAAAAGTTTGCAAATAAATAGAAAAAAGATTTATTAGATTTATAACATTTGAAAACTTGTACACAGTAATAATTTCTAATTGATCAATAATACTATTATTAAATCCATTAGAAGTCCTGGTCCGATTGAGCAATTATCTTTCCTCAATTAATTAATCTTTATGTAAGGTATTGGTTGACATAAAAAGTCAGTGACAAGACCGAGATTCCAACGTCCTTCGGCTAAATAAGCAGCTACTCGACCACTTCAGCACACTTTTAACCCAACCAAACCTTCCATATAGATTAATTAATTGATAAAAGTTAATTAGTCAATCGAAATAGGAACACTATTTGATTTAATAAGTAAAATGAAGTATATCATCACTAAAGCTCTCCATGGAAGATTCGTTTATTTGTTAGGCGACATTTGGAAAATGGCAGAAAGAATGGAAAATTCGAAAGGTGGGTTGGAACTGGAAGTTAGTGTCCGAGCGGGTCGAAGTCACGATAGAGCAAAATACGAACAGCGGCGCATTTAGCCGAAAATCGTGGGTTCGAATCCCACTCGTGGAAGTGACTTTTTTAAATCAACCAATAGCTTTCATAAAGATTAATTAATTGCTATTAAAATTTTCTATTGTCTTACTCATATTCTCTTATTCCAATTTGAAGGAGGTTGAAAACGAATTGCAGTAATTAACCAATAAATACATAGTGGGTTTATGCATTTTTAATTCCTTATATATTATCTGTATATTTATATTAGTTTTATCTCTGAACCTCAAATACATAAATTTATCTTATATGCTTTTCTGCTCAACGATGCATAATAAAATCCGTATTTTTCGGAATTTAAAAATTTCTTGTACTATTTAAAATGTACTGTGACGCCTTATAAATATTTTATATCTTATATAAATAGAAACACATAAATAATGAACATTAAAAACTTTTCGTTCATATTATAAAACTGGGTAGTGTTATGTGCGGATTAAAATTATCAAAATTTTCAGATAGAATTTAATGCCAAAGGTGAAATTGGACCCAATTTAGACACAACTCCTGTCTATAGCGTTTATGTTCTCGGCCTAACGGCATTTGGGTCATTTCGCCCCTTGAACGCATGCACGGTGCAAACTAGATATAAATTATACACGATCACGCACTCGTTCGCTCTTAGATTCAACAACAACTATTCCCATTACCGTACCATTACGTTTCACTTCAGTAGCATTCGGCATTCCTCTGGGATACTGGAGTTTCGAATTCCACCGCATAACCCTTTTACACCACAATGTTAATTCGCCAAAACAGATTTAACGTATATTTTGTTTATTTATATTTAAATTACCCATTACCGCTAGAATCTTCATGTCCGTTCAAAACAAAGGCCCATCGTACATATAAAACCGTTGTGCTACTGTTTCTCCCATTCGGAACATGTCTGCGAGTTGGCAAAAAGTGTACTGTATAACGTTTATGGCCTATTCTTATTATGGTGAGGACGATTTTTACGTTTCGACCAGTGCTCAAGTAGACGATTGCACACCTCAGCTGGAATATTATTTTTAACGCTTTTTTTATCGTTGAGGTCAGTTTCTACGTGAAAGCTATATGTCGTATACAAGAGTATTATGTTAAAACCTAATTAACTTTCAATATATTCTTATATTCAAATCTCGTTCATATTCTTATTAAAAAAGGAAAATCTTACATCTTTAACATGAGTTTTGTATATTATATATAAATCTAATATACAAAACTCATGTTAAAGATGTAAGATTTTCCTTTTTTAATAAGAATATGAACGAGATTTGAATATAAGAATATATTGAAATTTAATTTTGCCAGTTTATAATTAAAATTTTGGACAGAACTGTAGCTACGAGGAAAAGAAAAGATCAATCATTCGTTCAATTTACATTATGTTTAAGTTTCATTACATTAAAAAAAGCGTGTGAAAAGAGAAAAGAAAACGAGTTTGTTTGTCTGCGGGTCATTTTGATTTCAAGGAAAGAGTTTCCTCTATGTTCAGAACGTGTCAGGCGAAAAGAACTTTACATTACTTCACTCTTTTTCCCTCAATCCATCCCTCTCGTTTGTTTTACAATTCTAGTTTGAAAACTTTCAATAATTTATAGCGGTTTGAGCTAGTCAAGTTTTTGTTTTTATTTTAATAGCTTTTGGTAAACAAACTTTATATTCTAGTTAGTCCTTTTATATGTTTTCGTTCTATTTTCATCGTGTATAAAATGGCATCAGTCTCTCTTTGAAGACTTTTCTTGTAAAATATGATTTTTCAACTATAATTTTATTTGAACAATTTTACAAGCTCCAATATAACAATTTGAAAGTATGTTAACTAAAATATGTACAAGTATGTGCATGAGGCCACACAACTTAAGTCAATATTTAATCGCTAATTAACTTTCTCCGTTTCGAAGAACCGGAAACAGAAAAAACGAGTGGATGAATCTGCTGATTTTATAATTAAACACTTTACACTGGAACAATTATAAATGTATTCATTTAAAAACACACTTTTAAAAATGTAGAATACGGCAAAAAGGCAAAATGTTGCGTTTGACAAAGGTGGAGTAGAAAAGAGCCGGTATCATGCCTCCCCAACCCTGAACTCACGCAATCTGACTTTTTCTTAAAACGCTATTTTGTATTGTCCTTTCCAAACTTACATTGAAATGAATGGGACCAAATCAAGTCGAATTGACAGTAGGCCAAGAACGGATAAGCGGATCATAAGGGAAAACTGATCATTCAATCCATCAATCATAATTGCACAGTCACTGGAAAACCGGTGAAATTAATCACAGATGATGACAAACTGTAATGAGGCATTTTTCACACAAATTGGTTTTATCAAATGATCAGAGGATCAAACCGTTTCTCAAAAAACGGAACAAGCGATATTAGGCTGGCGTTTTAAAGTACAACGAGAGATTATAAAAAAATTTATGGTTTAAGCAACAAAGTTTATATTGATTGCATGGAGGGATGGAAACGTCTGAATTTAAATGTGATGGATATGTACACGATATATGTTTATATAAATATGATATATTAAAATATCCGATGAGACTGGCAAGATGTCACATACGTTGGCGAAATGGTGAAACATCAACTAGAAAAATAATTGAAATCCTCCGAAACGATTCGTAAAAGCCAGCTCGAACAACAAAAATTTCATATCTCTAGTTTGCTCTTCTTGTAAATAAAAGTAGACATGACAGGAAGATTTTTCTCCGTAAGGAAAATCGTACGTACCATAGAACACTCACCAGGCCGCCACCACCAGGTCTTTTAAATTCATATCGAACCGAGAGAGAATCTTTTTACTAGCTTTATATTAGATATCCCTTTTTTGGGAAAATAAAATCCTCTTACAAATAGGGCAAAGTTTGCCAGACGAAATATTTTTCTTTGAATACTCTCCAATAAAAATAAATTTGACTACATCTTGATTGGACTTTCTTAGCATTTAAAAATTTTAAAAATATACGTAATTAAAACGTTTTTAGTAGCATTTTATTATATAAATAAATTATCGGCTGATAATAATTATATTATTACAAATTTGCTGATATTATTAGTAAATTTGTGAGACGAACGACTACGCGAAGTTAGAGGAATTAAGAGAGGGTTACACATCTATCCAAATCAGGATAGTAATCCAAGGTTTGCGTTTTTTAAGGGCGTTGACAGAAAAATGAAATGGAACTAGATTTAGTCATTTTTGGTTTACCTATCCTTAGTTTTGGTTTCAAGTTAAGCTTTCTTGGATAAGACCCAGTATCGAAGATGACGAGAAGTCGTAATGCCTTTGTCAGATCCAAAAAAAGGGGATAGGAAGAGATCTCTCAAAATGATTAAACTATACCAAACAACATATAGGTATATCATCATGCTCCAAAAGTAGATATCACAGATAAAGCACTAATAAAATCATGTTGCACGACTATTTGTACATAGAATGTATATATCCATATATATGTACATGCTTATATTTACATTCATTGAGCAATGGTGATGGTGAACAAGGCGACTGGCGATAAGTGTCGAAAATTTCAGGAATTGTTTCTACACACCATATAAAAGAAAAAACTTCCTATAAACCCCTGTCCAAATGTTAACGATAAAGAAGTAATTTCAGATTTTGGTGTTTTGTTTTGTTTTTTTCGACTTAGGTCCATTAAATTGTTTGTAAACTTCAGAATCACTGGCTGTAAAAAAATCTGGTTTGTGCCACTTGGAAGAACGTTAAATTTGCTGTGAGGAAATTTATTTACATTGCAGAATAGATGAAAACACCCAGCAAGACATACTAAGAAAAAACAAAAACTTTAAAATTTGGATTTTTTTTTAATGATGGGCTGGTAAATGTTAATTAACAAATTCATGGAACTATGCAAATTGCCTCGAAAATTTCCCATTTTTGGAGCTTCCAGATGTCACTTATAGCCAGTCACCCTGTACACCTACGAAAGCTGGCAAGAAACAATTACTCATACTATTCTCATAATCATCATGTTTTCAAATGTGTAAAATTGCTTTTCTTAGTCTGATAAGAGGGTTATGTTAAGCTATAGAATGTAAATATGCAAGGAGGTCAACACGTAGGTGATTTTGGTCTTTTTAGCTGGCTTTTACAGCATCCAAACAAATTTTTGCCTATAAAATAGCCGTATATACAAAAAGCTGGATTAATTAACTGATTAAAGCTGATTAAGCTCTTTTAATTTCTTTAGCCTATTGCTTCTTAATTAAACACGGTTAAATTATCGTGATAAATTCCAATCGCGGAGGCGAACATAGCTGACGTCGACAGGTACAGAAGAAACAGTCGAAGAGGCGAAACTCAGAAAGGAAAATCTAGAAAAAAGGAAAAATGTCGATGGATCACCAAGAATTCGACTTTCCATGGTAATAATTTTTGGGGCCGAAAAAAGCCCTCTTTCTGCCTAACCGGGGCCTAAACGAAGGTTGACATAAAGGTTGATAGTCATTAGGCGTTGGATTTAATGTGAGAACGTCAAATGAAAAAAGAACGTTAACCCGTACTTATGAATCACATTGTGGAGGAATACAAATCCATATTACTAGAGTGAATGAAAGTATTTATGAATTAGTAATAGAACAGGCGTGAATAAATGTATTTAGCTCATGATCCGGGTGCGTTGGGAAATTGACCTTTGGTGAACCACTATCTACTACCCAGTATACTAAGTCAGTTGGGCCAGACATTTATTAACAATATCAGTGTTGGTTATCGATTTATAGTCTAATTCTAATAATGAAATTCGCCCCTCTTGTTGTTTATACTCTTAGTAAAGGATTTTGCAATAACGCTATTTGTCTTATGGTGGCACCTATTAAACTTTTTTCAGACGGATTTCACATAATGGGCAAGTATTTTTGCGAGAAAAAATCCATCAGTGTGAGGTCAAGATATCCCGATGGTCAGGCGACAGAACCGCATCTGGTGATCCATCTATCTGGAAAAAAGGCGTTCACCCCCTTCCTGGCCGTCGGGGCATAATGTGCGAGAGCTCCATTCTACCACATTGATTTACAGACCTTGATGCTCATAGTTATAAATCAAATGTGGATTTTCAGCGCTTGACGCTTTTACGCAGCTGGCTAATTCATAATGTTAGGATAATCAGTTCCAAACGTATTATACAACAAAAAATATTTTATTCGAACTTCTAGAGTAGATTTTGAAAGTAAAAGATTGCAAAGATTAATAATTTCATTTCTCTCTCACTGAATCTCTCTCTCTCTCTCTCTCTCTCTCTCCCTCTCTCCCTCTCTCCCTCTCTCCCTCTCTCCCTTTCTCCCTCTCTCCTTCTCCCTTCCACCCTCCCGTCCTCCCTCTTTCTCTACGTTTAACGCGATATGTAAACAGGACATATCAGTCATATCAACAAATCAGAACAATTGACAATTGGACGATTATATATGTTTTGTAACTTTTTAAAATGATACTGTATCAACCTCCAACTTCATCCAAATTTTACCGATACCCACTGGATTGATCTAACAAGCATTTACATGGCATATTTCTCCAACTTCAGTATTGGGTCTGGGTGATTTTTGTGAAGACAAGTTATTTTTATGTTGCATAGACAGAAGACAGGTTTTGTAAATTATTTGTTACTGTGGTCACAAACAGTAGCAGTAGTTGATAGGTTGTTAAGATATTGTCGTAAACAGTGTTTCGAATTACCTCTGGAACAATTTCAACAGGGGGGGGGGGACGAAGCTCGTGAATCTGTTCAACAAACCTCGGAAATTCTGAATCCCTTATGGTCGGGGACGGTTTCACCTGTGGTACAAAGGTGTCATGTTACTGTCATTAAAGTGCAATATCAGTGCGTCCCAGTCATTTTACGCTAGATTTATGAGCTACAAAATACTAATTATTGAAAGATTAATTAATTACTTTTACAATTGTGCGATTTTTCAAAAATAATTTTTTGAACGTTAAGAATTTTTATAGTGAATTTAGGCCATCTTTTATAGTGCATTTTGTCAACAATGTTTTGCTTTAAAAGGTGAAACTTTGAAAGTGCAACTGACAGGAGTTTAAAAGTTTTGACTTCACTTTTCTCACAAACCTTGATTAACGATTCAGCTTGTCTTCTAAATTGAGGTTAATTTTCACCCATCTTCCAAAAAAATAAAAAATAAAAAAAGAAATATTTTTACCTTTCAAAACTTTTAATTTATATTATTAAAATAACTCTGAATTCGCCCGAGGATTGGGTTCTAACCCCTAATCCTGGTGAGAGGAAAGGAAGGCCAGAAAAAGTAAAGGAGCCAACTATGGCCATCCTATAATGGTTGGTTTTATACAAATGTTAACTCAAAATGAAAAATAGATAAAATACGATAGAGGTTTGGAGCGGACGGGAGAGAGGAGAGGGAACGTACAAGGGAAACAGATAAAAGGGCAACGACTTGAAGAAAGTAGGGCAGGCACGAAGAGACGGATTGGGAAATGGTGTCCTGGATGTAATGATGAGAATGGATCCCGAAAGGGGATTTGTCCCGACCATGAGGAGGACGATTTTTCTCACCGCCATGGGTGAATCAGGAGGTGAACAGTCCAGGAGGCCGGTTACGATGGCAGAAGAGAGGTGGTTCGCATCCTTATGTGTAGTCGAAAGATGGTCCTGGACGAGAGAAAGGAAGGGCACCCGTCCCGGACGAAAGCACGTATTTATGTTAGTTCATCCGTCTACTTTGTCGTTTGGTCACATTCATTAGCATTATTAAATTAAATTAAGGAAATATTTAAATGATATTCTGGTTTTGAGAATTGTTTTATTTTCAACATGGAATTATTAAATCTATATCGCTTTATTTAAACGCCAATTAATGGCAGACAATTCTTTTTTTTCTTTTCTTTTTTTTTAAATAAAAGTTCGAATTCTTTTAGGCAAGATTCTTTTTATTTATTTTGTATCAAAGACAAAACCAATCCTTTCTCCGCACAGTCCCTCTATCTCTCTCTCTCTCTCTCTCTCTCTCTCTCTCTCTCTCTCTCTCTCT
>CM077102.1:23840646-23865566 GCA_039619505.1 Cimex hemipterus
TTATCAGTGGTCCTTTGAGGTGGGGGATATCTCCCATTACGCCTTACGTTCAATTAATTAATCATTAAGTAAGATACTGTATGAGATAAAAAAAGCCAGTGACACGAGTGAGATTCGAACCCACAACCTTTGGCTAAATACACCTTTGCTCTACAAGTTGAACTATCGTGACTTCGATCCACTCGGACACCAACTTCCCATCTCAAGCTATCTTTTTATGAATTTTCCTTTGAATAAAGGAGGGAAAATTCAAAAAAGGTAGGTTATGATAGGAAGTTGGTGTCCCAATAGATCGAGGTAACGATAGCTTGAGCTAATGCAACCAACGGCAGCTCAATTTGGAGAGCAGGGGCGTATTTAGCCGAAGGTCGTGGTTCAATTCTATCTCGTGACACTGACTTTTGTTTTCTCAAATCATATCTTTCTTAAAGATTAATTGAAATTATTTGAAACGAATTTATTACGTCAATCGAACCACGAAACCTAATGTATTTTTATGCTCTTTTTACAGTATAGGACCATTTCTGTCCTGCACCCTGCATTATACAGCAACATGATTTCTTTATCTATTGTTAGGTAAGAAAAAATATTGACAGTTATTTTCCCTAGTATTGTAATATGTGGCAAAGGCGTTTAACGAGATAAGACATAGGTAGCATATACTATAAAAATTTCTCCCGTCTTCTTCAACGCCAATATTATTTAAAATTAAGATGCACTATATGCACAGAAATTAAGATGTAGTAGTTTCCTTTCATTTATTACTCTATATTCCAAATAAACAGTGTACATATCTTTGAGCTTTCGAAATGCGGTAATTAAAATTTTTTTCGATTGTCACCTGATGCGCCCAAATGGTCTTAGTATGTGTTTGTGAGCCCGACGTTTCATCCGCAACGAAAAAATATAGTATTTTGGAACTACAGTACCAAAAAGATATTTCTGTTCTGCGATTCAGAGTTGTTCTGTTCCGAGTGTAGTGATTTCCATAAAGAACACTCTTCATATACGGATGAATAATCCACTAACTGCCATGCTGCCCACAACTGAATGGCTAGATAGATTATCTAAAAGATATGTTGCTCTGTAAAGAATCTTTTATTCTTTGTAGAAGTTCAAGTCAACTTTGGGACGAAGTAAACATTAAAAAAAAGTTTAACTTAAACTAAAACCATGAAATGGAAACAAGATCCGAAAGAAAGAAAAATTGGATGAAGAGGTGAAGTTCACAAATTCACACTCCATTAATAGTAACCACCAATTTCGTTTATACTACTGTTAATACTGATACTGTTCGAAAAATCGTAGACACTTGAGCGCGGGTTTTTGGCAACGGGCTTTAGGCAAGAAAAAATAGAAAAAATAATTTATTTTTTTCAGAAAGTTACCTTTCTTTGTAATTCATTTATGTATTTCTAAATTATTATATATCACCGATTGGTTTTTGGACAATGGTTGAAAAAATAATATGCAGATGAGAGATATAAAAAGATACAAAGATGAAAAGACACTTTTAGTAAAGTTGACCAAAAAATTTCTTTTATACTCCTTAAATATAAATTTTCATAGTTAACAAATATACTTTTTGGACTGGATCACCTTTACGCTTTTATATTTGCTTTTTCTCCGATCTCCACTTAGAATTTACTCTTTGGATTTTATGTAATATCCACGATATGCGAAACATTGATGAATAGTTGAAGGGGACAGAAAAGTCGAAGGTAACGGTGGAAATCGAACGCACGATCGACGGAGGGGTCTACGAACCGAGCTAATTACTCGGTTACCGCGGTCCCTGTATTTCTCTTCTTTGAGCTTCTATCAACAACTTTTGACTTTTTTATGCCACTATTAGTAAGAAAAATTAAGATGATTCAACAAAAACTTTCCAAACAGTTTGTTTTATATCTCGGGTCTGACTTTTTCCCGAAGGCAGGTTTTTGATATTGCAATCTGACTCGTTTTAAAGTTATCGATTGTTTTTTATTTTCAAATTCAGGAGTTTGCTGGGCTACAAAAAACTACTATCAATATTGTTTACTTTTTTGTACTACTTTTTTACTCTGCTCGATCACAAAATAATTACGTGTTGCGCCTATTGCAAGTGATCGATTTTCGCTCACAGATTGATTCTTTTCGTGTTTTTCAAAGTTGATTAAAAAACGTTTTAGCAAAGAGTTAAAAAAATCAAAAGAAAAACTATTTTCCGGAAGATTAGGATCAATTTAGATCACTTTAGGTTCCAGAAGGAGGAAAAGAGACAGTAAATTAGGCTAAAACTGTTTCCAGTTTAAAATGCGAAATGAAGTGGACGGTTATAAAAACAAAATTGAGGCACAAGCATGACAACAGGAAAGTCGTAAATTTGCAAACGTCATGGTAAAGTACATAAAATACAACTCGAGTGATAGCGGCAAACGTATCATAAAAGGATATACGTCGGTCTGTGAATCCGTCAGAATTTTTATTCGTACCGTTTTAATATCCTTTCCGCGAGCGATTACACAGGGCTTTCCATCATAAATAAAGCTTATATCTGGATAAAGTGAGCGATATACATGTAAAAGACTAGATGTAATTACACCTTGATATTCTTTACCCTTTAAATTGAAAGGATATACGAGGAAGTGGAAAACAAATGTTCTCTTTGTTCTTTATTTCTTCGCCTCGACTTATCCTTGTTTTACATTTTACGGTTGTAATTTGAGCATACAGGAAAACATGCAATAAAACGTACTTGGGTATTAAGAGAAATTATAAAAGACGAGACATGGTATTGTATAATTATTTATGAATTATCTCTCCTTCTGAATAATAATTACACGTTTATGAATCCAATGATTAATTTTATATTTATACATTTATATAACACTATATTTTTTACATCTAATAATGAGCTAAAAAAACGATTATGAAAAACGTATTAATACATGTCAAGCAACATTTCCTTAAAAAAATTACTTTAATAAAACATTATTAGTTCTATATTTTAGTTCAGCTTCAAATTTCACTTAGGAACAGCCAACAACATGAAACTCAATGGGGCTTCTTAAAGGAATTCTCTGGGATTCGTATAACATTTTAATGATAGTTCAAACGTTCTAATATATAAAGATCAACAACTCTTCTCTACTTTGTACATGTTACATATGTTATAAAATATTGTTGGAGGTTTGATTAAGTAGCGAAGTGTTTTTTTCGTTTTTCAACTTTTTTTTGTAAATGCGGGGTAAAATAGGTTAGAAATCAAACGAAGAAATGAGCAATTGTGACATGTCGTGAACATTGAACCGCCAAATTTAATTTCAGCTTTGAATAAAATACGGTCACCAGTCGTCTTGAATATTTAATATTGTTTGAAGTAGGATATTGTTGAAAACGAACAATAAACCTTAGCTAAAGGGAAGCCGTAAGGACTCCATGCAACTGGAATGTTCAGGAATGCATTTCACATGTTATATGTGAATCTATTTGTTTTTGACTTTAGTTAAACTTATATTATCAAAAACATGATTAATACTCATAAAGCACTAAATATACATAAAGTAGTAAACATATAAAAATATATAAGCGAAATAAGTTTAGAATATTTTACTGTTTTGAATCATTATTTTGGTATATTGAGAATTCTGGTAAAAATTAATTTAAACATAAGCATTTTTTTAATGTTCCAAAATAGGCAAAGCCAAACCACTCGTTCGCGGGTGAAATCGCTTTGTCTTTTGGCGCGGTAAGTACTTAAAAAGGTGTAGATAAAAAAAAGAATAACACTACAATTATTTGTACACTTTTAGTGTCAAAAGGTTCACAAATTTCAATGTTTAATGAAAAAAATTTTGATTTTGTATTTTAACATTTTATTAGGTTTAGTAGTTCGCTTCACCAAATTAATTCTTTTCAATTTATTGAGGTTTTGGTTGTTATAAAAAGTCAGTGTCACAAGCGGGATTCGAACCGACGACCCTCGGCTAAATAAGGCGTGACCGGAAAATTCGTAAGGTGAGGTTGAGATGAGGAGTTGATGTCCGAGTGGATCGAAGTCACGATAGATCAGGTGGTAGAGCAGCGGCGTATCTAGCCGAAGGTCGTGGGTTCGAATCCTTCTCGTGCCATTAACTTTTTTCATCTCAACTAAAAACCGTAATTAATTGTGATATATTAATTGGTCGAGCGGACCACGAAAACAGTGAATAATGATTTAAAAATGAAATACACTTAACTAAAGATCTCCGTCGCCATTTCAATTGTCGTCGAGAATCCAAACAGATTACACGGCATTTGAAATATGGCGAGAGGAGGGAAAATTCGTAAGGTGAGGTTGAGATGAGGAGTTGATGCTCTACCACTTGAGCTATCGTGACTTCGATCCACTAGGTCATTAACTTAACCCCACCTTTTGAATTTCCCCCTCCCTTTTTGCCATTTTTCAAATGTCATGTAATCTTTGATTTTCGGCGGCAAATGAAATAGCCACGGATAGCCTTAGTGAAGTACACTTCACTTTGCTTATTACAAGCGAACCACGAAACCTAATAACATGTAATATGCAAAATGAAGTATACTTCACTAAAGCTCTCCGTGGCCATTTCATTTGTCGCCGAAAATCAAAGATTACATGACATTTGAAAAATGGCAACAATGGAGGGGGAAATTCAAAGGTGGGGTTGAGTTAGTGACCTAGTGGATCGAAGTCACGATAGCTCAAGTGGTAGAGTAGCGGCGTATTTATCCGAAGGTCGTGGGTTCGAATCCCGCGTGTGACACTGACTTTTTTATTTCAACTAATACCTTAACACATTTGTGTTTTAAGTTAACAAAGGGAACTGTTGACTGTCGTACAGGTTTAGACATTTGACATCTTAGGTGTTGGATCTGGTTCATTTTTGAGAAGTCTAATTTCTTTTATAAGGTGCTATTTGAACATTCAAGCGCTTGATAAGATCGTAAAATTTGATATTTCCTATCAAAAAAAGGTTCGACAAAAGAACACATCGAAATCGGAAATTTCATTGTTAACTTCTTACATTTCTAATGGTCACCTTTCAAAATTTATCATACCAATAAATCTATTTGTTCTTAATAATTAAATGCAAATTGTGGTGTTTAGTGACCATTAGTTAATGATTATTCACAGATCGTGGATGCGGTAGGTTTTAGAAAACTTTTTTTTATCATGCCAACGTTTCGATCTTTATTGAGATCATCTTCAGGGCCTGGAATTTATAAATATCGTTTAAATTTTACAAATTACAATTTTTTTATGTTATGTAATATGTTTTATATGATGTGAAAAATTAGAAAATTACTTCTGCAAATCAATATAGCAATTAATTTATGCCTGACTTCAAACATGATTGTATCCTTATAAGTGGAAGCGATAACCACGTTCCCATTCAAGTTTGGATATCGCCTAATTATTTCTCCCAAGGTTTATATCCTCCCTCAGTCCCTTTGTTACAAACTTTGTCCAAATCAGTATTGATCGTTTCATCTATGTTTGGTGTAAACGTCTCTCAAAATCAAATTTAGGTTTAATAATAAGTATTTATTCCAACATTTATTTTATAAGAAATACGGTTTCTTTTCTTAAGTTATATTTTTTATTCGTCTTGTTTTTAACTTAACCATACAAAACACGATATTTTTTCAGCATTAAAACATTATAGCAAATGCCACTAAGATCATGAATTTCCTTCCTACAATTAAAAAGATTTACCTATTCAAATAAAAGTATAATTAATAAAACCTTTAATATTTAAAAATATTCTACATTTTAACATTTTTCATCAACATTGACATTACAACGCACTTAAATGAATTAAGTTGGATCATTTAACTCATTACAATTCCATCAAGCAATACGTCTTGTTTACTTTTATTTGAAACGTTTTTCCTCAATAAAAAGTATTCTGATTTATTTTCTCTCAAAACCGGTGCATTTAAATATAAAATGTACACAATTTTATATTTACTACTTTTCAGTTTTTCAACGACTAGAATGTACTTCTCTTTGGCTGAAATTGACTAGAATCCAATACTTTTTCAAAAATAATTGACATGAAATGACTTTTTTCAGAGTATATCACAAATGTTCATGGTGCTAATTAAATATTTAAATTATTTTTAATTTTGTTATTGCGTTCTTAAAGCAAGCAATGGCTAGTACAAGAAAGAAAAATAATTACCAACCGAGATGTTGTAGTATAATGCTTGATCGGTGAAATTGATTGAATTTATGAAAGAGAAGAAGGCAAAGAATGAAAACATAAAAAAATGGCGCGAGTGTATGAGAGGATTTTATATTCCATAAAACCAAATGTTAAAAAAAGGAGAATTTAAAGCTTTTAACTTGCTAAAATTGTAGCTTGAAACGTGCAGCTGTTATATAATTAAAAATAGAAAAAATCACATGTACTTGAGTATTAAATTTATAAATTTTAAATAAATCTTTTTAAAAAAATTACAACAATTGTAATTAGTTAAATGAATTACAAGACCAATTTGGACGAATGTGCAAAACTGTAAAATGATATCAGAAAAAAATTTTTTTTTCTTCGTAAATAAACATTACAAGTTCATAAAATATTTCGTATCTTTAATATACATTATTTTTAATATTAACTCATTCATGATTATAACATTGAAATTGATGTTCGTCACACTAGGAAATACCAACAGCAAGTTACTAACTGTGCGGTTTTTAAACGACGGAGGACCACCCGAATATAATCGGGAAGCGGGGAAAACATATAAAATAAAACAGTTTAAAATAAAAACGAAACAATAACGACTCACCAAGCTGATGTTATTAGCAAAATATGTGTATGTACACAAGAGTTAAATAAAATAATAATAAAAAAGTTGATGTTGTGGCGAATGATAAAGGTGGGCAGGAAATAGAAGGATCCAGGAGCGATGAAAATAGGGTATTTGGGGGAGGACTTACAGGCCCACTTACAAGTACCAGCAACTCCGGCGTTTCGGCGAGGTGTAAAATCAATCCAGAAAAATTCCAAGCTATGCTGGAAGAGATTTTACAGGAAGCGGTCTGTAGAAAAGCGTTTGCGGGTTCACACAAAAAAAATAGTAAAACGATGTAAAGCGGAGCGTTCTGAAGCGAACCAGACTCGGTCATAAAGGCGACTGACTTGTGGTACCCGGAGTGGGGCGGCCTATCCTTTGGACCGTCTTCCCGGTATAGGATAATAAGCGAATAACAACAAAATAGGCAGTTCTTTAAAAATGTAAATAAAAACGAAAATCCAAACACTAACAAAAGAATTATATCTTATTTCAACAAAACGAACTTTCCAAGAGAGGAATAATCCAAAAAGGAAATATGGTTTAATTATTTAATCATTAATAAGATATTTTCTCCTCATATTATAGCACAATTTTTTCTATTTTTTAAAATGGTAATGATGATTCTGTTGGCGATATGGTGATCATGATGGTGATGACGGTTAGAGGAAAGGGGGTTTTATGTTCCCCAAGCACTGCAGCCTCTTCCTTATTGTTCCTAGTTCTTTAGTTCAGTGCAATCGACTGAATCCTTCTTCTCAGAAGAATTAGGTCATTGACTGCTACAATTCATTCCCTAGAATTGTATTGTAGATTAAATATCAGTTGAGTCGTTGCTTCGCATGAAGAAGATAAGGGTGAGTGTTTCCTCCTCCTCATTGCATAATCTGCAGACGGAATATGTATGGTCATGCAGATCCTCCTTTCGCCAGTGTGTCTGCTTTTTCAGTTCTAAAAATTCCTTTCCGCCCAGGGTTTTGGAGATTTTGGCTCCATTCACTGTCTAATTTTAATGAGATCTTTTTACATGCTTGGATATGCGGACCTTATGCGGATTTTTGCCAGTGTAACCTATAATAAAATTTTCTAGGGTACAAGTGTAGAGGGCATGTATTTCTTCTTGAAAGACAGAAGTCAACTTCCCTAATGAGTTTGATGGCTCACATCTTGGGCTTGTACAAAAAACAACCGGTCCGGTTACTTCTTTTGTTTTGGAGACATCTGACTACCATATCATTGTATATGATGTTCTCCTGAGATCTTGCTCTTTTATATAGTCTGTTACTGCTTCCGGGGAGAAGTCTATACTAAGTCTTGACTATACCATAATCTATATTATCAGCCAGACCATTACCGCAATAGGAAATAAAATGACACTCCGAATCTACCCTTTTGAAATTTTCTATTTGTGATATTTTTTTCTGTCCAACATTGAGATAATCACACCGATATGCTAAATCGGTGCATCACTTCGTTTATGTGCTAGGCGGATAATTAGATTATCCTACGTTATCTTCCTAAGACCATATTGTTCAAACTTGTCTATGAGTTTCCGTCTGCTCGTCATTGCATTTAATTGTTAACCTACCTAAAAGTTTGCAGCCAGATTGGAAAGGTTACTATGAGGATGGCCACTGAAATATTGAAGATAATTGAAAACAAATAAATCGAATGAAAGTATTAAAATTAGATACGAGAAAGAAAAAAGAACCAGCAGGCTCGTAACAAAGCCCGAAGAAATCTTCTATGAAGGGCGCTCACAAATTGCGTCGGTTGAAATTGTGAAGGTTCCATAAGGTCACAAATGTCAAAAAGTCTAATAAAACGAAATATGAGCTATCAGCAAATGCCAAACAAATATTCATTTAAGAACTTTTAAAAATTGTGGCGTTGAAATGTTGAAATTAGTTGAGGACACAGTTATAAGAGAAATGTAATAAAAAATATATCAGAATGGAAGAAGAATTAGAAGCCACCTGACAGACAAAACTAGCCTTTTATTTATGGTACAATAATTATTTCTATTATTATTATTCTATTAATTATCTGAAGATAATTCAGATTACAAAGACAAAACTAGTCTTTTTTTGTATAGTAAAATAATTATTGAGATTGAAATTTTGAAAATAGTTTAGATCAGAAATACAAGAGCGATTTAATAAGAATATGATGAACCAGATATTACCATAAAGGACGAACTAGAAGCCTCCTGACAAAGACAAAACTATCCTTTAATTTATCACCGAATAATTATTGCGACTAAAATTTTGAAGATAGTTTAGATCAGAAATATAAGAGAGATTTATTTAAATTATAAGACCTAGAATTAAGGTTCAAAAATTATGGCTGAAATTTTGAAGTAGGTTGAGGACACAAATATAAAAGAAATCTAATAAAAATATGAATAATATATATGATAATGGAGAAAACACAATGACAAAACTATCGTTTAATTTATGATACAATAATTATTGTGATTTCAATTTTGAAGATGGTTTAGATATAAAATAAGAGAGATTTAATAAAAATACGTGAACTATGACATGAGCATACGAACTGGTAACATATTTAATTTAAGAACATCCAAATTATAGCGATTGAGATTATTAGGAAACGAGACTAAAACTATTAGTGATTTAACGAAATGAACATGAAGGACGAACTAGCAGTTGAGCAAAAAAATTAAAATTAAGAACAAAACACTTTAGGGACACTGGTTGAAAGTTAATGTGCTAACCTTCGGCTTTAAGTATGGAACAACAAAAGCCAAACAAAAGAAACTTCAATTTCAAACAAAAGTTATTTGATTATTTATAATAAATCCAAATATGGATCATCACGATTTTGATTGTCATCCTATCTATCTATTAATAAATCCAATGATCCAGTTCAAATCAAAACCGTTTATACAAAAGAAAACCGTGAACACTCAATCAACTCCATACTAGAGTTAATTAATTATTGATTACTGATTTACATAACGTCAATTCTACACGCGAATTCATAAATACGTTTACTCAGTCTAACTTACGTAAAGCCGTAAAAATCAACTACGGCTTTCGGCAATCTAGGGTCAGATATTTTCCCTCCCACCACCGAAGTTAAGGCTCCAGGGGATGTCAACCACCCGTGTCATTTCAGCCCCCAACGCATGCATTTTTTAAACCCAAACACACTCACGCATAAATACATTCTTTCTTGTTTTCATACCAGCAACTCAAAGGGGTGGTGGATTCCTCGATATTCAAAGTAATCTAATTGAGGGTCACTGGGGAAGTCAATATTGCGCCATCGGCCCCCTGACACTACACAATTAATATAAACAACAGGGGAAAAAAAGAAAGTACTATACACAATAAAACAGCCCTGTTTCGGCTAAACAAATCGGAACTGACACCTAAATTGGCGCTCTAGAATGTTAAATGTTGTTAAATGTTCAGGGTGAAAACCGCATAAACCCAAAATAAATTGTTTATAGTAAATCCCAAGTAGTATAAAAAGCAACCAACAGAGCTGTTCAATGTCGTTAAATCGTCAATATCAAAACTAAATATTTTCCTATTGCCAACAAAATTATGAATTAAAAAAATGCTTAAAACCAATCCGATCTTTTTTATAATTTTTTATGTACAAGGTAATCTGGCATAAACCCGAAAAAAAATTGGGGAAGAGAACATCCTAAATAGAGTAATATAAAACCAACCGAACCGTTCGATATCAATCGAGTCGGATTTATGCATTTTAGTGCTTTTTTGAAAAATCCCGATCTTAAGCTATAAATAGGCATTTTTTTCAAGACCTAGAGCATGTTTAACCACATTTTTGAATTTTGCATTAAATTTCCTATGAGAAGGAGATGTTTAACTTATGATGTATTAATCTATATTTATTTAGTGCTCATATTTGGCCATATTAATTATTCCAGTTAATTATTATTTTCGTCTCAACCGAAAACTATGATGTATTATGATGTATGATGTATTTTTATCAATTCAACGCAGAATGAAAATTCTTAAAAAGGAGAAACTTTTCCTAAAGTAACTGTTTTTCAACCAACATATTTGCAGGGGTCACAAACATCATAAACATTTCTTCATTTATTTACGCTCTCTTTTTCTTATTCTTATCACCGAATTTTTTAGATTATTGTTATATATTTATGTAGTCCATCAATTAATTTTTTGGGGGGATTTACAAACATAGTTTACATTTAAAAAATACATATAGGATGTGGAAAGTGAATTTATACAATGCAAAATATATTTTATATTCCATCAAAGTATTTCTACTCACTATATACTCTTTTCACCTCAACGAAGCCGACGACTTATACAAAATAGTCTCCTCTGTACCCACTTCCTTCCCCACCACTTTCGAAATTCAACATATGTAAACATTAAACAACAAAATCTCACTGGCACTCTCAACACGACGAATGACACACTTACACAGAAGACAAACACTTTGATATCTGAATAATTGGTAAAATTGTTCGAAAAATATTTAATCTGCTCAATATTTGTAAATATTAAAAGATGGTGGACGTGGGACAATACATCACAATCATCAATATCAAATTTAAAAAAAAAATTAAGTTCTAACAAAACTAAATAGTTCGAGACAAGTTTTGTTTATAAATTTTTGAACTGAAAGAACAAAATAAATTAGGCTTTTGTAATAAAATGGATAGAAAAGAATTCAATGATTTCTGATTTTTCCTATAAATCAAACGAAAGGAAGGAGGTGGTAATTACACGTTTGAATGTAGGTCACATTTGCCTCATACATGGACAATTAAGAGGTGGCAGAGTTCCTCCGACATCTAACACGTGTAGCAGTAGGCTGTTAATCATTTGATATTCTGAGAGGCAAAAAAGTGTTCACCCTTATTATTTTTAATTAGCTCTTAGACAATCTTCCATTGATCAATATTTGTACGAATTTAAACAATTTGATGGGGCCTCGGTAGCCGAGTGGTTAGCGTGAGAGACTCTCGTCTAGTAGACCCCATGGTCGCGGGTTCGATTCCCGCCGTCGCCTCTGATCCATTTTTTCACGATACCCTTCCCCCCACAAAAAACGAATACACAATACATTTTCTGGCTACAAGGGCACAGATAAAACAACACAGATAAAATCTACCACTTGTGTTTTCAATTGGATTTTGTAAATAAATCTTTGTTTTTGTGTGAAGTCCTTTCTAACGTTCCAGTGGTTTGATTTTTTTTTTAATTTGTACCTGCATATACAAGATGCAACAAAAAAATGATATATATTATGTTAATTAACAAAATCAACAGTTAGTAAAAAAATACATACTGTATGTATACCCATATTCATATATATTACCAAAAATGAAAATTGCGTGAAGGCTAGAAAAGGTAAGCCGCCCAATGTCGACCTAACCTAGCTTTAAGTATTGGGTTGTCCGGAAAATAATGCAGGATTTTGGTATTAAACAAAAAAAAAAGAAACTAGTTACTTTAAAGTAATGTTCTTTAATCAAAATAATTTCCCATACTCTCAATACATTTCTCCCAACGTGTTGGTAACTTATTAATTCCGTCTGAGTAGAATTCAGAATTTTTAGAATTGATAAAGTCAATAAATGCATTTTCCAGTTCCGTTTGATTTTTGAATATTATGTGTTGTAAGTAGTGGTCCAGGTGTCTAAAAAAATGGTAGTCAGTAGGCGAGAGGTCCGGAGAGTAGGGTGGGTGAGGCAAAGTTTCATAGCCAAGCTCCAATAATTTTTGTGACGTTACACGTGACACATGTGGTCGAGCGTTGTCATGCAACAAAATGGGCCCTTTCCGATTGACCAAAGAGGGCTTCATTACTGCCAATTTCTGATGCATGGTATTAATTTGGTTACAGTATGATTCAGCATTGATGGTTTCGCCAGGATTTAAGAAGCTGTAGTGTATTAAACCAAATGAAGTCCACCATACCGGTGGTCAGCGACGGTCGTTTTACTGACTTTGAGTTGCTCTGCAAGTTGTCGAACAGTTGTTTTGAGGTTTTCTTCCACCACTGATCGCAGAACATCATCATTAAGAGAGGAAGGCCTTCCACGACCTTCTTCATCTTCAAGGCTGAAATCTCCCTCCCGAATTTTTTTAAACCACCTTTGCACAGTGCACTCATTAACACAACCCTCGCCCCAGACTTGGTTAATGTTTCTAGCCGTTTGGGCTCCGCTTCGGCCGAGTTTAAACTCGTAAAAGAAAATCGTACGAAATTCTCGCTTTGACATTATAAGGAAGACTGAATTATTTCCAAGTAGCGGAATGCTACAGAGGTAAACAAACAATATCATTTGGAAGAGGATTAATAAGTGTTGACATTCATACAAATGAGTAATCCTGTAAACGTAAACAGAATATTTTATATAGATTTTTTTTAATGAAAACTTAAAATCCTGCATTATTTTCCGGACAACCCAATAGGTCTCTTGGCCACCATCGTTTTAGACGTGGGTTGACCCGGATTTTGTAGAGTTTAGATTTGTTGGAAAGTGGGTGTGTACATTTATGGAATTTTGGCAATTTGGAACAGTAAAAAATGAATTCTTTGACAAAAGGATTTCGTAGGTCGGTGTGTTGGGTATGGTTCGAGACGTAATAATGTGCGGTACGTTACGGGGAATTATTGACCGAGGTGAATTATTTTGCAAGTAGAATTTTGTTGAGCACCATAGATTCCCTAGGTTCAGATGGGTCGGATTACTGGGTAATAACTATTAGTTCGTTATTGAAAGTTTGGATCGTTTGTCCAGTATACGTATAAAAAATTTGTTAAGTCCCTGTCTTTTCAGTTTAGTGGTAGTACCATGCAAACTTTTATCGAGAAACACGACAAGATATTTCACTATGTGAGCAGCCAGTATACATATAGTTAACATAGAATGTTACAAAGGGTAAAGTTTGTGGAGGGTCATTTATTATGATTAATTTTTATCCTTCATCATGTTCTAGGCAGCGTTTTGATGCGAGGGAAGGATGAGAGTGTCATCTGCGAATGTAGGAAGGAATGTGAAAATCTTCGTCACTGAATCTCCTAAAATCTTCTAATGATGCCATGAAAATACACTAAGCCTAATCAGTTCCAAATCCTTTAAAAATGCCAACAATAAAAGTAGATCTTCTGCATAAAAGTTAATTTATTTATAGCAACAAGGAAATAATCAAGTTATTTATTAATTTTTAACGTATAATTTCCATATATATTCAAACTTGAAAGTTATATTGATTACAATACAATGGATAACAAGATATAAAGAACAGAATGGATATGTAAAAAATTGTAATAAGTATGAATGAATGAATTGTTTAAAAAATTGGCCCACGGTTAAACAATAAACCTATACATCACATTTTACACTATTGAAACTTATTTCGTTCGCGATACCACTGTTCATAACTTAAATGATTCATAATTAATTTTGCAAAAATATTAAAACTTTGTCTTCATATGTCAAATTCATTTCGGAATAGTTAAATCTATTGGTTTGTTTGCAGCTGGAGTTATTAATAATCTATAAATTAAAAAGAAAAATAACATTTGAAGAAGGCTAAATCAAACTTTTATCAAATAAATTTATCATCAATTCTAAGTAAATTATTTATTCCAATGTGACCCAATGTCTAAGAAACGAGGCGCGAAAACAATTACGTGCGTTTTGTGGGGGTCTTGAGATGCGGCCTGGGGTGACGTAGGTTTTAGAAAAACGTTTTCTTTATCGTGCCAACGTTCGATTCTTATTTAGATCATTTCAAGGCCTCAAAGTTTTGTTGGTTTTTCTACACAGAAAGCAAACATTTTGAGCACTGAAGATGATCTCAATAAAGATCGAAACGTTGGCACGACAAAGAAAATGTTTTTCTAAAGCCTACGTCACACCAAACCGCATCTCACCATCGCCGAATAATCATTTTGAAAATAAGTGAACTGCCATGAAACCATCTAAAATTAATCTCTAATTAAACCTCTGGATTGCCCACAGTGATGATATCACTTTTTGTCGATGAAATGTAATTTCCTTCCTTTCACTCCAATGTTTTCACCCCCAAATAATCGTCAAGTAACGGCCAACAAACACCACACATTATGTGTATTTTTATCCAAAATTTATTAAAATATTAAAATCATATATATATATATATATATATATATATATATATATATATTAGGACGAATACAATAAATACTGTTAGTTTTTGAAATGCCAAAATATTTTTATTATAGTATTAAATAAATTGTTCATAATTAATATGTGATATTTGGATATCTCTATTTGGACATTCAAAATGTGATAAACTAATTGTCAAATAATATCATTAATTTTCTAAATTTAATTAAATGTATACATCTAAAAAATATGGGCAATTTTAGCGCCAAAAAGGGACGTAATTTGTTTTTTTAATTAAAAAATAGTTGGTTTTTTAATAGTTTTTTTGTACATAAAAATCCATCTGAAGGAATGTGGGACAAGAGAATTTTTTTCCAACTTACAAAATTTTCCGGAACGTCGTGCCATCTTTTTCAACAAATCGGGCGAATTTGAAGTCGACGCGCCGAGATGTAACCGAGAACTGATGTTCATCCTCCTCCCGCAACATGAACATGCGCCCTGCCCCGTTCACCGCGAATCCGTACTAATCCAGGTGCAATTGCCCTTTCGTCAAACATTTTCGATTGCCGTTAAAATGCCAATTATGAGGTCACAGCCTTTGGAAAGAATTGGGAGTGATATGACACGTCTTATAGAGCAATACGTTTCCAATTGTTGAAAGAACACGAAAAATTAACAAATCTAATTTCAGAAATCAATGGCAATCAAGACAATGAGAAAACCAGTAAAAGATTTAGAACATTTAACACAGTATCTATAGTTATATTTTAATACAACGAAAACTATATTGCATAAATGTATCACGAGTTTCTTTTTTTTTCATATTTTCATTCTAGTTTTATATTATCACGGTTTAAAACAACGTCACTTCATCAAACATATACAGTAGTGGTATGGAAGGGGGAAGCGGGGAAGCCAACCCTTTAGAATTTGGCCGAAATGACAAAAGTATGTCATTTTCTCCAACTAAATCAAAATAACAAACAAAATTACACAGGTTACGAAGTTCATTACTTCCTGCGTCCTTCTGAACCTAAAGGGACTTTCTTAGGAGATCTTTACTTCTAGTGACCAATCAAGACGGAGAAGTCCCGAAATTTACTGCCGGCCAATAGTACATACTTACTCGAATGGAGCGTAGCATTTGACGAGTGTGGACAATGATAAAACGTTGGAAATAGTGTAAAATAAGTTCTTCTGTCGATGTACAGGCTCCCCACGAAATTTTAAACTTTTTGACCCACACTTTTTTTATATATATAAAATTTGGTCTTATTAGACCAACGATTAATTTTGCAATATTATAAGAGAATAAATAAATGTTTATATTCTTACAAACTCATAGACGCAATATAATTTACATTTCAGTATTCACTATTCCTTTTTAACTACGTAAGTTCATGTGGCTTTGTTCTTTGCAATCTTCTGGCGGTGTTTCGGTTATGTAAGAGTTTGATCGCTTGCACATTCTCGTGCTGTCTGAAGCCTGTCCTCAAGGATTTTAAGACCAATATGTAAATTCTTATTCCTTATGTATCAAACTGTGTTGACTATGTTACGTAATATTTTATTTTGGAGTGTTCGAAAGGTTTGATTTGCTGTGTTTGGTACACCCCCATAGTCGAATACCATATGTCCACATAGGCTTTATTTATTTGTTTATATAATTATATTTTATTTTGTTTAGCAAAGTTGGAGCCACGTCCTATCAACCAGTATAATTGTCTATACCCTAAACGTATTTCTGTTCTTTTTTTTTCTTCGTGTGTTCTTTCCATCTCTGCTTGATATCTATGATCATTCCCAGATATTTATCTGTATGTTATAATACTTCCATCGATTGTGAGCGACGGAACATGGTCCTCGTTTTTGTTTGTAAAGATTAGATGAACTGATTTATTGACTTTTGATTTTACTTTTTTGTCTATTCTTTTATCTTATTACAAGCATTTTTGAGAATTTTGGTTGAATGGGTGATAATCGGTCCTAGTAATATCGCCGCTGTGTCATCTGCAAACGTTGCAATTTTTACTCAGTCTATTTTCCGAAAATCACTGGTGCAATAAGTAAAGATGTGGACCTAATATACTACCTTGTGGCACTCCTGCATTTATTTATTTATTTGATTTTTTTTTAAATATTGCTCTTCTTGTTTTACTCTTAACAGTCTGACAGTTAGGTAGGAACTGATAATATCGACATACTTGTTTGATAGCATCCATTTAAGTTTATTGATGGATGATGGGTTACCCGGTGAATTTGGGCTATTGTTGAATGTGTTGTTCGCAATCCAAATTGGTGGTTAGGGATGATATTCTTTGTCTACAATGGGTTTTATTCGTTCTAATAATTACTTATCGAAAAATTTGGACACTGTCGGTAGTAGCGATATTGGTCTTATGATTGAACCTTTAACCTGTTCGCCGGTTTTCATGTTTTTTCATTATTTTATTATTTTATTTTTTTATTTTAGAATTTAGAAGTTTCAAAAGGGTGTGAAAGTAGCTCACGGGAACCTGATAGGCAGTATAGAAGCACATATCAGAACGTAAAATTCACAAAACCTTTTGAAATGACATATAACTTCGGGGGGGGGGAGAAAAAAATCGTTTGCTGTCAAATTTGCGTTCTTCCTTGGTGATGGATTTTTGTTTGCATTTTTTCCGACAAGCTGAATCAATTTTTTAGTCTCAAATCGCATTCATTTATGTCGATGTACATAAACAACGTACTACAAGAGTTGTTAATCGCTTTCTCCGACGACAAAATTTTGAAGTCAATTGTCTAGAAAATTATGCTAATTTGTTTGTATATTCTTTCTACTCATTTTCCGATGTTTGAACCCAAGTTTGTTTTTCCACTTGAAACGCGATACACTTTGTTTAGAAGTTTTGAGAAATGCGCTCGTTCGTTCTCTACTACTTTCTCCCTTCTTCATTTTCACTTGTCCTTTATCGCAACGACCGCTCTGTTGAAAGCTACTGTCGTAATTTTCATGTTTATCGGAACGAGCCTTGTCAGTTTTATAAATCAGCGTAAGGTACATTTAAATTTCTTGAAGAATTTTCAACGGGCATAGTATCTAACAGCTTATCTCGTACTTCTGGTAAACACGGTTATCCTTTTCCAGGTTTTAATGTCGTGCTGCTAAACTATTGTATTAACTGCTAGTAGTATGATATTCGCTAGTTACATTACCTGTTTCGATACTGTCACATTTTATAATATAGTCATATTCCATTGTCCACAATCTACGAAAAATTAATATTTTTAATTTAAAAAGACATATTTTTACGTAAGTGTTGTGAAACCAAATTGTACCAACTGAAATATTTTCAGCAAAACAACTAACCGGTTTTACGCATATAGCACAAATGTTAAGTGATTGTCATGTCATATGCAATTTACCTTCAATACGTTTTAATTCATAGAATCGACCTGAGAAACGTTTTCCAATGAACATAAGCAGTTAATCTCCCATGACTAAGTTATTCTATAAGACCTTGTTGATGTATTTTTACGTTGGTGTTAATTTCATTGAATGTGTAAATTTGCTGATGATTTTTTTTTTTTTTTCGTAGTTGGCCCAGAAAGAAAGATAACTCGGAGAGATAAACGGAGAGTCGTCGGGATTTGCCTCATTCCGCCATGGTGGCGATAAAAAAAGAGAAAAAAGCAACACATTAGGTAGTAAATGTAGTTTTCGTGGTCCGCTTGACCGATTAAATTCTTTTCAAGTAATTAAGGTTTTTGGTTGGGATAAAAAAGTCAGTGTCACAAACGGGATTCGAACCCACGACGTTCGGCTAAATATGCCACTGCTCTACCACTTGAGCTTGACTTTGATTTTTTGATAAAGTTCTGTTAAATGCCTTCTTTTCCCAGCGTATTCTTATTATTTTTATCAGGTAAAATTCAGAAAAACTGAGTTCCATGAAGAAACTCTAATATCAGTATGGATCAAGATTCGCGATTTTGCGATATCCATTTATTCCTTCTTGTGTTGAATTCTTCTGTCTTTTTACTGCTATAGAATTTTGTGCGTTTTTTGTCCTCGGTGATGACCTTCGCATGCATCGGGTTTATAATCGTTACCGTTCTTCTCACAAGATGGGGTTTCCTTTCTCCGATGATGATTTTAAGGACCGCGTTGCACTTCATCATTGTACGGAATTTTTACGATCGAATATAAAAGATAGATTCAGAATAGAAGGAAAAATGTATAAAAGATATCCACCAAAACGTCCAATTTATGAGTAAAATATTTTGGGCATCTTTTCCATTTCCTTAGAGCACTTGAAGAATTAATTACATCCATATTATGTGCCCTTTAATTTAGTCGTCGAGCATACACTTACCTCTTCGTTACCACTCACATTACAGTTGGTCCATGTCGTGATGCCGATTTATTATTGTGCTTTTAAATGTGTGTGTCTCATGATTGTCGTTTAACTGGCCCTAATAAATTTGTCGTTGTTGCTTTTTGATATTAGTGTATTTTCAACTCTGCACGAGTGCCCACCGCTGCAAGATTAAGCGCAAATCAGGACCATCACCAGACACTATTCTATCACATAAGTACCAGTTTCTGAAATACTATTGTTGAGCCCGTTTCATACATAGTCCTGTCTAATAATATGGTCACAAAGATC
This sequence comes from Cimex hemipterus, assembly GCA_039619505.1. Classification (NCBI taxonomy): domain Eukaryota; kingdom Metazoa; phylum Arthropoda; class Insecta; order Hemiptera; family Cimicidae; genus Cimex; species Cimex hemipterus. The sequence goes on from CM077102.1 coordinate 23,860,234, forward strand.
CGTGGATTGGAAACTTCAATCGAGATTTTTTTTTAAATACAAACGACGAAATGTGGCAGAAGTCTACTACCCTAATCGTCCCCCTATCTGCGCCATTTTGTTGCATGATCCCCTGCACGTGAGTAGATTTAAACTTTCACCGTCAAGAACCCGAGGGTACACCTCCTATCGTTTTTTCTTTCTTTCTGTCTCTTTTTTCTCATGTAAAACCTCGTCAAGAATAATGTACTGGACGGGGCTTCGGTGGCCACAACGGTTTAGGCGTTGACATCTCGCCCATCACTGTAAAGTAAAGATTCGAATTCAGCGTCCCCAATGTTTGATCAAAACATTGGTTGTTGGCCTAGTATTTTCACAAATCTCTTATCTAGGATCTCCAGCCAACGCTGTTGCGAATATTTATAATTGGCCGAATCTAGTCAGATGATTTTTTTTTTGTTAAACAGTTTTATTTCTTATTCTTTATTTTTTTTATTATTTTTTTTATTTATTGCTATCTGTACATGATATACATTGAGCAAATAGTTAAATTTGATAGATCTGCCAGACCAGGAGGCAGTGGGGAGAGAAACCAACTTTGTTTAATTGGGGGTGGGGGGTAGAAGTTATTTCGGTGGGTTAGATTGTTAGATGGTCACGAGGCCATCGTCGTTTTAAACGGCGTGGAGGATTGTAAGGGTGAGATGTTGAGGAAAGTGTTAGGGCTAGTGGGTTAGGATGGAGGGCGAGTTTAGAGTGAAAAGTGAAGAAGCGTGTTTGGATAAGATCTTTTACGAAAGGGATTTTAAGATTTTTATGGATCGTTTCATTTGTGACGTAGAAGGGAGCATTGAGGATACGGCGAAGAACTTTAGATTGAAAGGACTGAATTCGTTGAATATTTGATGATTTAGCCGAGCCCCACAGCTCGACTCCGTAGGTCCAAATAGGTGTGATGAGTGTTTTGTAAATGGTTAGTTTGTTATGTATGCTTAGTTTTGATTTTGATCCAAGAAGGTGTCTGAGTAGTCCATATCTTTTGTTAAGTTCTTGCCGTTTTAATCGTGTATGTGGGTTCCAAGTAAGTCTACTATCTAAGTAAAACCCAAGGTAGCGGACTTGGTTCGATGGTGGTATTATTTTGTTGTAAATGTGCACTGGTGGACAGGTTTGTCGTTTGAGTGTAAATGTAACGTGTTGGCTTTTTTGTTCGTTTAACCTGATCCGCCATAGATTGCTCCAGTTGGTAATAAGGTTCAGGTGTTGTTGGAGTGCTTCTGTTGCTAGGATAGGAATGGAGTGTGTTGATAAGATTACGGTGTCATCCGCGTAGGTGGTGATTTGTGTGTTTGGATGAGTGGGTATGTCAGCAGTATAGATGGTGTAGAGTATTGGGCCTAGGATACTACCTTGTGGAACGCCAGCTTTGATTGGTGTGATAGGTGAAAACTCGGTGCCGATTCTAACTTTAAACCAACGATCTGAGAGGAAGGATTTCAAGATTAGGTAGTAGGAATGAGGGAGGATACATTTTAACTTATAGAGGAAGGTCGGGGTGCCATACGCGGTCAAATGCTTCCGTAACATCCAAAAATACGGCTGAGCAGTATTGTTTGTTTTCTAGAGCCGAGGAAATCGTGTCGACTACTCTGAAGCACTGCTGAACAGTGGAATGGAGAGGTCGAAACCCAAATTGATGGTTAGGAATTACGTTTTTAGAATCAAATATAGGAATTAGTCTTTTAAGGAGGATACGTTCAAAGATTTTGGATAAAATAGGAAGGAGGCTTATTGGTCTATAAGAGGATGGGTCACTGGGGGATTTGTGTGGTTTTGGAATTGGAGTTATTAAATATAGTTTCCACTGGATAGGGAAATAAGTTGTGCGAAATATTGCATTGTAAATAGAGGTAATGTACACTATTGCTTTTTTGGGTAGGTTTTGGAGGATTTTAGGGGTAATTAGATCATGGCCTGGGGATTTTCTTTCGGAAAGGTGGAGAATCTGGTACATGACATCTGCGGGGTGGATGGGCTTAGGAGGTAAAGCGAGAGGGAAAGGAGAGTGAAGGTATTCGTTGATATAATTTGATTGTGAAGTGACATTCATATCGGGATGGGGAATAAAAACTGTGGAAAAGTGGTCGGAAAGTAGCTGACACTTTTCTGCGTTTGTCCTGGCCCAGGTTCCGTTTGGATTTCTAATTGCGGAAGGCACTTGGTAGTGTTTTGTAACCTTCCTGGTAGCTAGCCAAAGGGAGTTGTCTTGTGTGGATAAGGATTCAAGGTATGACTGGAACTGGGATGAACGGTATTTGGATAATTCGAGTTTCAAAACGTAAGTGAGACGGTTAAATGTTACTTTATCAAAGGGGTAACGATGGCGTTGCCATCGCAACCTTGCTCTTCGTTTGGAGGTTATAAGTTTACGGATATATTCGGGAAGATGGGAATTTGGGAACGACTTTTGATGGCGTGGAGGGGAGGAAGATAACTGAGCGGCGTGTTGAATTTTACTTGTGAGAATACTGACAGCTTGTTCTATTTGATTACCAGTTGTAAGAGGAATGTTTAGGTTTAAGGAATTATTGAGGATGTGTTGAAATAGTTCCCAGTTTACGGGGTTAAAGAAGGTCTGGAAGGTGTATGAATGGGAGTTGTGTCGAGAGTGAGAAGCACAGGAGAGTGGTCTGAGGACAGTTCGTTTAACTATTACACTATTAAAACATACATGGAAAAAACTTATTAAAATAACTGAAAATGTTATTTAAACACAGAGCACAGAAAAGAGATGTTGACTGGCCAGCTGTTAGCTTGTAAAAATTCTTATTCTTTATAAAATTTATAGTAAAACCTTTTCCAATGATGATGGTGTCATTGAGGTAATACAACAACAGACAGGCTTTAATACTAAGATTTCAACACCAGCAAATTCTAAGTTTAGGCATAAACAAAAGGAGGATTTATATTATCTTCATCAATCTTGCTCTCCAGTGAAAACGGTGGTATTCGGCAATCAAAATTATAACCATTTTCTCTGGCCATTCTATACGTTCCCCACGTGTGTCCACTTGGAGCCTCTAAACTGGCATGACTGCTATATTGAAAAGTAGGTGACGATTTAGAACAGGCTTTTGTCCCACCACGCGAGGGGCGTGACCGGAAAATTCGTAAGGTGAGGTTGAGATGGGGAGGTGATGTCCGAGAGGATCGAGGTCACGATAGCTCAGGTGGTAGAGCAGCGGCGTATCTAGCCGAAGGTCGTGGGTTCGAATCCCTCTCGTGCCATTAACTTTTTTTCATCTCAACTAAAAACCGTAATTAATTGTGTTATTACAACGTTTTCTGTTGTCGCTATGTGAGCATCTGATAACTCTAACCATGGACGATTCTTTTTTTGTCATGCTCGTATGTATCATTTGCTACGAATGGAGGATTTTTTCCACAATTATATACTAAAAATTTATCAAACAGTTCATGATGGACGGGTTGCTTTTCACTAGTGATATAAGGCAGAATATCATCATGTGTAACATAGTCTAAGGCAGGAATCGCATGTAAACTTCTACTGCCCTCCTGATTTCCTAAGAAAGTTACTGCTTCTGTGAGGGCAGTCACGGAATTCAATTAATACTTGATAAGAAGTACGTATTCTTCTTTTGATCTCTTTCCCATCATGATTCGGCATTTCTTCAAGAGTCCTTTCGTGTTGAGCAGGATAATTTCGATCGTAAACTCGAGTAATCAACGGAAAAAGAACAGAAACTAGTTGCCCAAAAACTGAATGAAGAAATAACTGCCCCGTCATATAATCATCCCCGACTTTCGGTTTTTCCAGTTGCCAACTTCAGCGATTCTGCCGTATTTGGCATTTTGCAACGAACTGACGCTTCGTGAAACTGTCAAAAGCTGTCCTTTGGCCAATTTCGACAAATAATGTTACTTCCATCGGGGGTCGTTTTATTTCATTTTTAAACTTGGAAATTTCAAAAAAGAAACAAAATAAAACTGTAAAAACAGATTTGGAGAGTATGAACGGCGGTGAGAGGAGAATGAAGAAAAAGGCCTGTTCGCAAACTATCCGTGGTCCGATATCGTTCAGAATTTGCCATCAGCTCTCCCATAATATAAGAAAGCTTAATTTAAACGAAGAGAATTTTGAGGGACTTGAGGGACTTTCCTTGTTGAAAGACTTTAGATGGGTGCTCGAATTCTCTGAATCGCTAGTAACTGGAGTAGTACAACAAATCACGTTCTTTGGAGAATGTACTCCATTTTGTTGCTGAGTGTGTACGATTTTTGGGGAATTTAAAATCTATACCTTGGATGTTTTAGGTTATCAAAAGAAACCTACTTAAATTCATGGATGCCTCATAAGCTACTGCTCTCAGACATAGACCCCCGGCATTGACCTACAAGTACGATTTTTTTCATGGCCAGTAAGATTAAACCGCAATAAATTAATAATATATATCGTACTGGTTCCGTTTATTAACAGTCTCCAGAAGATTCGTCCTTATTTAGCTTTTATGCATAATTTATATAAATATTGTGTAGAGATTAGTGACCGTTAATTCATAATTATTCAGATATCGTGAGATGCGGTCTGGTGTGATGTAGGTTTCAGAAAAACATTTTCTTTATCGTGCCAACGTTCCGATCTTTAACGAGATCATCTCCAGTGCTCAAAGTGTTTGTTTTCTAGAAAGAAAAAACAACAAAACTTTGAGGCCTTGAGATGACTTAAAAAGAATCGAACGTTGGCACGATAAAGAAAATGTTTTTCTAAAACCTACGTCATACCAGGCCGCATCTCACGATATTTGAATAATTATATTAATATTATTCATTAATATATTATTATTATTACTAATTTTTAAGGGCGTTTTAACGGCTAAGGTCATTTCACGCCCTAAAATCCAAACGTTCTATTTTAGGTTAGCTATATCTCTTCTGAGTGCTATAAAGCTCTGACTCCAAACATCCACTCGTAATCTAATTTATCGGATTGCCACCCAAACTTTGATTTTCTTTTTCAAATTCTTAACTCGGAAGGCCAAGTTACATTAAATTTAATAAAATTATAAAATTTAATTATGTTTCTTTTTTTTAATTAAACGTGAAAAACAGCTGTTGGCTATATAGACTCGTTGACACGTAGTGAAAAACAGCTTGCAAAAATTTGTTTTTTCTATAAGTTTTTGGCCATTTATATTATATTTAATTATGTTTCCTTTTTTTAAATTAAAAGTTTTTTAAGTTTTTTCCATAATTTAAAATTTCCCCATAGGTTAGTATGGCTATTAATAATAATAATAATAATAATAAATGGAGTAAGACTAGCAACAGTCTCA
>CM077102.1:23865576-23876596 GCA_039619505.1 Cimex hemipterus
TAAAGCTCTGACTCCAAAGATCCACTCGTAATCTAATTTATCCTATTGCCATCCAAACTTTGATTTTCTTTTTCAAATTCTTAAATTCGGAAGATGTACGTTGCCTCACAATAGTGTTTTTGATATACGCAAATTTCTTTATTTCTTTCATTTTTTGTGCCTTCATTTTATTTTATTGTTAACTATTTATTTATGGTATGAAGGACAACAATATCATTGAAAGAAAAAATACGTCAACAATAAAGGATAATTTTTGAAAAGAGTATATCGCCTCAAAATAGTAATTTTTTGATATCTATAAATTTCCATATTTCTTTCAATTTTTGTACTTTCATATTGTTATGAACTATTTATTTATACTACAAAAGACATCATTGAAAGAACAAAACATATCAATAATAATGGATAATCTTTCAAAGAAGTACCTCCTAGGACTCATTTTTTGATATCTACAAATTTCTACAACTTTTTTAATTTTTTGTGTTCATTTTGTTATAAGCTGTTTATCTATGATACACACTGTTTATTTATGCTATGAAGGACAAGCATATCGTTGAAACAGCAATCACAACAGAAAATATCAAAAAGGAAAAAATCACCCAGAGATGATTGTTAAAATCTTCCAATTTCTACATTTATTTCATTTTTCAAGCATTTATTTTGTTTTGTTTTCTATCTTCTGCTGTGGTCTGTGGGGCAATGAACCTATAATTTAACAGTGGACTATCATTTTGGTCTGCCTTTCCTTGCTGATTTTATCTTTGATGCGTTTCAGCATTTCATTATCTTCAGTGTTGCATCTGGGTGAATTCTCTGGAAAATTCTACATTTTTTTTTATATTTGTTGGGTATTCCTTTTATTATGATTTTATTATAACATTAAGGAGTAAATCATCCAATAGTAGTAAAGTAATAAAATGTGTAATAAAAATATCATCAATTGTATAAATAACATTCTTTATTTAGTTGGGTTTTTTAACTAAAGTACTATTACATATTTAAAAGTTAAGCAAAATTTATTCTGTGTACAGTCTCACCAAGTCCTTGGTTGTAGCAGGGATATTTGTAATAGGGCATTTCTTTTCTTCATCCAAATACTGAACTATACAGGAGTAACAAAACACAAAACCTGATGGTTGCAGCACAACTTCAGTCTTTCTTGGCCTCGAACAAATAGGGCACATGTTATTATAAGCAATATTGCAAGAAGGTGGCGGAGGTACAGGTAGTGCATTAACATTAATGCTTATCTGACTTGTATTCCACCAGTTGAGAAATTGTATAATGAATGCGCTAAGTTCTAAGGTCTGTGAAGACATTTTTAAAATAACTGGAATTAACATTCTAATGTTCCTTGGGTTGGATTTTAACTGTCTTAATATGTCACTCCATGCTGTGCTTTTATGAACTTCATGTGTGATTTCAATTTCTGTGAGTTCATCGCATATTGTGTGTGTTTTTGATTTGCCAATCATGTATTTAACAGAATAGAACACATTTATTCCATTTACCAGAACAAACAGTGTCCTAATAACTGACTGTGTACTACGTTTTAACAAATCATTTTCAGATTCTGTTGATTCTTCTTGTTTTAATCTGTCCATATATGATTTTAACCTGCTTAGTATGTAAGGTACAACTGCCAAACTCAGCAGTGATTTAAGTTTCAGTTTCGTTGACAAAGTGTTCTTCCCATTTTTGACAGGTATTCTCTTCAAGCTGTAAAATGCCTCTGAGAATGACGCATTATACTTGTTTAAGTAATGAAACTGTAATAATAAATTTAGAGCTAAAAATACTTCGTTGTGCCACTTCAAAAGCCACCTGTATCTGTTAAAATTTTTTCCCCCTAAAAAATCACATATTATTTTAAAAGACGGTTGCAGAGTACTCATCAACGAGTCTTGAGCCCATAGTTCGAATATCGTAGGTTTTGTATGCTCCGTGGAAGATATATGAACAGCATTTTCAGCCATCTCTGAGAGAAATCAGTGACAAAATTCTGAAAAACAGATCAATATATAAATGTTACATTTAACTTTAGAATAAATTCATACTGAAACTTATAAATAGATAATAATAGACAGAAAATAAAAGATTTCAACTATAATTTTTTCGAACCACCTAAATGCACAGTTACCAAATTCACCTTGTCTGATGCACTTTGGCACTGTTTTAGCTTTCACAATTTGCATAAGAAATTTATTTTATAAACACTTTACATTGAATTAATGTAAATTGTAATTTTGAAATCTTTGTGGGGTCTTTGGGGTGTTTTTTAGCCTTATGTTAATCATATTAGCCAATGATTTATAATTATTAATAATTTTATTTAACAAATTTTTTTTTTCTTTACATCAGTTATATAATGATTTTGTTCCGGGAAATGTATTTAATTAAGGGTTCAATTACATAGGTTCTGCAGGAGTAACATAGGACACTGTGATGGGAAGAGGTATGCCGGCCATAATCAGCAACCTGTAAAATGTTTCTCTGCCTGCGGCGGTAAAACGCCCTCAAGAAGGACATGGTTGGCATTGACCACTACTAAGTTGTTGCAGGAGCAGTAAGGGGAATTAAGGATATAAATTTTGTTAAGGTGGACAGGTAGACTATGGTGGTTCAGCCAGAGGCGGATTATGGAAGTGAGGGATTGTCTTCATTTCCAATAATTTATTCTGCCAATGGTCACTACTTTGTTGTTTTTATACTGTCCGTCGCCTTTCAGCTTTTCTTACCATCTTCACTGATGGGTCTGTGTCATTACAAGACTAGATCATTAAAGGTGGCAAAAAAAAAACATGTCTGATGGACCAGACCTGTGAAGATAGGCAAACTATATTGATCAGAAATTACTAAAACCCCATATAAATTGAGGTTGGTTACATGGGATCTTTTAAGTGATGAACCCGTAGTTTTTTCTATTTAAATCAGTTTCTTCTGCCTATGGTCACAGTATTAATCTGTCAGACACCTTTCATTTCCTTTTACCATCTGTGTTAGTTTTGCAACAGATACTAAATCATTGGCAATGGCGAAAAGCTAAAAATGTGTCTGACAGATTAGACCTGTACAACAGATTAGATAATGTATGAACCAAATTGATCAGAAACTTCTAAACTACATATAAATTGTGAGATTTCCACATGCAGTCTGCTGGATAATGAACTTGCAATTTGATCATCTACCTAGTCTCGCTAGTTGGTCTGTCAGATGCATTTCAGCGTAATCCACCAAAGACATTGACAAACAAAAATACCTATTGTATGGTAATATGTATGAGGATGAAAAACCACTAAATATTATATTATCTTTATTTATACTATCACGATTTGCACAATACCACTCTCCTAAACCTGTGTACTGTCCTTACTCCTTTGTCTTCCCCTTCAGCTTTTATCCCTCCAATCCTTCCAACACAGAGGAGTGGCGCCTTCTCCGGACTATCCTTGTACCCTTGATCCAGGTGCCTTACTCTATTCACGTGTCCCACCCACATAACTTTATTAAAGAGACTTGACTACACTAATGATGTCGAAATTCCAAAACAAGTCTGACAGGCAACTTTTAAACTTGCCTTTTAAACTTTTAACTTGAACTTATGATAGTTTTCAGAAGACTAAACACAAGAAACATATTTTAAAATAGTTTTATTACTTTAAAGGATCTCCTTAAAATTCAAGGATGTCATTCTACGAACCTAGTTTGTTACAGACAGACGTTGGACGGATGAATTTTTCAAAAATATCATCGTAATTGTTGTTAAACTTATATTTGCAAAATCACTTATCATAATCACAAACCCTCACAAACATGATTATGTAATATTGTAACCTACCAATTCTTTATCTTTTCTTATCTCACTGAAAAGCCTGTCAAAAGGAAGTTTTTTTAAAGAGGAAATCAAACGGTTTAAAATAATTGAAGGCCGATTAATGTCTAGAGCTTTTATTACAAAAGTGAAAAGTTTCTACAGAAGTTATAGCACCATGTCTGAAAAATCCGCCGTTATCTTCTTAGCTCCAGGTTCCGAAGAGATGGAACTCGTCATTTCAGCGGATGTACTGAGAAGAGCCGGGGTAAAATTAAAACTATTTCATCTTCAGTTAGCCAGTTGTCGTAATGAGTCTGTGTATCCAGGTAAAAGTGACTATCGCAGGACTGACGGGTCTGGAGCCGACAAAGTGCAGCAGAGATTTGATGATCGTGCCGGACAAAGCTGCATCCGATGCGATCAGGGATGGCCCATACGATGCTGTCATTTTGCCCGGTGGGCTAGGAGGATCAAAATGCTTTGTTGCTGTCAGTTGAAAGAAATTTTTTGTGTAAAAATCTAAAGTGAATATTAAAGGTTGAATATCACTGAAGCCTTTAGTTCTAAATGTTTATAATTTATTTATTATATTTTTTTTATAATTGTTTATTAAATAATTTCAACTAAAGGCTCAATTTGTATTCAACTCCACCTTTGATGATGGAATTACAAACAAAAAAATCCAACACCACTTTATCTATTAAAAATAAATATTTCAGTCCGCTGAAATTGGCCAACTATTGAAAGACCAGGAATCAAGTGGCAAGCTCATCGCTGCTATTTGCGCGGGTACGGTTTTAGTTACTGTTTATACTTTAAAAATTATATCGTTCATCATTGCAGCCCCGACCGCATTGAAAGCTCATGGAATCGCATTGGGCAAGTCTTTAACGTCGTACCCTAATTTTAAGGAGGAGCTGTCCGAGTGCTACAAATACCTCGAGGATAGAGTCGTCGTTGATGGTATTTATTCTTTTGTGCACTTAAAAAGAAATCATAAATTTTTTAAAAAATTGTCTTTTAGGCAACTTGATAACAAGCAGGGGGCCAACAACTGCCTTTGATTTTGCTATGGCGATTTCAAATTATCTAGTGGGAAAAGAAACAACCTCAAAAGTGGCCAAAGGACTGCTTCTGGAGTAAATCTGTTAATTACAAATACAACATGAATAATAAATGATTCACAAAATCACTTTTTTTCTATTTAATTCTGATTACAGAATGTAAAGGGATAAAAATTATCCCCCGTTCTGTGCCACCTATTTCATCAAAGAACCTGGAGGCCTAGCTTCAGTGATTGAATCTCTTCTATGGTTACATTGTACATCCCAAAGCAATTCCAACTGTGGGAAACTGTTGCACTGCAGTTTGTTAGTAGGTGTGTTGGTGCCTCCTCTGCCTCTTTGCAGAATCTACATGTGCCATCTTGGATTATTCCAATCTTCTTTAAATGTATTTAGCTCGCAGTATCCTGTTAGTATTCTCAGTTTATTCCTGCTTCTTTTGGCACATTCTTTTTCTTCCAAACTTTGTTAGGACTATAGGGTGAATTCCATTGTTCCTTAATTTTCTTTTTGTTCTTCTGTCTGAAATACTCATCAACACTGTGGGTTCTATGCCACAGAAGAGTTCAGGCCCTTTTTTTGCAAGGGTGTCTGCTTTCTCATTGCCTTCTACTCCCATGTGTCCTGGGACCCAACAGAGGCTGACTGTTCTCCTTACCTAATAAGTTTAATTTGGTTTTGCAGTTCAACACCTATTTGATTAATGATATTTGAGCTTAGTGCTTTGATTGCTGATTGGCTATCTGGCATGATCGTCAAGTTGATTTGAGTACATCTTTTGAGTGTTTGAATCTCAGCTTGGAAGAAACTGGTGTATTTTCCCATGGGTTCTGAGCATTTGCTTCCAGGACCCCTGTACCTTCTTGTGTTCTAGATCCATCTGTGTACCAAAAGATGGCGATATTCTTAAAGGAGGTGTTTTCCTCTTGTTCCCAATTATTTTTGGTACTTAGGTTTATTTGGAAGTTTTGATTAAATTCAAACATCCTGTTCATGTCGTCTCTTGGAGATTGCGATACTAGGAAGAACACCTCTATCCTAATGTTATTCACTATCGTATGACTTATAACTTATATGAATCATCCTAACCATTGGAGCCATACCTTTTTTATATCCGATAATTCAAGTTGAACATACCACTCGGTCACCATGGTCTCCTAATTTTAAATGTATGAATAAGTAATTATTTTCTCTAACAAGTTGAGAAACTAAACATGAAAATTTTTATAATAAACATAGATTTTGTGAAAAAAAATTGGATGTTTTATTTTAAGAATGGGAATTTATAAAATGTTACCATAAAATATTCGTTATAATTCTAGTTCATTTTTCATGTTAAAAAAGTACGATACTTACATGGTAAGTTGTATTCAGTCGGTTCGCGGTTGAGTGGGGTTATGTTGGCAGCACTGTTTGCTGTAATTAAGCGACTTGCGTCGCGCCTATTTTATCCCGTACGTAATCGTCACTGAGTACTGGCACTCATCTCGGTATCGGTTCTTTGCTCTCGTGTTGATTGTATCTCAAACGACCCGAGTCTGTTTCCTCGCCCGCCTGCCATGGTTAACACGGACGATGCTGTGTTCGTCGTGTTTTGCGGTCCAATAACCGCTGAGGAAATGGAAGTCAGAAGGAAGCTCGGCCTATTTAAAAACCCCGACAGAGACATCGATGATAATCTGGATTTTGATTGGTAACGTTTTTTGTTTCTTCCGTTCTATTTAAAAAAAAAAAAAAAGAACCATTTTTACAATCAAACAAACACGTATAAAACGTTTTTTAAACACGACGTATTCTTGCTTCCACTGAACTTTTTTCTTTCTTTTCAGCAACAATCAGTTCAAAAATTGTTAATAAAATCCAAATTATCGCCTTTAAAGCAAAATAATATAGAGTAATGTAGTAGTTCCTGTGTTAAGGACATTTTTTTTATCGATGGTTCCGCAACAGCATAGATATCAACCCACCGGGTGTCTGTTTAAAAATCAAAAAAATTGTAGATATGTCGGGTTCGAACCTCGCACCTTTACCTTATAATTATGTATATTATATTACATTACATTACGTATGTATATGTAAGTAATGGACCGTTAAACCACTTTTTGTAACCTTCCGTGCAGGTTACTTTGTACATTACTGATTATTTAAAATTTATATAATCCTTTAAATAAATTTATATTATTTGTTATAAAATTTATTTATGTCCATAAAAGAAGTTTTCACGGTGCTTATTTTTATTCAGCTTATTCAGGATGTACTGTATGTATTGAGATTGGACGGGGTCATAGGGATGATGAACCTGTAGATTCTTCGTTTCTAATAATTCTTTCTGTATGCGGTAGCTGTTTTGATCTTTCTGGCAACTTTTAGTTTTTCTTATTATATGCACTCATGGGTCTGTGATTTCTGCACCTAGTTCATGGAAGATGGCAAACGCTTTATGTCCTGCAAGACTAGGTAGTCAAACATAGTCGGATACAACAAGTTCATATAAATTGTGATGTACCTTTAGTTTCTTTGACGCCAATCATTCTTTCTGTCCACGATTACTGTTTTGATGTTAGGCGACTTTCAACTTTTCTTACCATATTCACTGATGAGTCTGTGATTTCTGAGACTACTAGACCAATGAAGGTGACAAACAGTTGAATTATGGCCTGCAAGGCATGGTATTCTAAAATGATCAGATATGGATTAAACTGCATTAAAATTGTCAGATTTCCATCTGCAGTATGTGCACCTGAAATTTGACCAGTCAGATGCTTTTTCAGGCTCCAGTGGCACTTGCAAACAGAGAATATGCCAACACCTATTAAAGAAATGTATTTGCACTGAGGATGGTGAAAGCCAAAAAGAGACTGACAAATCACTTAGTAATGATTGGCAGACTAAAATGATCAGTAACAATCAAATTATATGACCTTGCAGATCACAGAAGGATATACACAAATGTTTAATGTTTTAGTTTAAACAAATTAACAAGAATGTCATATCAATTATGTTAATGAAGTCAAATTGAGATAAGCTCATATTCCAGGATCTTCAGGCCTGATAGACTGTATGTAATTATTGGGTTGTCCGGAAAATAATGCAGGATTTTAAGTTTTCATTAAAAAAAATCTATATAAAATATTCTGTTTACGTTTACAGGATTACTCATTTGTATGAATGTCAACACTTATTAATCCTCTTCCAAATGATATTGTTTGTTTACCTCTGTAGCATTCCGCTACTTGGAAATAATTCAGTCATCCTTATAATGTCAAAGCGAGAATTTCGTACGATTTTCTTTTACGAGTTTAAACTCGGCCGAAGCGGAGCCCAAGCGGCTAGAAACATTAACCAAGTCTGGGGCGAGGGTTGTGTTAATGAGTGCACTGTGCAAAGGTGGTTTAAAAAATTTCGGGAGGGAGATTTCAGCCTTGAAGATGAAGAAGGTCGTGGAAGGCCTTCCTCTCTTAATGATGATGTTCTGCGATCAGTGGTGGAAGAAAACCCCAAAACAACTGTTCGAGAACTTGCAGAGCAACTCAAAGTCAGTAAAACGACCGTCGCTGACCACCTCAAGGCGATTGGAAAAGTGAAAAAACTCGAAAATTGGGTTCCACACTCCACATGTGTCACGTGTAACGTCACAAAAATTATTGGAGCTTGGCTATGAAACTTTGCCTCACCCAACCTACTCTCCGGACCTCTCGCCTACTGACTACCATTTTTTTAGACACCTGGACCACTACTTGCAACACATAATATTCAAAAATCAAACGGAACTGGAAAATGCATTTATTGACTTTATCAATTCTAAAAATTCTGAATTCTACTCAGACAGAATTAATAAGTTACCAACACGTTGGGAGAAATGTATTGAGAGTATGGGAAATTATTTTGATTAAAGAACATTGCTTTAAAGTAACTAGTTTCTTTTTTTTTTTTGTTTAATACCAAAATCCTGCATTATTTTCCGGACAACCCAATATTAAAGTCAAGAAGAAAACAAACTCATATGGTAGGAGAAAGAAATAAAAAACAAAGCAGTTTTTTAATGGGTTTTCAGTCAAAAGAAAAAATAATTGCAGTATTATGCACATACAATTTTTTCAAATTATTGTCTTGTGTTGAAAAAGAGTAGCATCGAATTGAAACATTGTCGTATTAAAAACGTGAACAATAGTTCTTTTTTCTTAGACTGAAAATCAACAAGAACATAATTCTTTGTAAAGTGCCATAACCAGCAACACATGAGGTTACCACAAAAATTGAATTACTAACAAAGGTCTAAACCTTAAAATGGCAATCATGAAAATGTTATGTTTCGATTTTTCCAAATTTGCCCGTCTGGGTGAGGGCATTAGTTAAAAAATTGAAACTTTTCTAACCCACAAATTTGAATACGTACAACTATGTTTGTAAAATTGTTTCTTAAAAATTGGTTTATAAAATGTATGAAGAAGTTTGGTTGTAACTAAACAGTTTACCTTGTATACAAGATTTTTTTTATTTCCTTGCATTACTATTTGTTGCCAATTTTAAAGGCATTGAAATGATTCTGATAAATATACAGTGAGAAAGAAGGAAATTCAACTTAGCAATTGATTTTTTTTATTATTAAGTTTCATTGCCTTTAGTTTTCCTTTTACTTTGCAGGTTCCAAGAAAGTTCAGCTCATTTGAAGGGTCATAATTTGTCCAATGGAGCCACTGGAAGAAGGAAAACAACATCAAAAAGTTCACCTCTGAGAAGTGCTAAGTCTAATTTAAACTCAAGTTATCAGCAAACTTTGCTTTCCTCACCATCTAGTATTTATTCTCCTTCAGATGCAACGATCTCAGACATAAGTATTCAAGATCAGACAGAAACATGTCAACCCAGCACATCTACAAAAATAACCAGAAGCCGGAGTTTTTTAAGTTTTCAAGATTCATCACCCCACATTGTTAACAAAAGTGTAAATGTAGACATATCAAAAAGTGGCTTAAACACAAAAACAAACAAAAGAAAAAGATCATTCAGTACAATCCCAGATGAACCTATAAGGAAAACTCTAAGAAGCATACATTCTTCTCTATTAATTTTGGATAAAAACCAGTTGTCAACGATAACAAAATCTAACAAAAATTTGAACTGTTCCATGTTAAACAAGTTAAGAAAAACATCCAATCGGGTTCAAAATACAGATGGTAGTTCACATATGGGTACCATTTCAGGTAGATCACTTTTACAGCAAACAAGTAACAGCGTGAACCAGCTACCATTAAAAAGTCATTCTTCTTTGCAGCTTGGGGAGGATTCAGATTTAACAAACAATTCCAGAAGTATAAATGACACATCTATTGTTTCAAATTCGTATTTAAATTTTAATCCTGAAGAAACTAAAGGAAAAGAATGTACCTGCATAAGTTTAAATTCATCTCTATTCAATTCACAAACACAAAATTTGTCCAAAATAAACAGGACTGTTTCCTACGAACAATCGTTATCACCTAGAGGTAGGCACAAAACAGAATTACCACGATTAGATACACTAGAAAAGTCAGTTGATGATCCAAAAGCAAAATTACTGCGGAAGAGAAGTCTTTCAAGTTTAAGTCACTTAACTCCAACTGAGAAAAAAGTTATTCAAGCTAATACAATTTTGAATGATTCTCTATTAAAAAGTTTTAATTTTACAAAAGGTAAAAAACCTATTAAAAAATCATCAGAACCACTGAGTGTTAAGAAGAAAGGCACATTTAAAATAATATCCCCAAAGAAATTGAGTTCTTCTGTTTTGTTATCTAATAAAGACCAGGTTTCAAGAACTTCACGGGCTAACAAAACTATGAGTGATTCATTATTACATTCACAAATTCAAGCAGCAGGTAGCAGCATTGTCAAGCAACCTGTAAAAAACTTGACATCCATAGAACCGCTGAGGAGAACGAGTGTTAAGAAAAAAGGCTCATTAAAAAAAATATCTCCTAAGAAATTAAGTTCTTCTGTTTTATCATCTAAAAAAACCCACGTTTCAAGGATTTCACATGCTAATAAAACTATGAGTGATTCATTAATACATTCTCAAATTCAAGCAGCAGGTAGCAGCATGGTCAAGCAATCTGTAAAAAACTTGAAATCGTTAGTACCATTGAAAAAAATGAGTGTTAAG
>CM077102.1:23876606-23913311 GCA_039619505.1 Cimex hemipterus
TCATCTAATAAAGACCGGGTTTCGAGAGCTCCACGTGCTAATAAAACTATGAGCAATTCATTATTACGTGGTTCTAATACAGGCAGCAACGTTGTTAAGAAACCTAGAAAAAATTCAAAATCGTTGGTACCCCGGAGAAAAACAAGTGTTAAGGAAAATGCCTCCTTACTAAGAAAAACTTCAAGAAGTTCTCGAAATGCATCTGGAAGTTCATCACCTGTAAAACCTTCAAAAAGCAAAGCCAGTGTTAATAAAAATAATAGCCATTTTTTAAAAAGCCCAACATCTCCTTCGACACTTGACAATGATTCTATTTCATTAACTAAAAAAATAAACTCATCTTCAATTTCCATGTTGAATCCTAACTCGAGCATGTTTTCTCCTCGTGAAACATTCCACTCATTTAAAAATGAAACCAATGGTAGTATGTCAATCTTTGAAAAGATGAACCAAAGCTGTTCTTCAGGCGTAACTGATTTCTCTCTATGCTGTGGCGATTCTATGTTTAATAATTCTTCATCCTCAACAGCAGGCATATCGAAAGGTGTGAATCAGCTTTCTTGGAAAGAGTCACAATTGTCTAATCCAACAAAAAATATTGATGATTTGGCAAAACCCAGGAGGAAATTACTTGCCAATAAAAGTTTGAATGAACTTATAGAATCAAGTGGTACTAAGTTTAAAAGAACAATGCGACAAAACAAAACTTTAAATGAATCCATTTTAAAACGACTTATGCTGAAGGAAAGAAAAAGTCCAGTGGAACAAAAAATTTTAAACAGTGTGATTGCAGATGAGTCATTAGTTAAAAATAAAACCAAAGGTGCATTTTTAAGAAATTTTAATTTGCCGTTAAAAAAGGAAAAAGGTATGGAGTCATTACACTCCCTTCAAGATTCCCTAATTTCACTTGCATCTTCAAAAAGTTATACTTTTACACCCGACAAGGATGATAGAAGTCGCAGAAAAACTACAGAGGCCTCAATGGATACAAGTATGGCAGCTGATGGGACACAGGAAATTGATAAAAATATGCAAATCACACCCAATACTTCAAAACTTCACCCTTTCCTGCCTGACAAAGAGAACTTTATGAAAAGCACAAATTCTCATTCATTCACTGATAATGAAAAACCCAAAACACCAAAGCGTTCAACAAGTAATGAAGAAGGGTACTCCCATAGATCCAGCATATCCTGTGAAAATAATAGTGCTACGACAAGACAAAATTCCTCAAGTAAAAATAAGAATGTTTTGAATAAACCAAAATTGGTCGTGACCAAGGTAAATTCAGATATAAGTTGGTCCAAAAAGCTCAATAGAAGTAAAATACTGAAAGCGCAGCGTCCAAATTATGTATACAGTCCTTCAAGATTCATTCACAAAAAACAATAAATAAATGACAGTGGTTGTTATTTTTATTTTTATTAAATATAAAGAGATGTTATATCATGTTAAATAATTTTTGTAAACATAATTTCTAATAGGTTAATGAATGTATAGATTTTGCAATATATTTGTTTATATGTAACATCATTGTATTTAATTGCCATAATAGAAACTGATACTAGGCTCCAAAATCATCAGGGATGATAAAGAAGCAGGGAAAATGTACTTGGTGTAAAAATTAATTTTCATCATAATTCAATATTGTAGTACAGGTATACTTAGTATTTAGCAGGCTACAAAAAGGTGAAAAAGGCTGGGACATCCTGACCACCTTGAACCAACCCTCTCATGCTAACAATGCAATAAAAAATATGATTTAAGGCTGAGAAGGATTTTTATTGATGAAAAGTATTTTTCTATTAACACTATGTGTAGTGCAAGAAGGCCAGAGGAGGAAATATTAACCACCACAATGATTTTTATTTATATTTGCATACCAAAAATAGGTTTGGTCATAAAAATAACATGTAAAAAACGACTTTTCAACCCCTTTAATATACCAAGCATTACCACCTAAATGCCTATCCCTAGAAAAGATTGCTGATTTTAAAAAATGAGGAATTTTTTCTCATTCTTCAAGAAAAGTCATTTCCAAATTTTCTAGGGCATTAGGACCTGGGTTTCACAGTCATACTCTTTGTATAAGTTGGTCCCAAATTTGTTCAGTTTGGCTTCAAATTGGAACTTCAATCTGGCCACACCAAGCTCTATATCCAACCTCATTCAGGTAGGCCACAATATGTGCTCTATGTGGCCTGGCTTTATCCTGCATTAGCAAGAATAACCAACATGAGGACGGGCAAATAGCAGTAACCATCCCTAACCACGGAATGTCACTGAAGAACAGTACAGCATGGGTTGAATCTCTTCTGAGCAACTCCCAGTGTAACTACTCACCATCTGAAGGTTTTGAGTCTTCATCTCATCTGTAAAGGGAACTAATCCCCAATCTTCCAATGTCCAGTCCACATGTTCCCACACGAATTGAAGCCTGGCCATTTCCTGAGTTGGCAAGAAGAAGCCTGGGTTTATTAGGAAGTGTAGGTTTTAAATTGTACAAGCACTGCACTATTCTTGCTTATTGTACATTCCTAGATCCTTAAACCATTTCTTAAGAAGTTGATCATTAAAAGTAATTCTTGCAATTATTTTTACAGAGAATTTTTTTTCTTGATATCCTAGGTTAAATTGCTTCACATTAGAAGATAACGTTGTTAACAGTTTCTTCCATTGAACAACATACAATTGTGGGTCATCATTGACTACACCCGTGTGTAGGTTTTTTCTCAGGTGACAGTGATCATTGTATTATATCATTCATCCGAGTTTTATTCAACTGTAGCAATGCATTTGCTATTGTGATTCCTAGTAATGGAAAAAACAGAGGTCATTTCAACCCTCAGTTTTTGAAAAACAAAAGCCCATTTGCAAGTAAGTTCGATGGGTTTGAATGGAATGCAGGTCCGATGGATATTAACCCTGGACCTTTACCGTGATGAGCACCGTGTTAATGCGTAAATTTTGTGCCTTCTGAATATAGCCTTAATAATTAATTAAATTAATAATTTACAAATTAAGAAGCTAAGGACTTAAATGTTTTTATGACATTTGGTAATAATTTATTAGTTAAAGCATTTTTAAAATCAGTTTTAATAAAATGTATTATTTAGTAATAACAAAATTTACAAGATACGTTTTTTAAATCAGAAAATAAGTTCATTGATAACTTTTAATATTTTCCTAATGTTGAATGCATTTTTATGAGTTTATAATCTCATTTATTTTTTAGTCAAAATATCACTTTTTAAAACTGAAACAGCAAATTTAGATGGGCGTCCAAGAAAATAACTAGTGAACATACTTGTTATTATGAAAATATTTAATTATTCTTTCTATGATAAATAGTTTTATATTAAAGAAAAAGTCTTGTTTTTAATTTTTTATGGTTTTGTCTATAGTTTTAAATTTAATTCTTAAAGGGAAATTTCATTTCATCGGCCGCTTAAAGTTGACCAACCTGAGATCACTGACGTTTATTTATGTCCCTTTCACTTTGTTTTCTCCCGCAGAATTAACAGAATTTCTTTTCTAATGTGTTTGTTTGTTTAATGTTACGACCGTGGTTTAGGAAGAGAGAACGTTGTTAATTTTCACTGCGGCCGTCGAACAAATTGTTTCCCTCGGCTGTATTTCTTTTTCTCTCGTTTTCCATTTTTCGGACTGTTTCGCGGAATTTAATCTCTCGCTCTAGTTATAGCCCGCCATTATAATACGTTCCGACACACGTCTCGTTAGAATATCGCTATTAAATTTCGCCCTCTTGTTTTTTCCCCTCTTTTCCAGTATTCTTTTCGAATAAACAGACACGGAATGGCAAAAGTGAAGGTTCAGAACTTCTTAGACTGATTCATACTGTAAGTTTTTTTGTCCTTTTTTTAATTGAACATTAACCGTTTTTACCCCTTTCTTCTGCTTATTTAAACTTCCGACTGGTCCTGGGCTTTTCTAATTTTGGTTCCCAGCACCGTCGGTTTTATTACACTCGCTCCTCATCTCTTCTTTTTTAAATTATCTTTACCATTTTTCATTAAAAAATTTATACAAAAATGGACTACTAAATTGTAATGTAACGTGGAGTGAGTTTTACACCAACACCGCATGTAAAAATCCTCCTTCTTTTCCCCTTAAAATAACTTGTTTTCTGTTTTTTTCCAGATACGTGCGAACTTACGAGTTAATTGGACTGTGTAAACAATGGCTCTTCAGATGAAAAATAAGGTATTTGGAAAATTTGAAAACTTAGCCCGTGTTAATCTTACTTAATGCACATATAATACTTTCCTAGGCGATATTTGACAGGTCTGTATTGTGCATTTGTCTAGAAATTATAAAAAGTCGGAAAAAGAAAACCGTGTGTTACAATCTCAACCGTTTAATCGAGCCTAACCACTTAATGTGTAAAACGTTTAAGTATGAACATGAACATTTTCCCCTCAATTTAAAATTATAATTTCTTTTATTTCCAGATTACACAAGTTTCACTCCCGATAATTTGATAGTTTAATAGATAATTTGATCATATTTTTTCATGTATCCATTTGATTTATTAAAAAAATAGACATTTACACAATTTCAAAGTGCAACATACTTTTGTCTTGAAATGCACCTTGAATTTGTTATGGATTATGGCCATTTGTGTTTTGTTTGGTTTTGGATGATCTTTGCAATGGGTTCAGTCCAGTCCACTGAAAGTAACACAACATATTTTAATACCTCTTTACCTAAAATAATAAATACAATTACGTAGAAATAATAATCATTAAAATTCAGTCAACATATCAATTATTAAAAGTTTGTCATAAAATAATTGTATAATTTGTATTAGTTTTTGATTTTGACTGCACCTTGCAACCTTAACAAATATTTTCAAACTTATTGTATAACTCCAATTTCTGGGAAATTGGGTGGTGATATGGGGACCAGGACATGACAGGTACGAAGGTGGTAATGAACTGAAAAACTACACTGAAGGACAAACCCACGCACCACCATTAAATTCCAATCTATTTAGGCTAGGTAGGTCCTAGGTACCAAAAAAAAAAGGGAATACAAATAAAACATTTAAAAACAAATTATTTAGTAAAATAAAAAATTAATAAATAAGAACAATTTGGTGTGGGATTGAGGCCACTCCTCACCTCTTCTTTAAAGAGAACTCGCCCCCAGTCTGCCAATGTCCAATTCACATGTTCCTGTATGAGTTGAAGCCTATTCATTTTCTGAGATGTCGTAAGAAGAGTTGTTAGGAGAAGAGAGACAAGTGCTGTGCCCGGAGATTATTTTCATTGTGCCTTCTTCTTACAAGTCAGAAGGAAGTCAAAATATTTCAGACATCTTACCAGATTTCTTATTTCATGCTGCGATTTTGTAGATCCTGGTAACGTATCACTCTATTGTCTCATCCATAATGTGAAGCTCTCTTTCTCTGAAGCACCGAATAATCCCCTGTACAGTGATTTACACTACTCAATCTCAAGGCGACTTCATGCTGACAGTATCCTTCCTCTAATAATGTTATGACCCCGACACTCATACTCACTCAAATACCTGAGCCATTGAAAAAGTTTAAGAATAAGGATATAAGATGAAATCAACAAAGGAAAAAGTTTAATTGAAGGTGGTCTTTAGGCTTTGGCACTTTTTTGCAAATGGGATTAATCAGTTCAAAAGTAAATTAAGGAGTAAACTAATTATTATGTACTGTATATTTTTCTAAGCTCGTTTCTAATTTTTGGTAACTAGTAAGGATAATGGGATTAATTGTAGAACAAATAAATTAAATGGTGCTTTAAATTTGTCCATCAGTGTGGCAAAAACATGAGCATCCTTTGAAACAAAGAACTTTTTTTTGGGGGGGGGGATACTGGGCTTCCACCTGTATGTTTTCAGTTTCCCAAAGTTTTAATGCAGGAAGTAACTCAGACTGGTTGATAGCCTTTATTATTTAAAATAATAATATATATGTATATATTAACACATGGTGGCATGAAACAAAAAAAAAGACAATGAAACAATTGAAATTCAAATTAAATGATTAGGAAAGACTTGAACACAAAAGCAAATAATAAAAAGCGATTTGATTATTTTAAGAGTATTGTCATAATCCAGTTGTTAAAACAGTGCGTTTGTTTATGTTCCATTTGTCCCCATTCTAAAACTGTACATTCACTTTTGTCTTATCAAAGTGGATTGGTTCATTGTTCCTCAGTGTTAAACATGTTTTTTGAGTAATGATTCCTATTCATATGCATTTGCAAAGGAATTTTTTCTCTTTTCTTTTGACAATTTTTTTTTTTATCATCTGTTAATTAATGGATAATATGCAAGCATCTGGTACAAGTGGTCATTTTTTCCCTCATTGCATTTAACAATTTTTATATTCTAGCTAAAAGTTAATGTTTCTTAATTATTACAAAAGCTTCTATACATGAAATGGTTATATACTTAAAAACTGAGAAATATAAAATAAAGATGTCACCATTTGAATTTTTATTATTAATGTTAATCTCATACTTTGTTTGAAAGGATTTCTATATGACCTGTAACAATAAAGTAAGGGTTTATTACTGTGCAGTCCACATGGATAAATCTCGCAAGTTAATCCTTTTAGTGTTGATTATCTCGGCTCTCGGACTGAGATGTTTATAGTCTAAAAATATAGCAGCTGTTTACTCTGATAGTGTTGAATAGGTACTTAGTAGCCCCAATACGAGAGGTATCTTGTTAACTGTCAGCTGAGTTGGTGTTCAGTAGTGCCCAAGTTACGCTAATATTCTTAGAGTAATCCTTTGCATTTCCATCACAGTTGAAACTCAATATTCTTCAAACAAGGAGGTTGGAATTCTTTTCATTTCCTCTTACTGTACGAATTTACTCTATGAAAATTATGGCAATATCTTGCTCTGGTTCCTGGATGTTTAACAATGTTTTTAACAAAAATTATAACTTGCATACTTAGTTATTTTCCAAATGTAAAATACTCTTGTATAATGGGAAAATTGATTTCCTTCAGAACCCCTACTGACTACTCGTGCTACTTTTTCTTTAATCCATTATGTTTAGTGGAATGATTGACCAAATTGCTTCTTTCAATTAATTGATCTTTTTATGTAAGGTCTTGGTTCAAATGAAAAAGTCAACAGCGAAAGGTCGTGGGTTGAATCCCGCTCACGACACTAACTTCATCCTTAGCTAAAAAGATTAATTTTTCTTTAATGTTTCTCAATGATGTTGAATGGTTAATTTTTGAAAATAAAGAATTCATCACCCCACAGGCCTCATGAAGACTCGTAATCACAATCTGCCTGAATGTTGTATTCATTTTTATATTTTATTAACTTATCATTTTTATCTGCTAGGTCATGGTCGTACGTGGGTCAATTTTTAAATCTTTTGTTAGTCATTTGTGACTTGTGAAAGCTTGTGAATATAAGGTGCATTCCAATATTTGAAGTTTCCCATCGAAAAATTATATTTAATATTGTACATAGCAAGCATTTCTCCAGGAGTCATTCCAGTGATTGTATGTTGTTTTTGTCAGAATGCCTACAGGATTCTATTATTTATTTGTTCTTTTTTTCACTATTGAGAATATATATGGAGTACCAATATAGTAGTTTTGTGTTCTTTTGTGGCAGAACTTTTTCTAATAACCTCAGATAATCGAGGTAGTATTTAACATTTAACCTTTTGTAAACAGTAGTGGACATAAGCTCCCACAAAACATTCTTAATTTATTATAAACATTTATAAATAGATTTAATGTAGGTTGGTAAATTAATTAATGGGGAAATAAGGGGAGAGAGGAAAAGTACAACAAAATCAAGTCATACTATTCAGTGATTATATCACAATATCACATTCATCTGGACTATAAAAATTTAGATTGATACATTAAATTATTTAATATTTGGTTAACTGAGTTTATGAAAGTGTACCCTTTCCATTTTGAATCGCATTAGAAATCCATTTATCCGGACTTTGAAGTGACCAGGACTTTGTCCGGATGATCGAAAGTCCAAATAATCTAAAAATTAAGAAAAAACACGAAAATGAACACTTATTTCATATATCAAGTATCATTTAAAGTATTAGATAGTTTTTATTAGTTTTATTTTTGTTTAAGACCAGACACACATTTTTCAAAAAATTTATACGTAAAAAATACTTAATAAAAATATACATATTAAAAACAAACCCTTCTAATGGATGCCAACAGCAATTTCTAGTGTTTTAAAATGGGGTACAACTTTTTTAATAAAAAAAAATCTCCGGCACAAATTGGTGGTCTTTACAAATTTTGAATGATAAATTAAAAGTCTAATAGTTAAATATGCATTTAAAAAAATTAATATAGATACATTGAGAATTATGATAAATGTATAAAAAATGTGTGGTTTTGATGACAGTTAGTTAATGATTATCTGGAAACTGTACCACTATGCACTAACTACTATACCAGACTATCTCACAATCTCCAAATAATTTATAAAAAATATATTTAACAAATGGGTACGGATCATCGGGGGTCTAGATAAACGGGTTTCCACTGTATTACAAAACAGGTTGATTATATTTTTAACAAGAACTTTCTTTTATTTTCTGAATAATGTGTTTATTTTGTTGGAGAATAAATGATTAAATTATTTGCACTGCTGTTTTTTTTTTTTTCTTAATAGTGATTCACTGATAGAGTTTAATTAGTTAGCACACATATATGACTCATTTTGTACACATACAACCAATTAAAAAGAAGTTATAAAAGTAAAATAACATAGATAAAATGTGTTTTATTTAGTTAGTTTTCATTTGAATTGAAAATAAATTAAAATCCAAATACAACTAATCAGTTACATTAAAGTAATTCAGTTATAATTTTCCAGCTGTGATGAAGAACATAGGAGAACAGCTGACAAGATTTTTTGACAAGTTATTTTTATTGTTTTGAAAAAAAGTTGTAATACAAAATAATTTTCGTTTGCGGGGACGCATCACTTGACAATGGTAAGATTTGTTGAAGATTTAAGTGTCTCAGGTTCTGTTTCTTGTTAGTATATTTTAACGAAGGGATAATGTAATTGATTTTATGATAGTAAACTGGTGGGAACAAGCTTTCATAAAGTTTTCAATTTTGAGCATTACTCGTTAGAAGGAAATAATGGGAATAACTAAAACGATCAATTTCAAAATAATTCACTTATTTACTTAAGTTTCTTTTTTTCTTTTCTTTTCTTTTTCTAAGTAGGATTTTGAACAGTTGAACATATGAATTTAAAAGTTTTAGAATATTTGATGATTGTGATTTAACATTAATTTATTTCACTTGTAAAATGTCATAAATCTTAAATCGTGAATGTTTCAAATAAAAAATCAATAAAAATTATAGAGCTCATAGTAACAATTTTTATGTATGTTTTGTAAGCCACGCGGCATTTAAATGATTTATTGTAAAGAGAAAAAAAAAAATATTACAAAAAAGTAACACAATTGTTTATATCTTTGCATAAAGCTATTTTGTCAGCCATCATCAAATTGTTTGAAATTAGTTGTAATTTTTTTTTACTGGTAGTTATAATTTTCTTTTTACAATTGGCATTTTCTTCTTTCATTTATATTTTTTTAAATCATTTTCTAAGGACAATTAATCCTCCACATATTTACTGTGACCTTTTATTAATTATTGTAGAGATAACCTTTTAGGCGCAAATTATAGAAAGAAAAAATGTGTTCCAAGTCATGTGATATATGTAAATGTGATAATAACACATATCAGAATTTTATTTTTTAGGTGTACATAGAAATTTATTACATCACCTAGATTGTTTTTAAATGAGGGATTGCTTCAGCAGAGGTCATATAAATTCTTGGGGTATCTGGGTCTTTGTAAAATAAACCAATTTTTAAGTTATGTGGGATCAAATCCAGGGCCATTAGATTTAACGTTTAGCTTTCAGTGCGCTGTGTCAAAGCCTAAACCTTTGTGGCCACTGATGCCCCTTAGACATTTTCCAATTGCTGTTTATGATTTCATTTTGCCTCTGCCCATAATGACATTAAAGAATCTAAGAAAATGAGGTGGAATCATTTGAGAAAAAATCAGTTTTCAGGTCAAATAGCATAAGTTATATTAAGTGAGTATTTATTAAAAAATATTTCATTCAATTCAAGTTGAAAATATCCTTTTTTAACTTTGTTCATATATTTTACTAATACAAATGGATTTTTTAATGTATTCTATATTCAGATATGTAATTAATCAGGATAATATACAATATCTTGTACATACACAAACCACAACTTGTATTTTTTTGAGTTTAACAAAAACTAAGTATATGTTGAATTGTTGATATTTTGCATAAAATTTATAAATAAAGTAGATAATGAAATGCATTATTTTAATATAAATAAATCAATATCCAGAACCAAGTACTGAACACATTTGATGCACATAATGTGTGAAATAATTTTTCTTCTCTTTGGTTTCAGGGGATGCCTAATGAAATAAAAGACATAAAGGAGCCAGTGGAGTCTCCCTCCCCCACAGTAAACTGTAACAACAATGCACCAAAGTACGGTACAGTAATACCAAATAGAATATTCGTAGGCGGGATATCCTCTTCTACCACCGAACAAGATTTAATGCAGCTATTTTCAAGTTACGGAACAGTACAAAATGCAAAAATAATTGTTGATCGTGCAGGTGTATCTAAGGGTTATGGCTTTGTTACTTTTGAAACTGATGACGAGGCAAAACGTTTACAGAAAGATGTAGGTATCAACTTTGACAGTTTGTTGTGTTATCTGTTTATATTTACCGTTTCGTTTACAGGCTGAAAATATAGTACTTAAAGAAAGGCGACTAAATATTGCCCCTGCCATTAGAAAACAAGTTCAGACGGTATGTATATTTATTTTTTATCAATAAGAATTAAAGAACATCAATAAAATAAGACAACTCAAACATAAACATCAATTTTAAATATAAGAGAGTATTGTTATTTAACAAGAATATTAATCAGGGATATGGAAGGCCGTCTTATGAAGGGGTCCAGGCTGGTCCAGGAAGTCCTGTTCCACTTCCAAATCAAGTATGTAGACAGAATGGAGTTACATATACTTTCCTAAATGGTGTTGCATATTTCCCTCACCAAGCAGTTCCACCTCAAACTGCTCAACCAATGACACCATTGCCAGCAAATCACGTAGAACACTCCCCTGTGTACACAGCTGGTAAATATCCAAAAAAGCAAATTATTTTCAAGAAATGATTTCTTGCATGTTTGCTCTATATTATTAAGGGTAATAACTTAAACAATAATTTTTTTTAAGAATTGTTTTACTCACAATTGTCGTAACTTTTCATTGCTCTATCCGGTTTTACATCACTGATTCAATTAAAGGTTATGGTATTACGTCATGTGTACAGTCACAAAGAAAATATAACATATGTAAATCAAGGCATTAAACTATTTTAAATTTTTATTTTCAAATCAATTATTTTCTACTTACCAAATGGAAATGTTACATTTACCAAATCTTTGAGATGATAGATTTCCCAAATCCCCTACTATTGTATAAGTTGTTAGATTGAATACTGCTATAATTAATAAATTATGAGTAACACGTTTGATAAAAGAATGAATTTGCCACTCATCATATGAAATTCTATTGTTGCATAAACGTTGCATTTTGGGGGATTATTACATTGGCCAAATGGATAGGACATTCGACTCATATTTGTCACGCTAATGGTTCCAGATTTAAATCCCCTTATGTTTTACAGCTTTTAATTAAGAATAATCCAATGTATTGAAGTTTCATTTGAATAATATTGATTATAAATTACCATAATAGGTTGATAAAACCTTTAGTTCCAAGGTTTCATTTACGTGGTAAGTTGCTTTCCCGAACTAATAAACAGTTGTAACTAAAGACTATTGACATTCATCTTATAATGAAGTTCCACCACAAAAGTACAACAAACCTTGAAAAAAATGATTAACAATTACATATCAACGATTAAAAAGCACTATTTACCAAGTAATTATTAAGTGTATTAAAGGTAGTTTCCAACAAAGTGCTAATGAAGATTATATATTAAATTTGACAATATTAAGGAATATAAGTTATTTAAATTTTAATTAAACAGCATGCAAGAAAGATTTTCTATATAACGTATTTCAGTGTAATGTATAATTTAACTAAAAAAAAAATTATTATTCCAGCTGGAACTTATTCTGGATTGCCTCAGTCAAATTCTGGCCAAAGTTACCCTTTTTCTTATGCACCTCAAGGCCATATTTACTACCAAACCCATTATCCTTATCCAATGCCTGTAAGTACTGCATTTATTTATCAATTTTACATAAAATCGTGTGAAATTATAATTTCTTTAACAAGTATGTTTATGTTACTGCTGTCCAACTAATGTCACAGTGCTTAGCACTTAAATGTGTCACATAACCTAAACCAAAAGTAGTGTTTATTTTAATTTAGGTATTTAGAACAGGATTGTACACAAAACAGATAAATTTTAATTTTAATCCTGCTTTCAATCGAGCTTTTTATTTTAGAGTTTGAGTCAAATTAAATATTTTAAAATGTTAAAATTTTGTTTTTGTATGGGCATAGTGCAATGGAGCTGCTGGGTATGTGGGTCCTTCAGAAGGATTTGCTGGTCATTATCAACCGACTTACATTATTGTAAATACACTCCCAATTCCTTATTAATATATAAAGAATTTTCTCTCTTCATCTGCAGCGAGTCCGGCTCACCTTTTAAGGTTTGCAGAAAGATTTTCAGTTTCATGTTAATAACAATTGCATGAAAGTGAGTTTGATAAAAGATTTTATTGGTTTTGTACTTAAAAGGTTTTAAATTAGAACTTTTATTCATTCTTTGTGTAGACATTTTGGGTTGGTGATTCATAGTATTTCATGGAATTGATTATGACTCAGGTATGATATGAGTGGAAATTTATGGGGGGAAATTTAAACGTATATTATATACTCAAAAACCCAAAACCAGACAATTGTATTTATTAGAAGTGATAAATGGTGGACTGAGTATGTTGTTCAGTGTTTAAAAGATGGTTCCTATTCACAGTTGCTTTCAATGATCCTGATTTCAAGCTTATAGCTCATCATCAGATTAAAGTAATTTACAAACATATCTCTCGACACGAATTGTAAAAGTGAACAAGTGATCCCCACCAATGCGACATTCCAGCTTGTAGTCATTTTTAATGCCACTCAATTATGAAAATACAAAAAGCGGGAATTATAACATGCAGCAATTAAACTCAGCCACCCCAACAAAAATAATCATAGGTTTTAGTTGTTTGTCATACATTAGTGAACTATCAGAAGTGGGGTTTACTCAATTTAATGATTGTGACATTAAATGTATAGGACAAAGCAGTAGAAAAAAAACGACAATTAAATATCGCTTACTTAAACCAAACAAATTTTCAGAATTTAAAAAACAACTTCAAAATCAATCATATATACACAAAAAACATTTTTATCTTACTATCGGCACACACTTCCAGTGAATACAAATGTTTTGAATAAATCTAAAATTTCTACATTGCGTACATCATTGTTTAAATTCATTTTCACATCTTAAATGGATAGGATAGCTATGTACAAGGCAAACATGTTTGTAAATCCCAGGCCTGAAGATGATCTAAATAAAGATTGAAATGTTGCATGCACAACAAAGAAAATATTTTCTGAACCTACATCTAAATAATCATTAATTAACAGTCACTAAATAGTATACATAATATTTAATTGTGTTATATTTCTATTTTCACATCTTTATAATTGAGCATCATTAAAAACTAGCTTCTCATTGGATCGATGTGTTGGCGGTAGATCGGCGAGTTGACTGTTCCAATTCATGTTGAGAGACATTGTTGTAAATTCCTTGAATTATCTTTTTATAAAGATTGTATTTATGTATTCATTTATCATAATAACTGAGTGTAAAGATCAATTGTAGGCTTAAATTTTTTTAATTTTTTTAAACACAATAATAATTTGTTTTTCCCCTGATTATTTTACAAATATATAACCTATTTCCGGCCTCTGTCAACATTCATATCCTGTGGGCTCATTTACTTCATTTTCCTTTGCCCACATCTCAAATTCTTTCATTTTGTTCCATCAGTTTGCCAGTTGGTCTGTTAATTTTGGTGGCTACACCCGACAGCTGGATAGGTGGCTAAAAAGTTGCATTCCACTGAAGACCTCAAGGCTTTAAGGGAGAGGGAGTGACCTTGGCAAGTTCTTAACGCCAAAATCACTGAGCATCTTTTTTAGACGCTCAGGTGTTCTTCACTTCTACATCAGCACCTTTAAGATGTAAGGGCTGGAGGTAGGCAGAAAAGGTTCATTGTGAGTCAGATGTGACTGATCCGGTAACTATGGTGACTGTAGATGGTCTCTGGGGGTCATCTCTTAGAGTACTGTACCAATGTTCTTGTTACTCAAAGAATGGTAAGTAGGATTGGCAACTTAACACCAAGGTGGAGTATCCAGTTGTTCATGAGTATCACGTGACTGTTTCTGCTTGTCGGTATAGAATGACAGTTGCTTTCCAAACCATGAAAATTATCCATAATACTCAGGATGTATTCATTTCTGTAGCGACTACTTTGGAGGGAGTCCACTACATTGAAAATCTATTTAAATGAATGTATAACTAAGTAGGAGGGGCTATGCAATGTGAGCCTTAGGTGCCTTCCTGCGTTCTTCTTGCCCTTGCCTAGCCTAGAATGTTCTTTACCATACTGGGCCAAAAGTGATTTATTTTGTTGTATGGCATGGGCGGTTCGTTCTGTGGACAGGTGCCCTGCCAACAGGGAATCATGAAATTCATGGCTCGTGTTTTCAGGCTGGCCAGAATTATTAACTGGGTGATTTCAAGATGGCACCCCGATCATCTGTTCTATATGTAAGGCTTCAGTTGAGCCTTTTGACATTTCGCATCTTTTATTGTCCAGCTAAAAGGTCCTCCATAGTTACCGGATCCCATTTAACTTAGCATACTTCAGAAGGGCGTTGGCATTTGTGAGAACTGACCTGGTTTTTACTCAACAGTCATTTGTGGAAATTGTGATAACTTGATGTGCCCACTTGCTTCAGTCTCAATGACCTGTCCTGTAATCCAAACAGTCCAACATTAGCATAACATGATCAATAATAATCCTGAAGGGGTGTCCATTCTGTCGCCAAATAGGATGGGGCAGTTGTTGGGTAGCAACAGCCAAGTGTCACGAGAATGAATGGTTTCTTAAAGTCGGGGTACTTAAGGATCAGTTCTAGTACCAAGGCCTTCTCCAGGCCCTCGGAAGCTACCACAACTGATCCACGCTTTATAAGTTCAGTCAGGCTTTACTGTATCAACGAACTGTTGATAATAGGAGGCCAATCTGAGGAACCCTCATATCCCCATTTATTGAACTTGGTGAAGGAAAACTGGCTATACTAGATGACAGATCGGTCGTCTATTTTGGTAGCCTAACACTTATCCTTCACTAGGTCTCCCGTTTCCTACCCAAAATTTGGTACCTATCAACAATCTCCCAACAGGTTCATCAACCTTGTGCGTCAGTTCGGTATATGTGAATGATGGGGATAGTGTTTATGAAACTAAGGACATGGACCCTTCCAATATGTTTCTCAAGACCATAAGTTCATCCGATTGCTCCCAACAACCACAAGTAACTGCTTCTTACTGCAACAAATGTCACCGTTGTTTTCTCCTTGTGCCCCTCCATTCCTTGTAAGGGATTTCAATCCTATGTCCTTTCCTTGCACCTTCCCTCTTCTCACTCACCTGCCTTAAAACTTCTTCCTTCTGAATTCTGTAACCTTTGTTGGCAGTCTTCAAAGCTCCTTCAGCATCTCCATTTCTTTTTCTAGCTGTTGCACATTCGGAGATGTCTGTTAAGAACAACTAGCAAGTAATGTAAATATGATAAGACTGAATTACAAACAATATGTTACTTTTTTCTTTTTCCTTTTCAATCTTCAATTACTCATTCCACAACCCGCCATACAGTGAATGCACTGTGAACCAATGGAGTAAGCTATTAACTATTCTAAAAATATATAGTTGAAAAGGGGGGGGGGCTGGAGTCCATAGTTTTCATTTAAATCGCAAATGAATAATGCTCAGGGTTAAGACCAAGTAAACAAATGTCATTAGAAGTGATCGCAATGCTTGTCTTTGGACTCCCTCTCGCTCACACCTCACCTTCTTCCTCTTTTCCCTTCCACAACTATTCAATTAATTCATTAAAATCTTTAAGTAAGGTATATAATACAGCGCGCGCACACACATACACACAAAAAAAAAAAAGTTTCACTCATTTCCCATCTGAGACAACTCACTTCTATGTGAAATAATATCCACAACTGAACTTTGTCACATTTTCCATTTTATCTTGCTTAAACGCCATCAAGAAAAGTGCAATGCTCATCACTGAACCCAGGGGAGTGGGTACTATTTTCCTGAATGTGATCCCTGGGGAGCTTAATTCTCAGCCTGGCTCGGAACCAGTTTTCTAGAACACCCCAGAGAAACTGAGGTAACTTGTCTCTGACCGAAATTGTGGCATTCCGCAGAATAAATTTAGTGTTGGTAATTATTCTAGATATTGAACTAAATTTGATTTCATCATCATACATACAGAATGTTTAATCTTTAAAGACTATTAGTTGTGAGTCTGTGAAAATTATTGTAAAAGATACAAAAGTTTTTATTAAGCAATCCTGTTTTTTATTATGATATAAAATTAATCATGGTTAATGGTAATTAATTAAAATAAAATATTGAATAAGTCATTAAGGGTTATTTCAGTAGATGCGCGGAAATCATATAAATCAGAAATGTGTAGAGATTAGTGATCGTTAATCGATAATTATTCAGATATCGTGAGATGCAGTCTGGTGTGTTGTAGGTTTCAGAAAAAGAATTTCTGAAAGAAATTACCTACAGCACTCGCTACCCACTATTTTGAACACCAACACAATTTTAACTTCAAGAATCCAAAAATATTACATACAGAACAAAACAAATATAAACGTAATTTTTTAGAAATGGTTGACATCAACGAGGATAAACACAGCATCAATTACAGAATAGATACATGCAAACTCAGTCGCAGCTACGCCAATATCATTAATCAAATTCAATACAGATAACATTCGTATATCATTACATTACATCCCACACATCAAATAATTTTCACATAGTCTAATTTTCCAACACTCTAGCTTTCCTTTTCCTATTTATCCCTTTCTATCCAATCCTGACAGGAGATTCTGGCCGAAACATTACCAACACATTGTTTCCCTTTTTTGTCTCTTTTCACTTCAAAGAAGCCGACGGCTTATACAAAATTGTCTTACCCACCTCTTCAAAATCCAACATATATATAAACATAAGACTGCAAAATCTCACTCACCCTCTCAACACGACACGCAAGAATGGCACAATTACACAGAAGACAAACACTTTGAGTGAGTGGAAATACTCGACTGAATATAAAAAATATATTTTGCATTGTATAAATCCACTTTTTCCACATCCTACATATATGTTAAATTAATTTAAATGAATAACAATTCAGAAAGATTTCAAAATGTTTGAAATATAATGCAATACTAACATTGTTTGTCAACTCATATTCATTGGTGATTAATAAGGAGTATATCAAAAAGTTTTACTAATATCAGATAATTTAATTGATTGTTTTCATTACAAAATAAAAAATGTGACATTAATGGGCAGCATAACTATAATTATAAAATGAACATACATAGCTAGCAGAGCATACTATTTAACATAACATTTTTGTTTGTACTAACTATTCTGCCTTTTTGTGTAACAGTGTTACAATGAATCCACTGCAATTATGTTTTTTTAAATTAACTTTTAAAAATTGTTACAGCAGTTCGAAGGGTGTTACCAGGTTGGGGAATCACATAGCGGTGTTGTTACTGTTCAGTCTGGAAGTGATTCTGCTGGTGTGATATCATACCCTCAGTACTATTTAACTCACCAACCATCTCAACCGGATGTGGCTTACTTCCAGCCTCAAAACTCTGTGCAGCCTCTTTCTATCTCCCAAGAGCCTGTTATGTATACACCTCCAAGAGGTTATGATTCAACAACTGTATTTTATTCGGAGGTAATTATAATGAACGAACTTAGATTTCTGAAAAATTGCCTTTAAAATGTAGGCTGCATCGATTTCATCGTTAAAAAAAGAATGATACAGGTTTTTTTTTTTCATTTTGAAATTATTTGTGTTTAGCAAAAGATGGCCGAGCCTTCCACGCCACCGTCACAACAGCCACCACATCAACCACCCCATCCTCATATTCTTCCACAACATCCACTACCTCACCAAATATCACATATAGTTCATCCCAATACAGAAGATTTTCAAAAGAAAGACAAACAAAACAAATCAGAGACATCGGTTGTGTCCTTGTCCAAAGTTTATCATGAACGAAATGAAGATCATTTGCATCATGCTAGAATAAAATGTCAAAGTCCGGGTAGAAAAGTAGTTCAGAGGCACCTCAATAACAACAATCCTGATGTAACAAATAGAAATGTTGGTAAAAAACCCCATAGGTCCTCTCCAGTAGTTTTAAATTCCGGCCCAAGCCCTAGACCTTTCCTTGTTCCTAGTCATAACCAGTCCTCATCTCTACAGGTACCACAGTTTCCGTTTTACTCAGCGAGACAGTATCTCAACCCAGTGCCGCCGGCCCCATCCTACTATCCAGCTCCACCTAGAAGAACATACTATCATAGGAATAAATACGTAAGTTGTTCATTTTCTTTCAATTCATTTTATTTGGTTTTTAAATAATTCATGTAAAACATTACATTTGAATTTCATCAAATTATTAACAGTTATTTAGGTTATATTAGCTTAGGAACAAATTCTCCCACTTTCCGTTTGATAAATGAATTACTGTTATACTATTTTATCATTTATTATTTTTTTAACAACTTGAACATACTTGAAACAGTACTTAAACCAGTTTCCAATTTGTTGTTTCTTTTGAATTCTTTAGAGTACAAGATCAAAAAATAGTAACACTAAGTGGTTCAACAAAGACAATGCAGAAAGTGGAACTGAAGAGGGTAGCTGTGTAATGCCAAATCCACTGACACCGCCTATAACACCTAGGTCACCTCAGGATGTGGACATCACTGTACCTCAAGCAGATGACATTGTCCAGTCAATGCAAGCTTTAGCAATTTAGAGAAAACAATTTTGAATAGTCAGTGATGACGTTAATAATTTTTTTGCTACCATTACCTAAAACAACTTTAATATGTTTCATAGATCAAAATAGAAAAAAAATATTAGATTAGAAATAATGTCGTCCTGAAAAGGACTCCTTGATTATATTAAAAGATAATAAAGATATTTCGGGAAAACCTCTGTAATTTTTCTTGTTTTTTTTTCTCTTTTTCAGTTATTACTTTTCTTATATATATATATTAAAAAAAAACTTTATTTTCTAAAATGGTTAAATGTAAACTTGTAAGATAACTTGTTTTTGTGCCAAAATTTTAATATGGACTTGTGATAAATTTATCTTGTGAAACTTATGAGGCCTCGATGTATATGTAACAGAATACCTCATATTTTTGCTCAAAATGTTTACAAAAGAAT
Organism: Cimex hemipterus; assembly: GCA_039619505.1. Taxonomy (NCBI): domain Eukaryota; kingdom Metazoa; phylum Arthropoda; class Insecta; order Hemiptera; family Cimicidae; genus Cimex; species Cimex hemipterus. The sequence goes on from CM077102.1 coordinate 23,896,328, forward strand.
ACTTATTTAGGACTATGGATTTGTTATTTCTCTCTACTAAGTGGAAAGAAAATTCACTATTGTGATTTTGTTTACAAATTGGTTTTAAATAATAATTACTTATGTAATATTTGTTGGTTATTCAATCAAGTGACAACCCAAGCTTGGTTACTTGATTATATATTTTAAAAGTTTAGTAGATAATAAATTTTGTACCTGTGACTTATTGTTGAAGTAAAAAGTATATTTTGTGTATATATATATAAAAGACAATGTTTAACACGTACTACAATTAAGTGAGCTTTGCCAGACAGATGTGTTCATAGCACAATTTAACGGATAAGGTGTCTGGTACGATTTTGTACAATATTTGATGCAATAATGTGGCCTTAAGAAATATATTTAAAAAATTGGTCATTTATCTTTTTGATGTAAAATGCTAGCACAAATAAGAAGTGTTAAATTGATATTTTTAGCATTAAAAAGACAAAGATCTCATATCATTTACCACAAGTGCTTATAAGAAAATTATATTTGTACAATGTATAATTTTCAGAAGGAAACTTTGCTTAAACCTTTAAAGTTCCTAATCGGATAACTTAAGATTTATTTAGTGTGTGGTAGACAAAAAATGACTGAGCTAATTGTGTAAATGTGTTGCTCCACCTGAGCTCAGATACTAGTCAAACATTTACACAAACTTCAAAACGTTTAAATTATATTCTGTAACGTCTATTCTATAATGGTTTTGTACTCAATGCAAAACAAAAAAAAAAAAAAAAAACATTTACTCTGATAAGACTATTTATTTGTTGAATTAGCTGCTAATTTTTACAAAGATATAATTTATTGTAGACTTAAGTAGTTTTTGTTAATTAAGAAAATATGGAGAACCAATTGATGTTTCAGATTTTTTCTTTTTTTTGGAATTATACGTTTTTCTATAAAACTGTTATCCTGGGCCGTCATGTAATAGAACTTTGTTATTTCCATATCATTAAAGTGTTTTTTGTAATTCTTTTACTTGGAACTTTGTAATGAGATTATTTTATACAAGAAAAATTAAAACAAATTATGTTCAAGGAAATCAGGCAATTATTCCATTGATTGAAACATTGTTTCATTTAATAAATGGAAGCTTGCTGAAAATAAAAGGTGTGGAATATCATTACGTATATATTATTTATTTCCCTGCTTCCTCAACTACCTAAGTTTTGTGCCAATACAATAAAATAAACAACAATCTGTGATCGTAAGACCAATCAATTAAAAATGTACTTTAGTCACATCTGTTCACATTGGTATGACAATTCTCACTGGTTTGCCAGACATTTCAACATAGCTCCACCTTTAGGCTTAGTACATATGAAACATTAGAAATGCGCATTAGCGAAACATTGCAGTTTAAAGTAGAATGTACACATAGCAAAGCACGTTTAAGCACAGTTTGAGGTTCCCCTCATTATGTGCATTTCAGCGCCTGAGTCGAGATACAAAGTAACCAATTGGTCTGTTCAGATCAACACACATTCTACGAGATAATATTATTCTTTTTCCATCATGACGGAAATATATCCTATTGACACAGATGCCCTGATCGATGAAATTGAAAAAAAAAAAAAAAACCTGAATTGTGGAACCTAGCGCGATTATTATATTTATTCCAGCTCTTTTATATCTATCACAACAATCACAAATAACGATTGCTCATCAACTGCCACGTTCTTCACATTCTAAGGATTTAGATGTGGTTTTACCACCGAGCAGTTCTGTCACAGCATGATAAGTTAGTTACTTAAATTTGTCTAATTTCTGGACTTTTAACTTGTCCTCCATGTATTTTTAAAAGTTGATGCATGATCTGCAATGTCAACATTTTCGATGTTTTATGAAAAGTTTTTCTTCTGGTGGGATAGAATCCCTCCATGAAATGTCCTTAATCAATTACAAAAAATCGTCACGAGCCTAAAACAATTGAAAAATTTTGATTCACAATCACATAATTTTGGGTAGAGAGTAACAAACATTTGTGAATCTATCTCATAAAATAAGATGGACCCAATACCTCTTTTGTCACAGCCTTCTTAGTTTATAGGAGCGATGGAAAAACAACTTTGACTTACATCATAAAATTCTTATTCGCCACAAACACCCATTTATATGCAATTCAACGCTCCTGCATACTAGGTCGTAGAGAAGGGTTGGTGGGATGAATTTTAGAACAGCTAAACTATAGGTACATCAGCAATCATTGTGGTCTACCCATCCTCGCTATATTGATCAACTGTTTTAAAATTTTGTCATTTTCTGCTCTAAGTTAATCATCTTATGAAACTGAAAAACATCTGACAGTTCAACCCAGCAAGGAAAAGCAGACGAAAATGATAGGTATCAAACTATTGCAGTTCTGCATCATCACGATATAGGTTTTCACCTCAAGAAAGTAGTACAAAAGTTTAAATAAGACAATATTTGGTAGTTTGTAATCATTTTAGTCTGCCAAACCTCATTGGTTTTGTTTGTAGATGCAAGTTGATGTTTGTAATTAGCAGTGTTGGTTTTTAGAAATGGTGAAATATCAGACCAATTCAGGGAGAAAAGGTACACCAGGAGCACATGGTATTTCTAACTAAAGACAAAGAAATCAAACAAAAATTAAAGTATATTAGACCTGCTTATCCTCGCTGTTTTGGCATTTTGTCTTTAATGTTTTTTTCACCAGGGTCAGCCTTATCCTCTCGTTGGCTTTGGTATGTCAGATGTGTTTCAACATTTTCCCATCATCAGTGCTGGGCTCATCCAGTTAGGTATTTACTCAGAGTGTGACACCAACACAGCCGAAACGTGTCTGACACACCAACCTAACGAGGATAGGCAGGCCAAACTGATCGGTAACAACCAAACTACAGGATTCACGTCGAGAAATATCACAAAGCTGTAATTGCTAATCTGCCTAACCAAGCTGTTTTGACACATTCTGTTACATTCTGGTGGTAGTTTTTATTGTTAATCATCCTGCGACCTCAAGAAATATCACAAAAGGTTTGTAGTTGGGTGATTCATCTTGGTCTACCGATCCTCACTGTTTAGCTTATAACACCTTCAGTGCTGGTTTTCATTTCATCTGATTTGACCTGACAAGCAAAATCTCACATTTAAATCGAAATCATTTATATCATCAAAAATTTTATATTTACGATTCTCACTGTTTTGACCCCTATCAGATGCATTGCGTTTCACCATCTTCAACAACCATCACTGAGATTATGCAAAAAAGCTTCTGATAGGACTAGTTTTCAGTTATTTAATCACCCCTTATATGCCTTAAGAAATTGGAGGGATAGTCTAATTATTTCTGATCATTTGGTCTACCATTTCCTCTTGTTTTGATCTATGGTTTAGCAAATCTACATTTTGTAAAAACACCACTTAAGATTGAAAACATATCTGACAGACCCAAATTGCTTGCCAACATTAGAAAAAGTACAGGTTCGTCATTTTCCCAAATCTCATCTGGGGAAAAAATGAGTATGCAAAACCAGCTGGTTGTACAGTTTATTTTTCTGAGAGATTGGAAACAATTTGAATTGGACCTTTTCATTTAAATTCTGATACCAGTGTATGTAATACTTAATTTATTTGTCTTCGTTCATGGCTCAAAATTGTTGGACAGAAGATCTAATTATACCAATAAAATTGAAAATAGTCAATACAGTAAAACCCATTTTGACCAAACACGGCTGAACCAAAAAAATGGTGTTATTGCAAAATGTAGCTGGTATTGACGGTGTGCATGGGCTGAGCGGATTCAAGGCGATATAACCCTAGAATGCAGTTCTAAAGTGTTGAACTGCAAAAGCATGAAGCAAGCTATAATGAAAAACTTAGTGAAGCTCTTTTTCTCTAGTTTACATTTCAGAGAAAATATATTCTACTTCGTATTTGTACGTAAAATACATGGATCGTTTTTTTTTTTTTTTTTTTTTTTTTTTTTTTTTTTTTTTTTTTTTTTATTTAGTTTCTGCAAGCCAACAGCCTCCATGGATTATCTGAAAAATTTCGTTATTCGAAACGGCTCTACCCCTTTAAGTTTGATTTAAAAAAAAAAAAAAAAAAAAAAAAAAAAAAAAAAAAAAAAAAAAAAAGGGAAGGGTCTACGTCCTTATAAACAGGCAAACTTACTTTCATGCGAATAATGATTTATTGAAGTTTTTTTCATTTACTATTGATACGTAGAAAATAAATTTGAATTGATTTCAAGGGAATTGAAAAGATTTATATATGCATTTCAATCCACCAGCCGGGAGAGGAGAGAAAAAATTACAATAAATGTGTTAATATATATAAACTTTTTGATATTATACCATGAAGGGTCTAATATAAAATAAATAAAATAAAAATAAAAAACAAGACAAGTTATTTATTAACAACATATAAAATTATGCCAATAAAATTTTAATACAATCTTTAATGTGTATCATCTTAACAAATTTAAACCAAAGGTACTTTTCAACCAGATGTATAATTCCAATGTTTATATTAATATAAAAATATATATCGTATCTGTACATATTTAGGATTGGATTTGACCTCTTATATACACAAGATCTGGGATTATCAAAATAATAAATATTTATTGTTTGACACCTGGAAGTCCCAGCTTCACCATCACCATCTTAGCGATATCTGTTTATTTCATTTTCTTTTCCTTGAACAAAAATAAATAAACGTTTACAATAGGATTGATTTTAAATGAGAAAATTACTCACTTTTTCATTTTTCCCTGTCTTTTTCTTTTGGTCAGCAGTCTACTTGGTCCGCCTGTTCAAATGAGTCTAGCGTGTCATTTGAGCTCGAGTGAGTCAGGTCACTCAGTTCGTCTAAGTGTTTTTGCCTTTTCCTCACATTCCAGTGAAGACATTCAGCCAGGGATTCAAACCAGTCTGAGATCTGATCCTGGGCACATATCGAAGGTACAGGGTACACCGAAGTTGTAACTGTAAGGCTAGAAACAAAAAGACCCACGGTTTTTATAAATGAATACAAATAAATACTTTATGTAAGTACAAAGAGTTTCTTTCATTATTCAAATACTTAAAACTGACAATGTAAAGAAAAATTGTGCTTTGTTTTTTTTTATTTTATTTTTTTAAATATCTTTAAATATTATTCATTGATGAAAATGTTTAAAACCAACTTAAACGGTTAAATTTTATTAGTAAAGAGAACTTGGAACTTATCACTGCCCGAGAAAGTATCAACTTGTTCAGTAAATTAGGATTTAATTGGACGTGTAAGCCTATCAATTTTGTAAAAACAAATAATATTAAAAAAGTATTAGGATGTCATCTTTGACTGTAAACTAAAACGGATGTTAGAACTCATGGACTTTTAGGCATAGAAGACCAAAAATGTATAAAAGGATGGATAGCAGACCTATCTCCAACTTTCAGCTCCTGTTGATTTCTCCCATCGAAACTAACCCAGGCAGTGTTTCGGGCTCCCGAGTTCAACATGACCTGAAAACATCTCCATTCAGCCAAAATAAAACAAAAGGAAGTAGAAAAAAAAAACTTGCACAATTTTTCGTGTCATCATTAGTTGTACCATGGTGTATTTTATCCCAGATTACCTTCACTAATAAAAAAACTTGAACCCGCTAAAGGTTTTGGTTTTATAATTAAATTAAAACTGACAAAAGAAAAGATAAAACACCAAACAAAAATTAACCATTTTTTTATATATTAAACAAAACAAAAGCTCATTTATTAAAAAAAGTTGTGATTAGGTACCCTGGACAAAACAGATAAACCATAAAATAAAAACAATCAACAATACTTGGAAAATATGTCAATCCGAAAACATACCTATCCCCATGGAATAACTCCTGCCGGTTTCTCCCATCGAATGAAACCCAAGATGTATTGCGACTATCTGGAGACACAGAGATCTGAAACAACCCAGGGTACCGATCTTCTGCACTTTACAACAATCAAAAATCATTTATGATACATAGTAAACATTTTATGGCTAATTTATTGTTTGAATGTCAATCTGGCAGTTCCTCTAAAAAAAATTAAAGTATTTCTCTTTTGAAGCCGTTCAATAATTATGATCAAAAGTGTAAAAAAAAAAGTACTTCTGTACAGCTCTTTAAATAATATTGACTGTTTCTGATGAATTTGGCCTGTTTATCCTTGCTGAAGTGGTGTCCAACAGTACAATTTTGCTTCTCAACATCTGTAGTTGGTCAAACACTAATTTTAGTAAGATTTCTTCTTTTTAAGGTTTGCTGGATGATGAACATGCAGTTTCGTTTTTGAATCTGATCCGATGCTTGCAGTTTTAGCCTGTCGGTCACATTTTCCAATTTTGTCATTTTCGGAAGTGGTTTTTGAAAATAATAGAGAGACTGAAACGTATGAAGAACTAAACAAGAGCCAAACTACTATGTCATTACCCTGCAGAACCCAAGAAGAAATGTCTCAATTTATTTAATAATCATAACACGAAAATCTGAATTCAGAAGAAAACAGCAACCTTCATATTTTTATATGTACTTCCAAACTTCTGCATGAAAAACTTAATTAAAACAATCATAGAAAGCTAATAGCAAACACCTTTGATTAGGATCATTTGATTTGACATTAAGTTTTCTGACTATCTCACTATTATTTTTTTAAATTTGTCAATGTTATTTTAATTAATTAACTCCATTATTAAATAAACCTAATGGGCTATTTATACAATATTAAAAAAGTTACGGTAAAAAAAGGTATATTTTCAAAATTTTTACCTTCAATTCAACACCTGCTGGTACAACTATGGGCCTAAAAGAAAGAGAATGTGGGCATATGGGCGTCACCATTATAGCTGGAACGCTCGGGTGGATCATAGAAGCCCCTGCGGCTACAGCATAAGCTGTGCTTCCTGTTGGAGTGGAAACAATCAGTCCTAAAAAAAAAAACTTTATGAAATAATGTATAAAATGAAAATAAGCGGGGCAAACTTACCGTCTCCTTGTACTGAAGTGATGAGTTTTCCATCTAAATATAGATCTATGTTTGATAGGTAAGGCGATGGACCTCGATCCACAACAACTTCATTGAGGACCAGTAAATTAGTCGGTGGTTTTTTAATGTCATCCTCATTCTTTCGGACTATTATGCATCTGAGCCTACTCCTGAGAGTGAGAGCGGCGTGCCCTTAAAAATAAAAGAAACCAAATTGATAAGTGAAATTAAATATCTTGAAACTAAAATATTTTACCTTCTAATACATTTGTGACTTGCTCTTGAAAGTTGTCAAATCGGAACGGCGTGAGAAAGCCAAGAGATCCAAGATGAAAGGCCATGACAGGTGGTACTGATTGCTATAAAAATAAATTCAAAATTTTTACCAAAGCATTGCCTCTATCAAAACTTCTGTTAGCTACAAATATTATTCTTTTGTAAATAAAATTGCACTCGACTAACAAAAGAAACTTGCTTACTTGGAAAAGTAAACTCGCATAAAGCAATGTTCCATCACCTCCTAAACAAATGATGAAGTCAATTTTATCAGTTAAGTCATCTTTTCCATCCCGGAAAGTCATTAACTTATCCTTCACCCTTCCGAATTCTCCATTATTAAGTAACAATGTGTCTTCCATTACTGATTGCTCCACAAAGACCACCATACATTTCTCCTGAGGAAGTAATTAGTGAAGATTACATATCAAGATTTTACATTATGTTGCAGACGCAACTTATTACCTGTATGAGCCAATGAACTAATTGAACAAATGGCTGCAATACTGATACATCCCGCACTTTCTTTATGACCAGAACGGTCAGCGGAGGCTTGTACCAGGTTAGCCTCTGACTTGCAGGATCCTGTATTGTGCTTTAAAAAAAAAAAAAAAAGAATTATTTTCAGCAACAAAAAATTGATTACTTGCTTTATACATATATCGTAATGTGAAATCAGGATGGTGTTCAATTGGAATTAATGCATATTGTGGTCTCATGTTGGGACACTCTCAATAACTGAAGCTTAGCTTCAATAAACTGAACTCTGCTTTACTGTTTTGCATACAATACAACTATGACTAAGCTGGACAATCCATAAGGGGAATATTCAATTTAAAATTAGCTTTTGTGAAATAAAAATAATAAAACATTTAAACACTTACATGACCATTGCGGAATTTTTTAGAATGCGGCCGCAAGGGCCAAATTGTGGAACCGGGCTTGGAGCATTCAGAGATCTTGTTCTCCTAAAATAAATACATAAATACATGACATTATCGAGGAAATAATATATATATATATATATATATATAATTTTCATAACAGTTCTGACTTGAAGTAGCGTTTCGTTTCAATATGCAACAAATACACCCACACACATTTTTTTTTTAAATTGAAATAGTTTTAATTCACAACTAGAAAGATTGATAAAATTACTGAAAGAATTGTGTGTAGATAAATAAAATATCATCTCTGATCATACTAGTCTGAAATAAAATTAATGTGTGGTGATTAGTGGCCGTTAATTGATAATTGAATCAGAAATAGTGAGATGCGGTCTGGTGTGATGTAGGTATCAGAAAAACATTTTCTTTATCGTGCCAATGTTTTTATCTTTTATTGAGATCATCTTCAGCGCCTGGAATTTACAAACATTGTTTACATTTAAAAAAATACATACACAAGAAGTGGCAAAGTGAATTTATTCAATGCAAAATAGTATTGAATATAAAATATATTTTGCATTGTATAAATTCACTTTGCTACATCCTGTGTATGTATTTGTAAATGTAAACAATGTTTGTAAATCCCAGGCGCCGAAGATGATCTCAATAAAAGATCGAAACGTTGGCACGATAAAGAAAATATTTTTCTGATACCTACATCACACCAGACCGCATCTCACTATTTCCGAATAACTAAAATTAATCATGAAAACCAACATACACACTAATATAATATATATCTACCCATAATGTGGGTTTTACACCTATAGAATCAATCTATATACAAACAAATGAGTGTGCATCGTGCAGTTGTGTGGCACATTGAAACTCAACTTATAATAACTTATATAGCAAATATGAAAATTAATAAAGGTATTACTATCTTTTACAAAGATAAAATTTTTTTTTTTTTAAAATAAGCCTATTGCCGACATTAAATAATTATTCGCGTATATACGGCAAATAAGAAGGTATGCAGTAAAATAGCAAAACTACATAGATATTAACAAAAAAACTTATGTACGCTATAGAAATATACAGAAAAATGGACAAAACTAACAAACAATGTCAAACTAAAACAACAACCTGGGTTAGGGATAAAAGTGAAAATGTTATAATGTATGTATATATTATACACTTCTTGTAAAATGTTGACTTTAAGTACAGAAATCCATATTTAGTAGTCATAATTGTTCTATTAATTATTTATACTAGTGTCACGAGCAGCATTCAAATCCATGATATTCAGCTCAATATGTTCGCTGTTCTGTTTGTGACCAGGTGTCCCGTGACAATTGTTTTTTATCTCAACCAAGGTGTTAGAGCAAAATATAATTGATTAAATACAGGGTTGAACATCACTTTTTACCACCTGGTTTTGTGTGATTTACGATAAATTAATGGCAGACCTCTACAATAACCCAACCCGGGTTCTGGCAATTTGGGGTCAGACGCAATCTGATGGCGCCCGGGATCCAGGGGCTATCATCAGCTAGATCATTTCAGCCCCGATTTAATCAGTCTCAATACAAACCCACTCACGCCCTCACTCACTCTTAAAGAAAATCTATTTTATTTATTCGCTATTTCTCTATCGCCCTCTACACATATTTTATAACGAGTCTCATTTAGGGTCATGAGTAATCAATGTTCCACCTCTGGCTCTTTCACACTACAAAAAGATGAGATATCTGTACAGTATTAAATACATTAATTATATTACACACATTATATACACAGCATTAAAGCAGCTGTTCCTCCAAAAATCGTAACAGGGGACTCAGATAATCGCGGCCATGCTTAAGTACAATTCTCATATCTGGTGGCATTCTAACATGTTCTCTATATGAAGCCAAGGGATGGCAATGTCGATTAAAGCTTGATTAACATATCAAGTTAAATGTATATTTTTGTTTAGCTTTTGCTATTTGGTTTGCAGTAGGCTCTTGTTATCCAGAATTTCACTTGTCTGCGATTGCTCCCTTATATATTTTTCAAATCTTAAATTTAATTAATATTTTATTTATTATAAATTTATCTTTTTTAGGCCCCTAATAATGTTTGCACATTTGTTCTGTCAATGTCATGCATAGGTTGAAGCATTTTTGTAGGTATTGGTATGGTACGGTGGAAAAGGATACTAGGAGGCGGGGTTTGTGTACCCCAGGCACTGCAGCCTTCTGGCTTATTGTACCTTCCTAGTTCCTTGGTTTAGTCAATAGACTCGATCCTTTTTCTCAGAAGTATCAAGTCATTGACTGTTATTGCTTCAATGTGGTTCTCTGAGTCATTTTTATACGTTAGATTGAACCTCCACTGAGCCGTTGCTTCACACTCAAAGATGATGGCTGTTTCCTCCTATTCATGGATAGTCTGCAAATGGGATTATCATTGTATATGCCCATGTTATTTAGATGTTTTATCAGATGCCAGTGGCCGGTTAGTAGTCCTACTACTCCTCTGAGATTTGCCCTCTCCAATTGTAGTAGTGTTTTTGCTAGTTTTGGTGAGGGTGTTTAGCACTGTTAGAGTTTATCCACTTCTCTCTTTGTTTTGTTTGGATCCATTCTGCAATGGAGGATTCTATGTTTGTTTTCAATATCCCAAAGGATAGGTTTGGGGCCTATGTATGGTCTTGCGGATCCTCCTCTGGCCAGTCTGCTTCTTCATTACCCAAAATTCCCAAGGATACCGTTAGGTTGTTGTGTTCCCCCAGGTTTTGGAGATTTTGGATGCATTCGCTGACTAATTTTGATGTAATTCTTGTGCATGCCAGTGCTTTAATAGCTGCTTGGCTGTCTGATCATATGAGGAGTTTTTTGATGTAGTATTGCTTTCCTGTAAATAAACTTTGTGTACGTTATCGTTCGTCTTATTTTTCTTAAGGGAAAAATCCTGAAATATGTGTACGAGTTCATATAAAACATTGATGATAGGCACACACAATACTGAAAGTGTCTGATTTGTATGCAGATAGAAGAAAATTCTTCAAATGCTGGAATTCGACGTGTTTTTTATTATCTGCGGAGATGCTAGATCTCCTGTAGATAACGAGAATCCTAAACCAATTAAGCCTACTGTAATATTTTCTTCAGGATTAATTGAAAAATAACTTATTTGTTCTGCATGAAGGCTGTTAATGATATTTTTTTAATAGATACTCCCTTCTTTTTCTTAAATTTTTGTACCACCACTTTTTACTTTCTTGTGAAAGCTTTTGGACCAACACTTGACGACTCTCCTCAATCTTTTGTCCACTATATTCAAATTATTATTTTTATTAAGAGAAATTAACAATTTACATTTATTGGGAATAAAAACTATAAAAACTTGCAGTGAGTGTAAAAAATTAAAAAAAAAAACTTGAAATCTTTTTTTAAAATTATTTTAATGATTTACTATTGTTTTTGTATTTACATAATATACATTTAATTAGAGGACAAAGGGCGAGGAGGGGCCTAGTGTTGGTTCGTTCAATAAAAAATAAAAATTGATGGAAGAATTCTAAGAAAAGAAAGAAGTATTTGAGCTAAAGTTAATGAAAATTTTGAACCCAGACAATTTGGAGGAAATAATATGTGCCATAGAAGTTTCCCCACAACAAGATTTTCAATCAATTCTGTATCAAAAATGTTGCATTTCCAAAAAAAAGTGCAGTGCAAATAAAGTCGAAAACTTCAAACTGTTCAAATAAATTATAATGGTATACCAGATAAACAAAAATTCGTTATTTCACTATAACAATGGTGAATATTTTTCTTTACAATCTAATGGGTTATCTTTGTAATATTAACTTTTTTTTTCTTTTTTTTACAATTTTCCATAAAATCAAATAAATTTGATGGATCTGCAAATAAAACTGCTGGTCATAAATTTTTTTTGTAAAAAAAAGAATTATTGCAATGTTTGAAAGTTATGCTAAAAAAATTAATTTTAAAAAATTACGTTTAGTTTTTGAGAAAATATAGGGGGGCGATTAAGTTGACTGTTATTGTTATATTATGAAGTTGATTTATTAAGCCAATTGAACTATTCATAATTCACGTATTGAAAATTACATACAATATATGGAATTTAATAAACAGAATCTGAATTAAATTACTTTTTTATAGCGGGATCCGTGAAATTCGTAAAAATAAAATCCTATATGAACAATTTCTGCCAAATTTTCGTGCATATCGAGTGGACCGTTTTAGTTGTTTTATTTCCTTTTTTTAACCATAAATCATTTTCCATCAACTAGAACAAACAATGATATAGCGGCCTGATTCAAATTGAAGACAGATACGGTTGTAGAGGTGGCACGCCCCAAGTTCAACAATTTTTGCCGTGTCACCAAAAACAAAAAAAACGGAGGTTTGTCCTATGAGTTTGGGACTATTTCCAAGCAGTTCGTATTAAACGATTCCGATCCAATTTCTCTAAATGACTCGGCGGTACATGAACTTTGGGTCGATGTCCCCATCCAATCATCAACGCCTTTCCTCATTTATTGTCGCTACTTTTCATCCCACGTTGTTGATCGATGGGACGAGCATGCACTATTCTGCATTAGCAACAGTGACTGTTTCAACTTGTAGGCATTTTTTAAGGGTGATATGGGTAATAAAATCAAAAGTTTCTATAAATGGGGCATTTACAATCTAGAACCGAGACAAACAATTCTATTCTTAGCATACTGCTGATGATCATAATTTTCATTCAACCGTTGTCCCTTATATCAACGCAAAACAGCGAAAACTGTATACTGTTCCTTTAAAAAAACCCTAAAATTATAAAACTGACTAGTATTTGCAGTAAATGTGAACATAGTTGGCTTAGATAATTAGCACTTAAACAATTCTTTCGAAGTTTACCGGGTGATAAACGTCAGACCAGGAGAAAACCCTTTATTATTTTCTTGTCGAGACTTATTTCGCGGGGTCTTCGTGAATATTGTGGATAGAATTTTAATATCCGGTGTCCAGAAAAAAAAAAAAAAAAAGTCCCAAGGTCCTACATACACGATCGTGACCGCCGCATTTATTTATTGGTTTAATTGAGCATGGCATATCCGCCAGGTGCCCTCCGCTAAGAACATCAAACACAGAGAGTAAAATATTATATTATAAAAACTGCATTTTAACAAAGAAATATATGTTTGTATAAAAAATTCAAATTAATCCTGAAACAACTGTCAAAACATCAATTGTGACTTTCAGGTCCGCTCTGTCGCGCAGGTTTTTCCCGTCTTGACCGCTAACAAGTTATTCTTTTGTAAACGACGACTGACAGTGAATGGCATTCATTTACTGAAAGTATACAAAGATTGACTACCGTGAAAATTATAATTAATTGTGGTGAATAATTAACGCGTATCTTTATTAAACGTTGCAAAACAAATTTCTCACACTTTTTTCTCTCTATGCTTGTCCCATTTTATATAGAAATTTTGGCAATAATCGGTAGTACTAACTTCTGCCTATATTTATCGATTTAATAATTACTTTTAATTGACAAACAAAACTTTTAACACACATTTTTGAGATTTTAGTGCACTTTTCAGTAAAACTCCCTTCAGTTCCTTTTGATTTTATATTGTACATTTGGAACAGACTGCCAAAATTAAACTTTACATTACGTCTCGATTGCTTTAATAAAGAATCAATTTGATTTTTACGTTAAAAAATCAATTCTGATGATTTTTTTGTCAATTTTTCACCGGCATCGGTATTCTGTCTGTCCCGTCTCGTAGCACTGTTTGTCTTCGATCTTTATCTTCAATCTTTAATCTTTAAAAAAAAAAAGGAGACCCGTTAAAAGAGACAATAGACCAGGAAATCTGACGAAATTTTAAAATCTAAACAAACGATTTTGGAGACAGGGGAGCTCAAGATATGCCAATTATTCACAATTCACTGATCCATTTTCTTATGTAATCGAATTATATTTAATTTGTTAATAGTTTTAATGTAAACTGACGATTTAACGAAATTTTCAATACTTAAAAAGTCCCACCTTTCCTTGTTTTGACACCGATCGATCGTCATATTTCCAAATATTCCGTACGTAAAGCAGATTACTATTCTATTAAAAATAATTATAAAAATAAGCCAATGGTTCTGTTGCAAAATCTTTTTATTTTAAAATCATATCTATAGGGCGTGTGTTTTGTAAGAAGAGAGGGGAAAGATATAATCTAATAGATAATAGATATCAGTGCAGATTTACGTATAGACACTGGCTTAAATCAATGAGATGTTGAATGAAAATATGAAAACGATCCCATTTAAATGCACCAAACACAGAAAAATCATATATGCCTGTTTTACTTATTCGGTCGGACAACTCTAAACGAAAAAAAAATCTAGTAATACAATAAATAAATTTTATTGTCAACATTGTTTTAATGAGTATATTTAGTATTAAATTGCATTTAACCTGGACTTACCTATGACTAGTGTTTGTTGTGTTGTTTGTTTCATATTTTGTGAAAATATGCGTACAGTCAATTTTTTACTTATTTAAAAAAATAGTTCAATTCATAATGACTTTTATTTTAGCAATAATGATTTTTAAATAGAAAAATATATTTACCTTTTTATATTACTGAACTACTGGATTCTTTTAGCCATACCTTTTTATATAAGTTTACCTTTTTTGTCCTTGCTTATTTATTATTGTTTCATTCAGCCTTAAATTTGTCAATGAGTCTAGTTAAATATATGTATTTCTAAAAATTAAGAACGACGAATTTACTAAATATTTCTATTTCTTTCACAATCAAAAGATCTTGTAAGTTCTTTGTCGAATTGAATCAACATTGGGATATAGTTTACAGCCTGGATTATTATTTCAAAACGTTTCATCCGAAAGTGGAAAGGTAGGGAAAAAAGTAGTAGATCCGTTCTTTCGACTATCGCCCTAATTGCTATAGTTAATGAGACTTAGAAAAGTGTGTCAGAATCAAGTTTTGTGATGAAACTTTAAATGTTCGGCTTGAGGCTCGAGTTGGCAAAAGGACAACACGGCCTAACCTTTACGAATCGAGGATACACTTATGTTTAATTAAGTTTTTTGGAAAATAAGGACGACCGATATGTTGGTTTTGAATAATAGGCCGATCAGTTTTAGATTTGATCAACATTTTGTAATCTCCTCGCAACAGGTCGGAAGCTGATGCTGAAGCCATGAAACCCTGACCCTGACAATACCAACTGACAATATGAAGAAACAAAAGAAAAACTTATTTTCACTTTTTTATTTTTGAATCGACGAATTTTATTAAAATAACTGTAAGTAATTTTTTAGCTTTTGTTAGATCAGAGGTGGTGTTTTACTTTTATCGATAGCCTTGTCACTTTAAGTCGGATCCTTGAGAATTGCTTTACGAATTCTAGAAAAATAAAAACTTTTTTGGAATATTTGAATATTTTTACCGTAATCGTTTGCTTAAGGCCATGGGAATGTAAACAGCAATGTTTCAACAATTTTATGTAACTATAGTGTAAGTTTTTGTAAACATTTTGAGGGAAAACAAACGGAGAAAACATAGGCAGAGTGTGAAGTGAAGCTTTGTAAAAATGTGAAACCAAGTTTACAGCCTTTGCAAAAATGTCTTTCATTCTGAGTCAACGGTAGTTTTGGTTCAACGGACCGAATATAAAAAGTGTTCTCTTAATTTTATGAATAAACAAGTTTACAACTTGGAATTTCTTACGAGGTGAATCGATTGGCGTTTAAATCATTCATTTGTTTTTACTTTTTGCCAAGGAAACAAAATTTTCAACCTGTCTGCCAAGCTGAACGCAAACAGGAATGTGTAGCAGCGATGGTGCAGCCCGTATGATTGAAAGTTGAACTTTCCCTTGGAATAACGGATTCAAATGAACCCGTTGACAACGTTCCGTGGCCAAATTTCTCAACCATTTACTAACTGCAACTACACTTTCGATGTTGAAACGACTCCTGACATTTGAGATAGGAAATTATTGTTTTCCCGCACAAGAAAGTGGGTCATGTCAAGTTTTTTGAGTACAATTCCCCGCCACTCTTTTCATCTATGCTACAATAAATTATACAAAAGCTTGGTGCACGTAATAGATATGATCCCATTGTGAAACCTATTTTATTGTTTGAAGAAAAAACAATAAGAATTATGTAATAAGCAATAATATATAATTTTCTGATTTATAAGGCGTGAATTGGGCGCCATCCAGGAAAGCTCGGCATTTAAAGGACACCGCCTAAAGGTCTAGGTTTGAAAGAAAACACTAATTTACTCACGTAGTCGCTCGTTGTTCCCTATCCATGCCACACTGTGGGTTCTTGGCCACATAGCCTCCAGGCTCAAACTCACACTGCTTATAATTTCTCGTGCTGCCCCTCTCCACGTCACGCCCCTCCATTATCCATCCCTCACCTCTTTTTAATTTAATAAGACTTTAATTGAATTATTCTATGAAAATCTACAGCCAAGAGGCAATCGAAGGGAAAAGCGTTTATTAACCGGCCGGTTTCACTCGAGAGATTTATGGAAATGAAGACGGTACGTACAAATCGACCAAAAGGTCAATCAAGGTCTATCGATCAGAAAGAAACATTACTTTTCTATAAGGTGACTGACCACAATAGTGTTTATATTTTTGAAAACAGAAAGCACGGTATACCAACAAAATCATCTTAAAATTCAAGTCAATCAAAATAATTTTTGAAAAATCCACCAATGTGTTATTTTTAATTTATATATATATATATATATATATATATATATATATTAAATATCAATGA
>CM077102.1:23913711-23992208 GCA_039619505.1 Cimex hemipterus
ATATATATATATATATATATATATATATATTAAATATCAATGACAGATATGCAGATTTCATACTAATTAATATTTCCAGTATTCATATTATGGGGGAAGGAGAAGGTGAAAAAATCAAGAGTGACGGTGGAAACCGAACCCACGACCAACTTCAAGTCCGTTTTGATAATTTAATTGATATAATATAAACTTAAAAAAAAAAAATCTGACGACATTAATATTTTAAATATAGGTCACACTTCATATTTCCTAATACTTCCAGTATTTATATTTCTGGGGGAAGGAGAAATTGAAAAAAGTTCCAGGGCTCACGGGCGACGGTGGGAATCGAACCCCTAACAACTTTTAATCCGTTTTGACAAGTTTAACTGATCTAATATAAACTTTTTTTTAAATTATTTTTTTAATGGTCTTATGTTTTTTATATTTTCTAGACTCCAAGTTCATTAATATTTCCAGTATTCATATTATGTGGAGAAGGAGAAGGTGAAAAAAATCACGATCAACTTGTAGTCCATTTTGACAATTTAATTGATACAATACAAACTTTTTTTAATTTTTCTTTTCTGACGGCATTAAGCCTTTAAATGTAGGTCACATATTACATTTCTTAATATTTCTAGTGTTCATATTTCTGGGGGCAGGAGAATGTGAAAAAAGTTCCAGGGGCGACGGTGGGAATCGAACCCAAAACAACTTGTATTCCGTTTTGACAATTTTAACTGATCTAATATAAACTTTTTTATTTAGTTATTTTTTTAATGGTCTTATGTTTTTCATATTTGCCAGATATCATGTTCATTAATATTTCCATTATTCTTATTTTTATAGGATAAACATTCAGGAAGGGGAACGTGAAAAAATTCCTGGGCGACGGTGGGAATTGAACCCACGACGGTCCGTTTTGACAATTTAATTGAACGAATGTAAACGTTTTTATTTATTGCCTTATACTTTTACATATTATCCAGATTCCACGTTCATTAATATTTTACAGACGTATTCACACAATTTTGGAAGGGGAACGCGAAAGAAAATTCCTGGGGTGACGCGAACCGAACCCACGATCAACTTGCGGTTTTCTTTTGACAAATTTAATCGATAAAATTTTGAACTTATTTTTTAGACTTGCATACGTGGTCAAATCAATAGGAAACAAGGGACGAATGCTTGCTTAGTTAAATAAACATTATCGACTGTAATGCCCATGTTTACTTGATGAAATTTAAAGTATAAGTCGATCACATTTATCATCACTTTTAGTTTTTCTGCACCTCTCTGATCGGAAAAAGAAGAATGAAACGTTTTGATAAAAATTGAAAGATTCGAATGTTTCATTTCGCAGCAAGAATAAACACAATAAGCGATTGAAAAGCTTTGAAAAAGAATCGGGCATTATTATTATTGTCGGACTCTTTAAACTTTTTCAAGTGTATTGGTTCATTCAATTTTAATAGTAGATATTTATACCATTTTTAAAAACGTAAAAAAACACAATATTTCGTAAGAACCTAGGCAATAAAGCACCGGTCTTGGAATGTATTGGGCGCTGTCCAATTCAAAACAGCGGAAAGTGTATTTTCTTTGATTTATTCATAGAATATCTTTTTGGACGTATATTTTAATTGTAATTCATTACTAGAATATTAACGCGACGTCAAAACGTTTTCTTCATTTTTTATATATTTATTTTCAATTGTCGGATTTATGCTTAGTTCCATATGATATTTTTCTACGATTTCTTCTACAAATAATTAAATAGGCCAAATATTTTCACTGTTTCCGCGTAAATATTTTTATTTTGATTAGCAGCAACAAAAACAAATCATGGCGTTATAAAAATAATATGGGCATTTTTAAAAATTGCTGTTCCTTTTATTTTAGTTACAGAGACGATATTTTACGTACACGAGACACCAAGGTATCAATTATTTAGGGATAATTCTTGTCGATTTATTGAACGGTTTTTAAAACGAACGGCCTCAGTGGAATGGAAAATTATAAATAAATTGAATATGTTCTATACCAGGAGCGCAATTTGATACCGATATCGCGCATTTGAACAGAGATAAAAGATGGATATTATTTGTAATCCTCCCGCCATGCAAAAAAAAAAATTTAATCGCCTTTTAGTACGAGTACCATTTAATTATAATCCCACCTGGGAACGCATGTCGGATTCCATTTTGCCGACAACCTGCTGCAGGCATAGTAAAAAGAAACGAACTTCCATTGAACACGCATTCTT
The DNA here is from genome assembly GCA_039619505.1 of Cimex hemipterus. Lineage (NCBI taxonomy): Eukaryota > Metazoa > Arthropoda > Insecta > Hemiptera > Cimicidae > Cimex > Cimex hemipterus. The sequence goes on from CM077102.1 coordinate 23,915,960, forward strand.
CAATTCATCGTCGCGCACTATCGAACAATTCGGTCTCACATTAAGATAGTCCCCCTATCAATGATTCCTAATCTCACTCTCAAAACCATTTACACGATTTGAATTACTAAGCTAATTGTGTCGAATCGATATATTTCACCATTTTGTCGTTCGGTTCTAATATCGTACTATTAAAAAACTGGAGTGGTGATAAATTTTATAAGAGAGTGGCTTTTTATCAAGATCAACATTGGCGTTCAATGTTTTAAAGAAAATGTTAATTTAAAAAAAGAAGAAAAACCTACCAGTCCTAAAATAAAACTTTACAAACAAAACAAAATCATGCAAAAACAATCTCATGCTGGCAAATTTTATCTAATTATCAGACGTAATAAATTCAAACAGTGTAAAATTAATTAAAAAAGATAATGAAAATAAACGGACAAGAAAGAATGTATACACCTATTTACAAACGGCATGCAAGAAAGAAAGATTTAAAAAAAAAATTGAACTACAAAAACAAACACAATACAAACATCATACAAAAACTGACAACGGACAAAAATAACATGCCGGTCAACAGGTTTGATTAAAATGCACCTTGAAGTTTCTGGCGAAGCGCCTGAAGATCCGGAGCTCTCCTCTTCTTGGTTAGGTTGAGGAGGTTGGATGCCGCTGTGAACATAGAATCAACTTCACAACCTCCTCGGTAGATCGCAACACTAGCTGGACTTTCATAAACTTTGGAAGAATAGAAAAAGAGATGAGGGGAAAGGTCAAAAGATGTAACTTAAGGGGAAATGTTAGCGGGTTGTACAGGGTCTGACTTAGAACAGCCCAGCCCAGCGGTAAAAATATGCATATATATAAAAAACATATGGTCTACTGTAAACAAGAGTATAAATTAATAAAATATACAATGATAATAGGATGTAATAAAGTGCAAGTTGATTTTTTATTCTTAAAAATTTAGGTATTTCTTAAATTCAAGACGTGTGTTCAAAACACAATAGAGAGAAAAACTAGTTAGAAAAGCTAAAGTAACTTTATTTTAAAACCTTGGAAGACTTTCCAATCTTATTATAAAAAATTAAATAATTTAACAAAATTTCTTTTTCTTGTCAACTCACGAAAAGAAAGGAAAGTAAAGATTTTATACAACGCCAATAATTAAACCGCGGTTGATTTATCGCCTTCTGGGAAAATATTTCCCATTTGACCTTTTTAAAAGACGTAGTTTTAAATTAATTTTTTGGGTGCCATCTATTAATGACCTGAAAATAATCCTAGATCACAAAACCATCATTTTTCAATATATTATATGCAGGGTGTCCTGGGTCAATACTTGGCGGTCATCAATGTCAAATTAACTGAAAAGTATTATCCCAAGTCTGATTCTCCATTGTATCCAAGATATTTCACGTAACTCGTAAAACGTTGATCTTATTGTAAATTGGAACTCGCCAATGAAAAGAGCATTGAAAACTAGGAGATTCATTGTATTCTTAAAAAAAACTCAATATAAAATCACTTAAGATTTCCTGTCAAGGTTTAAGCAAGAATTTTTTCGTTCTGTTAATACTAATAGTACGTGGCGCTTGCGGACAAGTTGACCCTACTAATGAGCATTAGTTTTTAGCTAACAAGTCACAATAGCTCAATTGGTTATTGCAGGGGCGTATTGAGCAGACGGTCGTGGGTTCGAATCCCGCTCGCAATAATAAATTTTTCATTTCAATCAAAACCTTACATTAAAATTATAGCTAATTGATAAAATTAAATGTCAAAATGTACACCTTTTTGATGAACTCAAGGATGGCTCTGGTTAATTTAATTTTATTTACTTACGTTTTCGTAGTCAATTGATTAAATTTCTTCTTTCAATCAATTAATTATTCTACCTAAGGTTTTGATTGAGGTAAAAAAAGTCAGTGTCACGAGCGGAATTCGAACCCAAGACCTTCGGTTTACGCCGCTGCTCTACCACTTGAGCTATCGTGACTTAGATCCTCTTGAATAAGTGATTGATTAATTTAATTTGCTGATGTTTTGTACTTTGATTTAATTTTGTATCAAAAAGTAATTTGAAATACTTTCATTATTATATATATTATTTTATTAGAAATTTCGAAACCTCAAAAACTAATTGTTTAAACTGTTTGTAACCAAAAAATTAAATGTTTGGAATTAAACGTTAATTTTATATTATTAATAAATGACCTTCGAGAAATGAAGTATATTCAGCTCAGTAGTAGGGGTATCTATCAGTTTTAACAGAACAAAGAAAATCTTACTTAACTTAGACACGAATTTTGCATAGTCGTAAATGACTTAGTGATTTTGTATTTTGGTTGCATGACGTTAGAATAAAAAAGAAAATTTATCTCATAGAATTTTTATGCTCTTTCCATTTAAGTAAGTATAGATGTATTTGCTGTAGAACAATCATTTTGTGAGATACGGGGGTTTATATAAAAAAATTGTGAAAGGTCCCTTTAAGGTAAAAGTTAAAACATCCCGAATACTATCGAGATTCAAAATCATAGGACCTCCTGAAGTATTTGACGTCCATCCACGGGAAACGTTGTACATTCATTTTGAACCAAGATTGCAGATTTTCTTCGTTGAAAAATCGCGATCGTTTGTCTCTCCCGAGCTGGCTTATCCTCTTCCGAAAAAAATTCCTTATACGTTTTTATTTATTGCTTAGAAATATTATAAGACATGAATGTACTGGATTTAGAATTATAAAAACGAGTTTATTTTTCAATCACTTAGACGAAAGAGGATAATGAGAAACGCTACTGAAAGCTCGGTTTTGTATTTTGAGGATGAAAGTGCAATAATTTTACAAACATTTGTTTTTGTTTTAAAAATTCGAATACAGCAATGATTGGAGCTAAAAAATTTATTATCAAACTGGAGTGAGTTTTCAAGCATACCTGTCATAAATTTAAAAAAATCAAAATAGTAAATTATGAACAGTTATTTTTATGTAGCGAAACATTTTCGCAAGTATAAACAGTCAGTTTTCCTATTCTATAGCTGTTAAAAGGAAGACAAAAACAACAACATTTAAAATGGTAAATAACCTTTATTTTGTACGTAGATGCTAATTTGAAATTCAAGCTGGACCGACCATTTTATTTGAAATGTTGCTCGACGATATGACAACAAAAGTGTTCCATTGTCCGGAGCACGGAGGAAAAAAGAAACAGTTTCGAATGGACACATTCAGGTGCAACTTGTACATTTTTGTACAGGATAATCGAAAGCTTTTGATAATTTTCTACACTGATAACGTCATTGTATTCTGTTTCAATGCCAATTATAAATTTAACAATGAGAAAATGCACGGTATGGTTTATTTTACAGGAAACGTATATTACATCAATACATTTTAAGCTTAAAACCGATTTATTCAACCGTAAATATCTGCTACAATCAAACATTGTGCTGATCATTAATAACCAATACAGTTTTAAATACACCACATATTCTCTTGATGCTATATCATTTTTAAATGAGCGAAATGCCGGGCAGTCATGAAGAAAAGACTACGATCGAAGAAACCTCGTACTTTGAGTTTGGAAAGAAATCGTTTTCAAAAGGGAATGAAATCTCTTTCAGAAAGACAGATGGTGATGAAATGTGTGATTGAACAAGCCACAGGGATCTTCCTATGAACCGCTTTCTAAAAACGAAACGGTCAATTGGATCGCTGTTCTCAAATCGACTATCTAAATACAAATAAGAAAAAGGAAAAGACATTAGTGAACAGAAAGGGCCTTGGCAACGCTCCTCATCATATTTCGTTAGTGACGCAGCAAAAACTGATGAACTTGGACTGTATATCAAATAATCATGACATACGTGGCACAATATCAATGTTCAACTTGAAAAAACGAATAGTAGCATGAAATAACTGACCATACAATTCGTTGCTTAGATGTTTTATGTCATGCCAAAGGTTTATTGGTAGAAGTTTGAATAACGTTAGTGCTAAATAATAAATAAAACATAAATTTAAACTAAATCTATCACAACAGTTTCACAAATTTTTACAAGTTTGTGATTTGTTTTCACAGAATAACGATATATTTAAATTAGTAAAGGTTGATGAAAAGTTGGTTCGCCCTACCGTATACAGGCAAGACTAACACTGACTTCCACGCTGTGGCCCCTGGGAAACACCTCGATGCCCCGTGCACCCCACAGGTAGAGCGTTGGTGCATCCAGGAAGGTTAAAAGGGGTCATGACGACCCTAATTCAAGTTGTAACTGTGGAGAAGGATGAATGACACTGGGGTGATAAAAAGCCTCAAACGGAGCCCTCAGAGAACTGGCCGATACCCTGTTTATTCAGGCTTAACGCAGTATGCCAAGCTCTGCTTGGGCTGACATCTTAGCAAATCGTGGAACTACATGACGCCCATTCAAGAAAAAAATAAGCACATGGGCAGGCCAAGAGGCCATCCAATCAGGCAGCAGTAACAAACCGAAATACATCCTCTTCAAGGTAAAACGTCCGTCGATTATACGAGCCCGCTCAAAAGGATTCAAGGCCAACAACGGGTAGAGCGAATGGCAGAAGAAAACAGGGATACTCCATTCACTTCGGCCCAATGATAGGACAGGGAGGATTAAGGGTACTTCAGGTGAACCTGAATATCCCATCCATCAGGCCACAGTGACCACATTATGATGGAGGTTTGACAGGGAGAGCCTGGATGTCGCCGAGGTCCAAGAACCTTGGGTATACAATGAGACTGTGAGGGGGCAACCAGGCACAGGTAATATCCCAGAGGACATCAACAAGATCCCCCGGCTTGTATTTAATACAAGAATTAGCTGCTTACTAATACGTTCCAGCGACTGTTACAGCAATCCTAACAGCAAAGACTGCGGACGGACAAAGAAGATGGCTAATCTGCTCGGCCTCCTTCTCGAGAGAGGAACCGTGCCAACCCAAGTTGCCGGACGACATCGTGAGGTGCATCAGGGAACAGAACATGAAACTTGTCATGGGATGTGATGAGCCACAGAGTATCGGGAAGTGCTGACATCAACAACCGAGGTGAGTCCTTATCAGATTAACTTACTGGTGAAGTTTTAAACATTGCTAACCCAACTTCATCACCCCATCAACAAGTCGTAGACCTATGACCATTACTTCCCAAGGGGCTTACGAAAATATCTTAAACTGGAATGTATCCAGGGAGCCATCAAATTCTGATCACAGGCATGGCAGATCTGATCTGAACACCCCCTCTCTCATAGAAACAACATACATAACTCCAGCAACCCCAATTGGTAGGAGACAAAAGAACCCTCCAACAATCCTTACAAGGGGTTAACAAAGAATTTAGAGACAGGGAGGGCCTAGACATTTCTGTGCAGGAGGTTACGCCATACTAGGCTTATACACCAAAAACTGCACGTAAAAAAGGAAGTTAAATAAATATAAATAATGTAAATAGAGCAATGGGAGTTTCGTCCGAACAAGTCAAAAAGACGGTCGTCTTCGATCAAAAGTGACTTGTTGCTCCGCAAAATGATACACATGCATATACATTTAATAAACGTATACCGAAACCCGGGTCTGATGACGTCTTTAGTTAGTGATACAGAGAAAATTGTTGAATTTGATCCGGTTGAATTAAGAAAACATAATGAATTGATTCTGGCATATATTCTAGGCATCACGTTTTCTATGAACAAAAACTAACTAATAAACATAATGTAATTAGTACACTGACTAATTTTTCAACAGAAATTCAAAATATCTTGGGAGGACTCAATGGTTTAATTTAAAGGTTGTTTTTTTTCTTAATTTTTAATTTAATAATTTAATCTTACTCTTTTCAAGATGGATGTATATGAAGTCTATTAAGCAGGTTGGCAAGTGCCAGTGAGCGTTTGTCAAGTTGAAAAAGGTTTTTCTCCTTCGCTCAAGACATACGACAACCTAATATTTAATGCTTCAGACCAAACCGGGGTAACCATTACCAATAACTTCGTTATGTCCATGTCTGTTGGTGAGTTGTTTCCAAAGCAACACTAACGATCCATTTCTTAGAAGACTATCGATGCGGAGTGAAAAGAGGTAAATGCAATTTGCTAGTAATTATGGTAAATGAACGTCCATTGCACTAATAAATACAGATTAAAAGTATCCATTTCATATGATTATTAAACGAACGATTCGATCAAATTCCTTTTCAAATCAACTATTTAAATTCATCCATAAAGGGAAAAGCCATTAGTGAACACTAATGTTTCTCCGTGGCAATATACAATTTCGTTAAAGACGCAGAATTAGTTATTTATTGACCGATGTAAGAAATCACTGGATGAATTTTTTTCTTATCAAAAGAATAATGTTAAGAGAAGAAATGAGACTCAAGTAGTCTTTAATTCTTATGGTTGGTGAAGCAGCTTGACAATGGTCAAATTTGGACTTGTGACTCGTCTAACCTGGCCATAATTCGGAAATAGGAATTGTTGAAAATTTTAATCAAAAGCCAAACGTATTAGGGAGAATGGAATAAGATAAAATTGTTCTTCATGCTATCGCAACTCTTCATGTTTGATGTATAACGCAGTAAAAATTGTTCAACGAGGACTTGTACATCGTAAAACCTAACCATAACAAGAGCGTGATTTCGTGAACAACATATGAAGTTTAGGCTGAATGAAAGAAAAAATAACGAAGAGAACAACCTGAAATGGTCCTTCATACTATCGAAAAATTATGTTTATTTGTTGACGCAGTGACAATGGCCAAATTTGGACTGTGACTCTGTAACATCATTCAAACGTGTTCGAGTTACGGTGTTAAGTCGTTAAAACTACCACTTTTACTTTTACTCGCTTTTTAACAATGTTTTTAACAACAACAAGAACCAATAAAATTACTGACAGGTGTCTTTCAAAAACCAAAAGATTTTAAAGGAACGGTCGGAAATAGTTCTTCGTGCTATTCCGAATCCTCTTGTTTCTTTAGTATCGTAGAAAAACTATCCTAGCCATCCTTACACGTTCGCGTTACAAGCAATGTGAAAGAAGGTCTCGAGACCAACGTTGTTTTAAAGGCGTGGAGGTTTGTAGAGGTGAGACGTTGAGGAAAGATTTACGGCTAGTGAAGGGATAGTTTAGAGTGGAAATTGAGAAAGCGTGTACTGATAAGATCTTTCACGAATGGGATTTTAAGATCGTTATGGATTGTTTGATTGCTGGCGTTGAAGAGAGGATACGCGGAGAGTATTATTTAATAAAAATTAAAGTGGTTGATGTTAAATGATTTGGCCGAGCCCCAATGTCCAGAAAGGTCTGATGAATGTGCTGAAAGCGGTTTGTTTGTGTTGATTTTGGACTCAACATGTGTCTAAAGTCATAATCTTTTAAGTTCTTGCAGTTTTAAACTTGAACGCGGGTTCCATCTAAGTGTAGATAAGTAAAGCACAATACTGCGGACTTCGTTCAATGGCGGATCTCGTCTTTAATGTGCACTGGTGGGCAGGTTTGATGTTTGAGGGTAGACGAAACTTGGCCTTTCTGCTCGTTCAACCTGATCAGCCACCGATTGCACCAGTCGGTAATGAGGTTCAGACGTTGTTGGAGCGCTTTTATGGCTAGAATTGGATTATTGTTAAAAATAAGTTTATAAACAATCCAAGAGAGAAAAAGGTATGCTTTCATAAGCCAAACGTCGTTAAGAGGAGAACCGACTGTTATTGGTTCTCCATTCTACTGCCAATTCTCGGGTTTTCGCGCAAATAAACTCCATATATTTAGTATCAATATAATCAGTAATAAGAATTATCAATTTTTATTAAAGCAAAACGTTGTTGGAAGAAAGGAAGGTATGAAAATCCAACCTCCATGCTATCGGAAATGGTTAGAACTAAACGGACGATTCGCTCAAACTGTTATCAAATCGCCCATTTAATTTTTTTTAAAATGATTTGTTAGTGACACAGCAAAACTGGTGAACATGGACTTGTGACTCGTATGGCCTGACCTCAATACAGACACGCTTTCGCGTTAAGTATCAACGCAAAGTTATTAAAACAAACATAAAATTTTTAAGACAGAGTGTAATAGTTGGATTTTTCTGTCCAAAGATATCAGAAGTTGTGAAGCGGTAATGGCCCGAAATGGATGAAGATGCTCTTGCAATCTTGATGGTACGTTACAGACGCAGCAAAACTGGCTGAACTCAACCCGTGGACCCGTAATCATGATTCAGACGTGCTTTCGCGTTACGATCAATACAAAGTATTAAACAAACTCTTACAAACTTGTCTTACTAAATCAATGCAAGAAAGAATAGGAGTTGTTGAAAATGTACTGTCAAAAGGAGAAGTTGTTGGGGGAAGGGAAAGACATAAATTGGACCCAACTACATTTCGGACTTCTTTTTGAGTTACGATCAATACAAAGTCGTTAAAACTAACAACTTATAACCTTGATGTAATAAACCAATGTAAGCGATAGGAATTAGTTAAAATTGTACCGATAGGAATTAGTTAAAATTGTACTATCATAGTTGTTGGGAAAAAGGAGACATGAAAATAACCTGGCTTAACAAGTCAATGTAAGAATATGAATTTTTAAAATTTTATTTATTATATTTAATTCTTAATCAAAAGCAAAAAAATTTTGGGAGAAGGGATATGCTATAACAAATTTTTATGTTTGATTACTGATGTAGAAAAATGGTTAAACATGACTTATGCAGTGACAACTAATAAACTTGATGTACGGGAGGATTGTTATTGTTCAAAATTTTTTGGATGATAGGAAATATAGAAACTGATATTTCATGCAGTCCCCATTCCTCGTGGTTTCTTTAGTGACGAAGCCAAAATGGCTATATCTGGACTTGTGCTTCATATATTATAACCATTCACGGACAATAGGAATAGCTAAAATTTTTCTATCACAAGTTAAACAACGTTGGGAGAAGAAACCGACCTAAAATTAATTATACTTCATGCTATCGCACAGGTTTCGTTCATGACGGAGCAAAAATGGCTAAACTGGGACTTGGTTTTCATATAATTTAACCATTCGCGGACGCGTAAATATGCATGATTAATAAAAAAAAAATAGCATCTTATTGACATTTCTGTATCACGTCAACCACTGTTGGGAGGACGAGCCGATCTATTTATTGTCTTCAGGTTACCGCAAATCTCCAAGTTTGGTTCGTCGTATAACCTAACCCTCATAAAAATGCATTTTCGCATAATTAAACCAACAACTGAATCGCAAAAAGTTGTCGATCAATGTAAGAAAGAATAACATTTGTTGGAATTTTTGTAACAAAAGGTAAAAGTTGTACAGAAAAGGAAACGATTTATAGACGGAAGTGTTTTTAATTTATACGAGTTTTTGTAAAAATTTTAAGAACAAATCACGACTGTTTCGTATTTTTTAACAGGAAAAACCTTGCTGCAGAAAAATGCTTCTTCATGTCATCACAAATCTTGATGTTTCGTTAATGGAGCAGAAAAAATAGGTTGAACTTAATTGTGTCGTACTGTGCAAATTTAACGCCAAACTGTTTTTCAAAACAACTGCCCTAAAATATATTAAATATATAATTAAAGTTTTTAATCAGCAGAAGTGTACATACTTTTCTTGACGACTAAAGTTCTTAGGAAGATGGCGTCGACAAATGTGTTTTTCAGATGGCACTAATACATTAATTAAAACGGGTTAATTGAACGAACACTTTTTGCCAGGAATTCTTTTAAGGAATTTATTTGAAATTGGAAGAGTTTTGGATATAAATGATTTCTGATCATTCTAAATGGTGATTTTTCATAATTAAACCCCTAGCAAAACTGCTATTTTGGTGCATATTTAAAATTTCACTATGAAATAAGTTTCATAATTGTCTTATGAAAATTAACATTTTCTAATTTACTGTTACAGTTAAATATATGTGTCGAAGACCTTGCCAAAATTACAAAACATGTCTTGTACAACTTTATCTTAGTTCAGATCATATCGGCAATCTTTTTAAATCGGCGTTGTCTTGTAGCCTTTCTCATTTTAAATGTCATGGATTCATCTGTTCAACTTTCCCATCATCAAAACTGAAATCGAGGGATACACTATTTCGATTCGTGTATTAAAGCTGTCCACTTTCATCGTTTTCCGACCGGCCCCCCCTCTTCTGACTGACTCCGTTCTTCAAGAAACGAAGATCACCGTCTGTGATGCAAGAAGGAAGTTGCAAGCAACTTGAGCCGAGGTCGGCGTCATCACCATGTCCTCACCCTTTCTTCTGGAATTATTTTCTCACGTTCGCCTCAGGGGCTGTTCTTGAACCCATCCCCTCCCAAGAAGGCGTTTGTCCCATTTTCTGAAACGAATCTCACTGCCCTTGTACAAGCCCTACTCTATCTTCGTCAAATTTATCCTTTCCAAATAATTCTCTAATGATGGAATATTTCCCAAGTTTCAGCAGTGGAATTGTAGCAAAGAATATATCAAATTTATATTGAAACCATTATTTTTATTGCCTGTACTTATCAGTTAACTAGCATGAAATTTTTTATGTTTTAATCATTTTACACCTTTAGTTAATTTTTTTATATCAATCTTGTATTTTCATTTAATAGGCTTATTTTAAAGCAGGATTATTCTATCTAACCCAAATTATGAATTTTTGAACATCATCTTTCTTCATAACAATTTATCTCTGAAAATATGTTGGACAGTAGTTAGCTTGAATACATTTTACTCTTTGATTATACAGTTGAAATAACTATCTGATTCAGTTTTGAAATTTTTCGTTTTGAAAATCACAGGTTGTATTGTACTGATATGCCATTTAAAGGATGAGGAACCTCACGACGTGACTATCGAGTGTTCCGCCCTATATTTTTTATCCTTGAAGTTTACAAACTTCAAACTGACAAACTAACGTTCAGCTGGCATATTGTTAACCTTCAAGAGTCTCCGTGACCGTTGAAAACCCAAGTTATGATATAAAAACGTGGAGATAAAATTGGTACTTTTTACAGAGAGATTTAGAGTAGGTGGCAGTACCATTCTGTACGTGTTCCAGACAAAACGCAGTCAATTTTGACTTGAAATGGTTATTGTGAATATTTCTCATACCCGAAAAATTACAGTACTCCAGAATAAAAGGACTAAAGAAAGTACAGGGCAAGGTAGAATTATATTGCATCATAATACGGAAGAGTTTTGACTCAGACCTTTAATTATCTGGAACACTCGATCGGGCCGGCCGTCTTTAAGTTGTGTACGACGATGCTGAATTACACAAGAGTTTAGGCCATTATGCTACACGCGCCGGTATCTTTGAAAACTTGTTGACTGGATATCCGGCCAAGATTATATCTTATTAGTCATAGGCCCAGTCCCAACATTGAATCGTCATCCTCTAAATTTTTACAAAAAAGTCGAATCATGCTGTATCGGCACTGTATCTCTTTTGGGTCCGTCTTCACTCGCGGGTTTCGACATTGCGCCATCCTCATGAGCAGCTCGTCTTGTCTAAGCGCGTTCGAGAAATTCGACAATCTCCCGAGTGAAGAAGGACCCGGACCCAATAAGTCATCCAATGCCGGTTCAGCATGAGATCACAGACTAGCAGACCCACCATCATCTTATCTAAACTTCAAATCATGGAATCTTTACAGACAGTGAAAAACTGCTCATCTTGAAAAGTCCAATCAACCGTAAACAACCACAAGACCTTTGGATGAAGAATTTTTCCCCATAAAACAGTAGACCGTGAAAAACCACAGATGGACTGGAAAACTCATGCATGGAAATATAAAAAATTTGCGCTTTATAATCATCGTAAAACATTTAAAGAGCAAAATACATCAACAAGATTAGATAACGCGACTTATGGCAGGTAAATGACGCGGAATGGTGTGCCCTACCTGCTTATAGGCCTGGCATCATACGCCATTACGAAAGGGAATATTTGAAACGATTTGAAATTTACTTAGAAACAACGAGTTTATTGCTATAGCCATCGATAGATAGCATTACGGGAAGTAAAATTAATATAAATGTTTTATGTTAATTTTGAACCAAACTTTTTAGGCACAAGGATTTTTGTATCTACGCCGTGCTGAAACTTGAGTCATCGGTAAGCCCCATGATACATCGTTCGACAGATCTGAGGTGGAGAAAATTAAAACTTCTTAAATGAATCGTCAGAAAAACCCTTGTAGAGAAAAGATGCAGAATTTGAAAATTAAAACGTCTTAAATGAATCGTCAGAAAACTTGTAATGCCAGTTTATGCTGTTAATGGGCGTATTCGATATTTTGTTCATTGTATATCAATACCAATGATCCATTTCAACATAATTCTGCACCCAGAGTGAATCTGACATTGCTGTAATGATAGCAAAACTAAACAAAAAAATATAAAATAATATTCAATCTGGTAATTTCAATTTTTCTTTAAAAAAATTAAAGCGAAATTGTTTTAAAAAGACAATTCGCATAGTTTGCACCAGGTAAATTTCAATGATGAGCAGGAACTAGATAACCATCGTACTCATATTCTTTTTACTGATTTCGGGAGCATCGATCAGCTCGTTTTCTTTAGGAAACGTCTCCGAAATCTACATCAATAAATAAATAATGATGCAAGGATTGTCCATGAAATTAATTGTTGGTAATGGAGAAATTCCTATCATGCTGACCAACCATAATTTCTTTAACTTTTATAATAAAATTTATTTTTAAATATATTAAAATATTGAACAAAAAAGTAAGTAAAAGTAAAAAATTCAAAAATATAAGAAAGAAATATTTGGGTACTCGAACCCCTACTCTAAACATCTAAACAATGGTTGCCAAATTAATTTTTTTTTGAAAAAGGGTTTTTGAAAAAATTCCATTCGTAAGTATGTCGGGTTCGAATGCAGGGCCGCTGCATTCGAACCCGGGACCCTTACCTTACAGTGATGAACGCCGTGTCAAGGACGAAACCTTGCGGCCACCGACGCCCCCTCAAAATTAGTTTATTATGCCAATTGATCGGTTATGTTGATTCGTATAGTTACCAAATGAAATATCAATGCGTGAATTATATTATACAACTTAACAACGAATTATTTGTTGTGTGTCTCGAGGGTGATGTGTCAGTGACAGAAATGATGCTGACAACCTGCTCGCGAGCTCTCAGTAACATTTAACACATTTTAAATTAAAAATATTCTATATCCTAAAAAAGAAAGCTTACAAAGTTTACTTTCTTATATAAAACCTATTAAAATTCAACTCAAGATAACAAATTATCTGGTGTCAGTGAAACGACTAATGTGAATGAGTCAATGTTGCTGTAAAACCTGGCCCCGCGCTCTCTCAGGAACTTTTAAAACGTTTTTAATGAGACGAAAAAACTAATATGCAAAAAATAATAATTTTCAACAAATGTCGAAAATTTACTAAAATACAAAATTTTACAAAGTATTTGCTGTTTAACTACCTGTTCCTGTGCACTCAGTAACTTCTAAGTTTGTGATAAAATGAAATTATTAGATATGATTTAAATCAGAACATAATGCCATATTTTTTAATTATTTTTAGACGACACAATGAAAAATTTAATAAACAAATGAAATGGGAATTTTGCCTTGTGTTAATAATTGATAAATATGTCCTCAGTATCGTTTATCACTTTCCTTCATCTAAAATAATCAAAATTAATTAAGGCACTCTCAACACGACACGCAAGAAAGACACAAGACACAGAAGACAATCACTTTGAGCCCTGAAGATGAGCTCAATAATGATCGAAACGTTGGCACGATAAAGAAAATTTTTTTCTGAAACCTACACCACACCAGACCGCATCTCACAATATCTGAATAATTATTAATTAAGGCTTTGGTTGAAATAAAAAAGTCAGTGTTACAAGCAAACAAATACGCCGCTGCTCTACCACTGCGATCCGCTCGAGCGCTAACTTCGTATCACAACCTCACGTTTTTGAATTTTCCCTCCTTTTTGCCATTTGTCAAGAAGGCAAGGGATGGGAGGTTAATGTCCGATTGGCTTGAAGTCATGTAGCCTCAAGTGGTAGACCAGCGGCGTATTTTGCCGAAAGTTGTGGGTTCGAATCCCGCTTGTGACACTGACTTTTTTATCTCAACCAAAACCTAATAAAATATTCAAAATGCTGAAAAAGAAACCGTAAAATGTAAATCTTCTTAAATAAAGCTATTTAAAATTCATTTAATATGACAAATTATCTGTTGTTTGGTTAGTGTTAGTTATGCTAATGAATCATTGATATTGCCAATCCTATCCCAGCTCTCAGAAACCTTTAACACTTTTTAATACCCAAAAAAGCTTAAGATTTTCTTTTATAAAACTCCTTAAAAATCACTTCAAGCCAAAAATTATCCGTTGCGTCTGCGTCAAGTCATAGATCAGGTCCTGAGAATACCGAGCTCTACCATCCATGATGGTGTGCAGCGGTTTAAGGTCACCGGAAGTCTCGATTGACGAGCCACTACGTTCTCTTTGATCATTTTATTGCTTTTGCGGTACTACGGAACCGGCATTAACGGCTCCATTGATAGATAGTCAACTACAAACGGACCGTAATATAAGGATGAGCTCTAAAACAGCCATCAGAAGGCTTCCAGAAAAAGGCCTAGGTCTTAACTCCCGCATCAGCTTCCCTACGACTGGAGAGGCCTTTGTGGTACTGGAGGAATCAACCCTATCAAATGAATATCATACAAAATAGATCTCTGACTTTACTAAGCTACATAGACGATTCTGGAAGCTGTGGTTGTTGGAGGTGATTAGCTACATTTATTGGTGACAAATTTGTGTTAACCCATGATAATGCTCGTCGGCTCGAGCCTGACCCATTTCTTGGAAGTCCTGGCATGAGTCCCATAAAACACTTATATAAAATAAAGAGACAGTTCTACAGCTTCAAACCATTCTTTTGAAGAAGGGGATTTTGTTTCACAACATTAAATCCAATCTCTAATTTACCCGATGCCTAGGAGACTTAAGGCCCGTTACGAGGCCAGAGGCCGTAAGATGTGTTATTAAGAGGAACACTAGGTTGTTGTTGTTAGTTAAATTCTAATCTACGACTAGTTTTCGAATATTTTGGTGTATTTTCTATCAAATCACCATAATTAAGTCATTTTAAAAACTCATGAATTTCTGATCACGTTTAATTAGCTTTATATTAAAATATACATTTTGTAACTAATATGACAGTAAAAATATATATAGTTTGAAATGAACAACAAAATACAAGTGACCGGTTTTTGTCTTAGAGAGTACAAAATACTTTTAAATGCACTTGAATATAACTAATTATTTGTTGTGTCTGGTGTTGTGTCATTGACTGATCGGTGTGAACGAGTGATGTCAAACCTGTTCCCGCGCCCTCAGTAACTATTGGCATTTTTGAATGAAGAATATTTATTTAGGTGAAAAATGAAGCTTAAAATTCTTACTCTCTCATTCAAAACGTATTAAAATCCGATATTTACCACAAATTATCTGTTATGTCTGGTGTTATGTCCGTGATAGATTAATCCCATTGGGTCTGTCGAACTTGTTCCCGCGTTCTCAGTAACTGTTGACACTTTTTTAAACTAAAAACTCAGTATGCGAAAAAAGCTTGAAATCTATACGCTCTCTTATAAAATGTATTAAAATCCATCCAATGTAAAAAATTAACTATTGTGTCTAGTGTTGTGTCAGTGACCAATATAAATTAGTCTGTCTAACCTGTACGTGTGTTCTCAGTAACTTTCAACACTTTTCTAATGAGAAATACTCAATATCCCAAAAAAAAAAAAAAAAAAAAACTTAAAATTCTTACGTTCTATAAAACCTATTAAAATCTATTCATGGGAAAAATTAACAGGTTTTGCGTCAGTGACCAATGTGTATTAGTCTGTCTAACCTGTACGTGTGTGAGCTCGCGTGGGATTAAAATTCTTACGCTCTCTTATAAAACCTATTAAAATCCATTCAATACGATAAATTGTGTCTAGTATTGTGTCAGTGACCAATGTGAAATACTAGTTTAACCTGTTCGTGTGCTCTCAGCAACATTTAACATTTTTTAAATGAGAAATACTCAATATCCAAAAATGGTTAAAATTCTTACTTTCTCTTGTAAAACGTTTAAGTTCCCTTCAATTTGACAAATTAACTGTTATAGCTGGTGTTGTGTCAGTGATAGATTAATCTGAATAAGTCTGTCGACCTTGTTCCCGCGTTTTCAGTAACTGTTGACACTTTTTAAATTAAAAAAACTCAGTATGCAAAAAAAGCTTGAAATCCTTACGCTCTCTTATAAAATGATTAAAATCCTCCAATTAAAATCCAATTAACCATCTGGTCTGGTGTGGCGTCAGTGACCAATGTAAATTAGTCTGTCTAACCTGTACTTTTACTGTCAGTAACTTTTGAACATTTTTAAATGAGAAGTGCTCAATATAAAAAAAAATTTAAAATTGTTACCTTGTATTAAGATCCATCCATTACGAAAATTATGTTATATATGGTGTTGTGTCAGTAACAAATTAATCTGAATAATTCTGTCTGGCCTGTTCCCGCGTTCTAAGTAACCTTTGACACTTTTTTAAATGAGAAATACTCAACATCCAAAAATAGGTTAAAATTCTTACGCTCTCTTATAAAACGTATTAAAATCTATTCATTGGGAAAAATTAATTAACCAATAAATAATTCATTTGAATGGGTGTGTTGAACGTGTTCCTGAGTCCTCAATAACTTTTGTACCTTTTTAAATTAAAAATACTTAATGTCCATAAAAGCTTAAAATTGTAACTTAATCTTGAAACTCACTTCATTAAAACAAATTATTTGTAGAATGCTGTGCTGTGTCAGTGACAGATTAATACGAATGAGACATTGATGACAAAACCCGTACCCCCGCTCTAAGAAACTGGTAACATTTTTTTAATTAAAAATAATCAATATAAAAAATAAAAAACTTCAAGTTCTTACTTTCCCTTATAAAACGTATCAAAAATTCTCTTCACTTATCAGTTGTGTCTGGAGTGTCAGTGACAGATTAATGCGAATGAGTCAATGATGCTGTCAAACCTGTTCGCGCGCTCTCAATAACTTTTCAACTTGTGATAATGTGAAAAATATTCAAAACACGATCCAAACCCGATATATATTATGAAACGGTTAAAAATTCGTTTAAATGAATAGCTTTAACTGATATATTAGAGTTGGTAACGGGTTAATGTTAATTATTCTGTCCAATCTATTCCCGCGCTTAGATTAACATTTAAATTCGAATGAGAACTTTCACCGTTGAATATAATCAACTTTTTTTTTATTGGGGTTGAATTGATACTGACATGATTTTCCGACTGTCGGTATTTTCACCTATCGTCACGATTCACGATTAATCTCATCTTAGGGATTTAACGTATTAAGGATATCGGAAAAATTTATTTTTTACATTTTTTTTTTTTTTTTAAATTGGTTTTGCCTGTTGAATAACCTTCCTCCCCTTGGGCCTAGCCTTGAACTAAAATTCCCTGAGCTTAGATGAAAAGTTGCAAAAGTACGGAATTGCCTTTAATTACCTTGGAAATTCAAAACGACACGGAGAAACCGGCCGGGCATTATTTTATCACGCAAACCGACGAAAATTTACGTTTCTTAATGAACTGCATGGATGATTAAGTGCTCTATTGAAACCTGTAAAAGGTTTTTAAAAATTTGAAGTTTGAACTAAATAAGAAATCTGACCTGAAGTTTTGTATTTTCTCCTGGACCCTGCTGACAAGGGTCTTCTTCGCTTCAGGCGGATCCGAGGATGGTATGTCCATGCTGGCAATCGCTTTGGCCAAATGTAAATCCTCTTCGTTCATCTCTCAGATCTATTTATGGAGAGAAAAAAAAAGTGTTCAAAAAACAGACAAAAAACCCTAGGCTAGGCGACAAATAAAACATTTTTTCAGTATTTATACAAATAACAATACAATTACTTGCTATTATAGTATTTTAAAAAAATTTCAGAGACAATTCCCGAGGATGTTAATTTGCCTGGTGTCAAGGTTCAAACAAAATAACCGAATGTTTATAACCTTACAGTCTGACAACACGGTATCGACTAAGAGGAGCGACGTTCACAGACTGGCGCTTCTATTTATTGTGGAGCGGCCAAACGGACGGAACGGTCAACTTTCCCCTTCTCACTAAAAGCCAAAAGGTCTCGACAATGCCACACTGCCACAATGCCATAAAGGCAATCGCATACACAATCTCTTGTTGACCAATTAAAACATCTACCGTGGATAATTTCCTCCTAACCCAATTTATTATCCTGACCGACTTTAGCCAATATCTAAAGTGTGTTAACGATATATTTTCTCCTTTATACTCTAAACGACAATTTTCAGTACACTCCTTCCCAAGAAATGGGGTTAAAAAAAAAAAAAAATAGAAATATACACACAATTTATCAAAATATATTGCTATTTAAATTATACACAATCAGCAAACATCTAAGAGGACAGAAATATATTTATATATGGTTAGGGGTGGATTTATACTTTGAATGAAAACGATGAGAAAATTCCTGTGCAACCTGTTGAATTTTTTTAAAATACAAATGTACGCACAATTAATCAAAATATATTGATTTCTTTCAATTATTCACAACCAATAAACATCTAAGGGCAGAAGGATTTCATTAAAATCAATAAACCTTTCACTTTTCTTGCCCAAAGAGCAACTATTTATTTTTTTTTATTTATACTCTAAATGAAAATGTTAAACAAATTTCTCTGCAGGCAACACAATTTTTCAAAATACAAATTTATCAAAATATATTGCTTTTTTTAATTTATACACAGCCAGCAAACATCAAATGGAGAAGAAGTATTTTTTTTAACAAAAAATAAATGTTTAACTTTTTTGCCTCTAGTGACAATTGATTTGAAAGGATATATTTTTTAATTTATACTCAGTTTAAGCAATAGATTTTTTTAAAATACAAATTTATCAACATATATAGCTTTTTTTGCTTATAGTAACAGTTGATTTGATGAAAATGTCCAGTAAATTCCTATGCAAGCAATAGAATATTTTAAAATGCGATTTATCAAATTGTATACCTTTTTTAAATTATATACAGCTACCAAACATCTAACATGGCAGAAGTGTTTTTTAAAATAATTTTTTTTGTTGCTTATAGTGACAGTTGATTTGGTGAAAATGCCCGGTAAATTCCTGTGCAAGCAATAGAACTTTTTTAAATACAAATTTATCAAATTATATACCTTTTTTAAATTACACACAGCCAGCAAACATCTAACAGGGCAGAAGTATGTTTTAGAATAATTTTTTATTGTCTATAGAGATATTTCATGAAAATGTCCAGTAAATTCTTGCAGTGGAATTTTTTAAAATTCAAATTTATACACACTTGATCAAAATATGTTTGTTTTTTCAATTGTACATAACCAGCAATCTAAGAAGTAGTTTTGTAATAATAAATAAATATGTCTTTTTATATCCTCTACTAGGAAAAATTTATTTGAAGATTTTTTTTCTTTGCCCATAAATATTTATTGAAATAATAAAAATAATAAAGATGGGATGAGGATGTCGATTTATTCTTGAAAATGATGTTTCTACTCTCAGGTTTTCAGTGGTTCAGCCTTCCCCATGCAATGGAATATATCAATATATAAAAATATTTGTACATTGTTTTATGTATTGATTATACAAATTTATACACTTTTAATAATATATTATTATTTAATTAAATAAAAATATATGCCACTTATTTCATTTATACAGTCTGCAACCATTTAAATGGGCGAAAGGCTTTTTTTAAACAACAAATAAATATTTGTTTTTGCATTTTTTTAACCATTAGTGATAACTGATTTAAAATGATGATTTTTTTAGATTTTGTTAGAAATGTACTTCAGATCCCTCCACAACCCATGGATTTTTTTAGCGTATACATTTATTTTTGGTTTTGTTAGAAAAAAAAATTCACGAATAATATATTATTTCAAGTGGTTAATTAATAATAGTAGTTTGCTTCCAGTTGTTTTTGGATCTATAGTAAGCACGGGTACTCCTCGTAATAATAATAAATAATAATATAATTAATAATAACACAAAATGAATAATAATGATAATATTTTTATAATTTAATTGTGTAAATAAGTAATGTTTTTATTTTTTATTTAATTTTTTTAAAATGTACTAAAAATTCCATGTTTTAAATAAAACAACTCTATAAAAATTTATGTAAATATAATTAATAATAAAAATTAAATATAATTATATAACAACAACTTTATTTTATGAACAAGCCATTTTAAGAAAATTGGTTAATTTATGTCAGAAAAATGTATTTACATTTTTTGATTCTTATGCTGGTTAAATTCAGAGACGAAGTGAACATATCAAGATTTTTGAAGCTAAGGGCTCGGCAAGCCCTTTCAAGAGGCCTATAGAAAAAGATTTTTTGAACATCAAGTACAGTGGTTTGACTATTGAATATTTATTTTTTTACTTAAATTTAACATGAATTTAAATATACCAAGTTCTGATATAGATATTGCACTGTGATGAATGTTTGGAATAAATTAGGCCAAACTATTTAGTAAAGAGGTTTGCAATTTGTGCTTGACATTTGATTGTTGACACTACAAGTGATGATGGAAGCATATTTTACCCTTGTTTATTTTGTATGTAGGACCTAAAACTCTTGGTTCATCAAGAAAATCATGTTGTAATGCATTTAAATAATTTGTAAGGCAAACGGCGGCTAAAGCGTAATACATTATTCTTATGTCTTATAATTAAAACATACAATTTAATAACATTTTATAATTCAATCAACCAAATATGTTTTTCTCTTATACAGAGCTTGCGAACATCTAAGAGTGTTTTAATTATAAATAGTTATATATTTTTCTCTCTTTTATTAATAGTGACAATTGATATGAAAGGATATTTTTTCTGTTTTGTACTCTTAAATAACACAGTTCTGCAGGGCAAGGATAAGGCATGAATTTTGAAATATATATTTATTTAAAATTTGAAAAACCTATACTAGAGTCCAGATTTGTCATGATGATCAGATATATCCAAATCATACCTTCATGATTCAAATTTAGTTCTGCCTATGTAAAAAATATCGCAAATCGGAAACATTTTTGATTACTTAGATAAATAAAAATGTGCGAGGAAACTTAGAAGAAAAGAAAAAGACTATTTCCAAATCTTCCGGGTGCAGTTTTTTTTGCCTTTCAAATTAATTTTTCAGAAATAGTCAGGTGGTGGGAATCAAACGAAATAGGGATCTGATTTGAAACACAATAATAGGCAGTGTCAGTCCTCATTCATATTTAATAATTCTAAAAAAAAAAAAAAAAAATGCAACAAATGGAAACTTCAACTTCTAAAATAGCTGGTTGGGCTTTCCTTTCAATGCAGAATTCCTAGGTGATGTGATGAATTTTTTTCAAGCCGTCATTATATTATGACACCTGAGTGTCCATATAACCTAAAATATATTAAAAAATGTAGCATACAGATAAAAAAAAATAATTAAAAACATGTAGTAATAACATTTACAAAACAAAGTGAATTACCTGAACAAAATTAATGATGAAATTAAATGACAATTAATTACGGTTTTTAGTTGAGATGAAAAAAAGTTAATGGCACGAGAGGGATTCGAACCCACGACCTTCTCTCCTCCTCGACCTTGTTCTCCTCGGACGAGAGGATCGAGGTCACGATAGCTCAGGTGGTAGAGCAGTGGCGTATCTAGCCGAAGGTCATGGGTTCGAATCCCTCTCGTGCCATTAACTTTTTTTCATCACAACTAAAAACCGTAATTAATTGTGTTATATTAATTGGTCGAACGGACCACGAAACCAATGAATTAAATGACAATAATATATTCTTTTAAAAAATTCATTATTTATAATCAAATTATGAAACCACATACTAAAAACATTTAAAAAATAAATTTAATTATTTATTTGTAAAAATTCAGACGATGACAAGAAACAAATCAGTGAGGAAGCAAATCCCATAGTGTTGCCCACTGTCTCAAAAGCTAGTTTTGAAGAGAATAATTGGTTAGTGCTCCTCAAATTATTATTATTAATATGATGAAGAATAATTATTACAAAAATCTATGGTACAATTAAATGGTTTATGTATTATTTATACTATTGCTCAACTAATATATAAAATGTTGACCTTCATTCAAAATTTGAATGTAATGTATTATAAAGCTTACTCATTATGTGTTTAAGTTGTTTAATTTTTCTTAAATTTTATGGTTCTGAATTAGTATGTAAGGCTAAGGGAGAATTATTTTCGTTCATAATCTTAGGTAAACGTTGTGTTTTATTAGCATAAGATCCCAGTTTCGGTAAATACAAGATTGGCCAGTAGAGTGGCTTCGCCCATGCATCGCACAATCTTAACTTACAGGTTACCCTAGTTTCAGTTTGTCATAGTCTTTTGATAAGATGTCTTCAAGTTAGAAAGTATGTGAGCCGATTCTATTTTTATCAGTTTTAATTTACCTAGGAAAAGGTATTATAATTTCTGTTTCTGTTCGACCTAGATATTTTGTCGGACTTTAGGACTACAACAGCAAAAAAAATCTTTTCAATTCTCATTAATCATTATTGATCAATCTAGAGTAGTTCTATTTTTCTGATTTTCATTAAGGGATAATACAAATCGATATCCTTTAATTTCGTTGTAAAGTAATAAAACAAGTTTGGGTTTTGTTTTAAAAAAGGGGTGACGCCCAGCAAGGTAAATTTCAATAAATGTTTTGTAAAATATCAATTATGTAACTCTTGAATGTTACAGATGAAGGTATATCTTGCCGTTGTTCTTCTTTTGAGCGCTACGTTTGCGCTCAGCCAACCAGCATACCAGGAAGAGGTCGATGCGAATGAATTTGCTGAGTTTGAAGATTTTGAAGAAGAAGATGGGAAAATGGTTGAAACCGAAGCAGCGCCGAATCTACAAATGGTGAAAGAATCCGCTGAAGATGAAGATACCGATGGTTACATAGTTGAGGTACTTTGTTTAAAAACTAGATATTTCATTCCTTGTCCTTGAGTGGAAAGATTTTATTTTATTTATGACTTAGCTTAACAATAGTTGATTATAATGCAAAACCATTAGTAATGGTGTAACGTTTGTACAAGTAAATTGTTGTGTGTAAACAAAGCATGAACACCACCAGAAATACATTTGTAAAAAAAATTAATTCACTATGCACCATGTACAGAAAATAATTAAAAAAGTGGGTCGAGTCTGAAAGATCCGGTGTGGGGGAAGAGGACATTTATATAGATAATTTCATTATGGGGAACAAGTCTACCCAGGCATTTAACCCCTCGGGTCTTGGCTGTCCACCGTGCGTAATATATATGTATTGGGTTGTCCGGAAAATAATGCAGGATTTTAAGTTTTCATTAAAAAAAATCTATATAAAATATTCTGTTTACGTTTACAGGATTACTCATTTGTATGAATGTCAACACTTATTAATCCTCTTCCAAATGATATTGTTTGTTTACCTCTGTAGCATTCCGCTACTTGGAAATAATTCAGTCATCCTTATAATGTCAAAGCGAGAATTTCGTACGATTTTCTTTTACGAGTTTAAACTCGACCGAAGCGGAGCCCAAACGGCTAGAAACATTAACCAAGTCTGGGGCGAGGGTTGTGTTAATGAGTGCACTGTGCAAAGGTGGTTTAAAAAATTTCGGGAGGGAGATTTCAGCCTTGAAGATGAAGAAGGTCGTGGAAGGCCTTCCTCTCTTAATGATGATGTTCTGCGATCAGTGGTGGAAGAAAACCCCAAAACAACTGTTCGAGAACTTGCAGAGCAACTCAAAGTCAGTAAAACGACCGTCGCTGACCACCTCTTTGGTCAATCGGAAAGGGCCCATTTTGTTGCATGACAACGCTCGACCACATGTGTCACGTGTAACGTCACAAAAATTATTGGAGCTTGGCTATGAAACTTTGCCTCACCCACCCTACTCTCCGGACCTCTCGCCTACTGACTACCATTTTTTTAGACACCTGGACCACTACTTACAACACATAATATTCAAAAATCAAACGGAACTGGAAAATGCATTTATTGACTTTATCAATTCTAAAAATTCTGAATTCTACTCAGACGGAATTAATAAGTTACCAACACGTTGGGAGAAATGTATTGAGAGTATGGGAAATTATTTTGATTAAAGAACATTGCTTTAAAGTAACTAGTTTCTTTTTTTTTTTTGTTTAATACCAAAATCCTGCATTATTTTCCGGACAACCCAATAGATAATTTCAAAAATCTTTAGGTTCACTGCGTAATTTAAAGTTGTATGTGAAAACAAATGTCTTTTTGATAACCAGGATATAGACCATCTTTTCTTTTCCTTCTTCAATTTTTTTCTTGATAACCATTGCAAGAATTAATTTGTCAACATTTTCCATTTTTGTAAATCAATAAATAATCAATATAAATGCAATATTAAATAAGTAAATAAATATTTATTCTTTTGTATACAGGCCTTAAGTCTCTACCTGATGCCTGTAGAGATTGGCAAGGTAGACCTTCTTACAAGGAAAAACTTCTTGTTGTGTTTTAGCCAATGAACTCCATACACGACATGTATTTTGTAACCTGTGTAGAGAAAATTTTGAACATTGCTAAGTTGACTATTGTTAATTTGGATTTCTTTAAAATCTGAACTCCTCAGCAGGTCAATTGGGTAAATTGAAAAAAATCTTGTGTAATTTGATCCACTTGGTAATACAAAATAGTTTTTGTAACATGGGGGGGGGGTTTGCATTCTATAAATTGAAACGGAGTCAATTTTCCTCTATAATTTAAACTATTTCTTGTAATGTTCTTCAAAATTTCTTTGTATAGCTTACTTCCTTGCAGCATAATAATTTCCTATAGATTGTTATGGTCAGCGGTCAGTGTTTGTTGAATGCGTTCTCAGCATTGGTCACTTTAGAAAATCATTTAGACATCGGACGTCAGGCCACATTCGAACAAAAACCGCTTCATGATTTTTCGTAAATAGTGCATAATAATATTCGTTTTTACAGTCGATCTAATTCCATTTTTTTCCCATTATTTTTATGATGTTTAAATTATTGATTTTAATATATCGCATACCCACAAGAAAGTGGCACAACTCAACAAAAGAAAATTTTACAGATTTTTTTAGCTGATGTATTAAGTACAATTATGGTTGTTGACAATAAAAACTGTCATGATGCATCAATATTGTCTTTCGTTTATCCAAGACTTAAGCGAAAACACAAAACTACCCCTTTTTGAGTTGTGACACATTTCTTACTTATATTGGCTTTCAGTAATTTAATTTGGTTTGTTTGTTGGGTAACGAGTGGTAAGGGCACAGATTTTTCGTGATAGTAGCAGATGTACAAACTTAAGACTTATAAGTATCCATGTAGTAAGTTTTACTAAAAATTACTTTTGACCCAAATGTGCTTTCTCCTGGAATCAGGGCTAGTTAGTTAAAATACAAAAAGATTTTCTTGATTATTAAAAACGTTTCAATTAAAACAATAAAAAAAAAAAATCATTGAAATTATTGTAAAAGTTAAAAGATAACATTTTACAAAATATGATAAAACAATATTATAATCAAGAATGCCATTAATAAAAGAAATGAAACTAAAATAATTCACGAACACTCTTGTGCAAGGTCTTGAAGAAAAAAGCAAATTCAGTTGTAATAGCCAAGCAAGCTTTCGACCTATTTTAAGGTCATCATCAGAGCCTGTATTAATTCCACGTAAAACATTTGTACAATTGATTGAACAATTGTTTTTCATCATGTCATCATGTGAACATAAAATCCTACTTCATATAAAAAAAAAGAAAAAAAAAAACTATGCACTTTTACTGACAAATACACCAATGCTTTAAACCTCAACACAACACAGGGCTAAGATATTTCACATTTTTATAATTCCAATGAAATATATGTATGCCAATTATCAATATGTACGAAAAAGTTTACAATGGTGCCAAATTTAATTCTTGCCAATTAAACCTTTGTAGGTTATAAAGGTAGTAAAAATTAATAAAATAATTGATGTATTACTATGATAATACTAAAAAGATAAACCTTGTTATTTACGTGTATGGTGGTTAGTGGCGGTTAGTCTGTGATTATTCGAAGTCTGGTCTGACGTAGGCTATTAACATTTTCTTTATCATGCTAACATCGTTTCAAACTTTGGTGAGATCATCTTCAGGGACTGGGATTTACAAACATTGTTTAAATTTATCAAATACATATAGGATGTGGAAAAAAGTGAATTTATACAAAAAAAATACATATTCAATAAAAGTCTTTTTACTTACTCCAAGTGTTTGTTTTCTGTGTAATTGTGCAGTTGTTATTTACAAGTTGCTTTATTGCTCTAATGCCACTTGGGGATTTCAAATACAACTTACTAAAATGCAAAAAAAATATTTTTACCTTTAATTGTTTAATAATGATGAATTGTAAAAAAAAATAATAAAAAAGGGAATAACATACTTTTTTAAATTTGTTCTACAGTCAAACATAACCAAGTATATTTAGTCGTAATGGCAATATTTCCATTCCCCTACTCAGAACATGTGACAATTAAGAATTACGATATATTAAAATTACTTTTTTAAACAAAAAATGTTGACTAAACTATTTTACAGGATGAAGACAACGAATTTGAGCATTTTCAAGATGAAGAAGAGTTTGAAGGATTCGATGGTGTCGGAGTGCCGACCAAGGTTGATGAAAAAGAAGCTCCAAAAATTACCATTACAAAGGTTTTTAAATTTTATTCTCTGATTCTAAAGTTATTCAAGATAGAAAATAATTATATTGTTTTAGGTACCGCTTCATTTCCGTTCTAATTGGGACAGTTTTTATCTTGAAATGTTAATGATCGCCGGTTTAGCAGTATACTTTATCAATTTTTTTACCGGCAAAGCCAAAAACAGTAAAATGGCTAATATTTGGTATTCCACTCATAAATCTATGCTCGAGGAAAACTTTTCCCTCGTTGGTGAGCCTTTTGTCATTTTGATAAATGCTATTTATAATTTTCTTGTGTATTAAATATTTATGTATGTTAGGTGATGATGGAAAAATGGAAATTGAATCCAGAGGTTTAATTAAAGAGTCAGAACATCTTTATACTCTCTGGTGCAGTGGTAGGACTTGCTGCGAAGGGATGCTGGTGGAACTTAAATTCATCAAGGTAATTTTTGCCTTATTTCAGTATTATTTCTTAATTCTAAAAATGTATATTTAATATTTAAAAAAAATTCTATTCTAATATTTTAGTTAGAAAAATTATTATTTTTTTTTATATTTCAGAGGCAAGACCTTGTCGCTGTAATTGCTCAGCTGATGAAGCCAGTTATCGACCAAGTTCATATAAAAGTAGAAATGGGTAAAGACGATATGGACTCGTTTGTATTTTGTGTTGCGTCTAAGAAAACTGCAGCTCGGTTTGCAAAAGATATGGCAGATTTGGTAAAAAAAAATCCTATCTATTTGAGAGATTACAATTTATAAATGTTTTAAAGCGAATTTTTTTTTTTTTTTTTTTTTTTCATATGTAGAGTGTATACTGCGCAGAAAGGAAAAGTGGCGAGAAATTAGGTTTACCAAGTCAATTTAGCGTGATGTCCGAAATCGGGGAAGTGACTCAAGCATTGCTTGATCCAAAAATTATAGCAATGCTTACCAAGCACGTAGATCTAATTGATTACATACACTTTTCTGATCAATATTCTGGACCAAAACAGCAAGAGTAATATTTTTTGTTTTCTACTAAAATTTCATTTATATTATAATCACTTATATTATTATTTATTTTACTATTATTGCAGAGACACCAATGTTACTAAGTTACAAGCGACTGAAAAAGTACTTCTTTTTGGATTCAATATTCCCGTCAGGGGTCACACTACTCAGGACGCAATCGAATCACTGAAGCCTTTGATGCATTTGGTTTTCTACTGTATGGAAAAAATAAAACGTTATAGATTAAGTAGAGAGGTGATTAATTCCTGTATTAAATCTTAAAGATCAGTTTAGGCAATGCAGAATCAATTTCAGGGAAAAAATAAGGCTGACAAAAATAGACTGAAGGTAGAAGAGGCCTTTTTAAAGACCACACACGCAGCAAGAGCTGAAGCAGCAGCCGCAAGAAGGGAACAGAAACGCAGACAGGAAAAAGAAAAGATATTACAAGTATAGAATTTTTATTCAAATTTAATTTTTCATTCTGTAAATTAACTTGATTGTTTAGGAAGATGATCCGGAGAAGCAAAGAAAATGGGAAGAAAAGGAAATGAAGAGACAGATGAAGAAAAAAGCTCCCAAAATGAAGCAGTTAAAAGTGAAAGCTTTGTAAATCGAAACTTTTCCCTGTTATCTTTTTCTGTTATAAATATCGTAATTTGTAATAATCGTTACGAACAATCTTCTCTTTTAGGTGGTTAAAATGTTATTACTTAAATGCAATAATGGCATTCATCAGTATTTAATATACAGCCTTGTATAGTGAAGTTGTATGAATGTTCTGTACGATTCTTTATTATGTTTTCGATTTTAAAATACAATTTTAAAATGTCAATAAATGCTTTTTGACCATTAAAGATATTCTTTTTCATTTTATTCTCAATGTCAACCTAGAACATACGTGGAATGTTTGATGACAAAAATTGAATAATTTTAGGTGTAAGTGAGGGGTCAGGACAGATTACAAGTTTTTTTTAATTAATAATTTTCCTACAAAATTCCAAGGGTGATGCTACGCTTTGATTCTACGAACCAGCGCCATATTTTCAGCAGTACATCACCTTGATTTGAGATATGTATTATTTATTGGCAGGTATTATAAAATGCTGAACTTACCTTACAATGCTTGTGAGCATACAGAAGAACAAAGCAGGAAAAAAAAAATTAAGTGCGATGTGTCACATCTTGGAGATGTGACAGTTTTATTGTTTCGAATGTACTCTGTAAGTGACATTCTATTGCTGTTGAGATCAAGCAAATTCATCAAGTTAGAAATGTTAAAGTCAGTTTATATGCAGTAAGGCGAAGATTTTCAGAAGCTGGTTTATGTGTGAGAAGACCTGTCAGTGGTCCATAACTTTTGACAAAGCACATAACAGCTTTTTTTTTTTTTTGCAAGAAATCACATCAATTGGTCTGAGCAAGATTGGATTAAATCTTGTTTTCAGATGAGTCAAGGTTCTGTTTGAGGTCTTCTGCCAGCCAAGAGAGGGTTCGTAACAGGAGCATGATCCTAGCAACATTTTCACTCTGGAGAAGCTACGGAGGTGGTGGTGTAACAGTTTGGGCATTTGTATGGAAGGTGTCACAAACTTGATCTTCATCCCTAACTGCTGCATGATACAATGAAATATGTTATCCGAAGTTGTTCCTTGTATGCCGCTAATTGGCAACTTTAGTTTTGTGCATGATACTGCAAGGCCTACATAACTGGAATTGGAGGTGATTACTTGGAATGGGCTTCTATGTAATGTTTAGAGAGGCCAGCATGTAGTCTGGAATACCTGTGGTGAGGGTAAAAAGTCGCCAGTTATCACACGAATTTGCAGGAATTTAAGAATGCTGCTGTTGGAGGAGTATGAAAACATTTTAGAGCACTAAATTCAAAACCTCATGAAATCGAAGCCTCTTCGAAAGCAACAAGAGGAAGAAATACTCCATACTGAAATGAACATTTTCTTCATTGTTTCCATAGCAACATTTTTTGTAAAAGTGTTTTCCTTTTGTTTTTAGTGTCAGAGGGTTAGATCATAGTGTGTTTATATGTGGAGGTTAATGCTATTGCTGCCTTTTTTGCTATTTCATCATCACAATTTATCTATTTTATATCATTTATTACATTCACATTAAGTAGGCAAAAGTCAAAGTAGCATTCTCTATTCTCATCCTTGAAACTATAGCTTTATGTTTTGGTTTTTAGCCTTTACAATTACATGAGGCTTCTTGGAAACCCCTTCCTTCAAATTCGTTCTAGCCACCCAAACCAATTCTATTTGAGGTTAAAAAGTGATCAGTTGTTAATACTATAATATTCTTTAAATTTCAAATATTTGAAAATATGATTCTTGGCAACCTAGTTAGTAATACAAAAGTGAATAAAATAATATTCAGCCTGGCAATATATTTGACAAATACATAGGTGCAGTTTTTACGTCTGAAAATTTATTTTTATGTTAGTTTAAGGTAGGTGTTATTAATTTGGAGGTTATCACGTCTTAATTACTGTTTTGCCTGGCTACGCCATCACCCTTTTCAGCTTGAGTCATATAGGCCATGAACACCAACTTTTACTAGATTATGTGTTCTAATTTTTACTTTTCTGGTCTTTGAGACAACTTACTTTTTTTCCATAAAAGAAGGGAACCAAAATGCCATGTTTGAATGTTCTAAGTGTTGGATAAGTTCAGCTAAATTTTGAGATGAAGGTAGATATTTAGAATTAAAAAATAATAGATGATAAAAAAAATTTTTATACATGTTGATAAAAGAAAATGTTTAAATATGGACTGATGATCTTAAGTTGTAGAAATAAGTTGATTCTCACTAACAAAGCTGAATAACTAAAAAAATTATTATATTTGTACATCTGTTGCAGTCATCAGGAAGGTGAAATAAAGCTGAAAGCTTTCATTGTTTCATTTCGTAACATTCATTGGACCACATCCCCGATTCCAACAAATATATTGCAAATAGTAGCAAATCACCTTTGCGTAATTACAGTCTTAAGGCAAAAGTAGCACAGACTCCCTCCAGAATCTGTCAACTGTTGGAAAACGCAAAATTAGGAAAATATTTTAGATTTTTTGAAAACCCTGGTATGTATAAGTTGGAATGTTAGCTTGTGCAATATTAGAGATAATTATTAAATTTCGTATTTCGTAGATATCAAGGTGGAATAGCGGAAACATTTGATTCGTGTTATTTTACCTACATTTTTTGATAGCTCGCCAATAGAAAATTGTAGAGTGATGATCAATTTAATTTATTCGCACTCTGTGGCTTAAAATTACTAGTACATTCTTGGATACACCATATATTCCTCATTATGGAATCTGCAGAATTGTAACCACGAAACATAAGACAAAATAATGACCTGATATTATCTCACAAACTGTTAATTATACGTCTACTGTCTACAATTCGCCAAATTTTCAAGCTCCGCAATGTAATACCAGATAAAAAAAAATATTTTCAAAATCTAAGTATAATATAAATTATTTAAAATTTAGTTCAATTCCTCGACTCAAGAATAATACATTTTCCTTTACATCGTGACATTTTATTTTAGTAAACATTAAAAAAATATTGATCATGGCAATTGAATTTAATTTATATATTATATTTATATGTCTGTTCTTTTTATTAAATCTTTATCATACTTTGTAACTTCCTTTGTGTTTGTCTATACATTTCTGTTGGTTAAAATAAATTTTTATCTTTCATTCTCATTTCCTTTGTATTTTCTTTATATATTTCTGTTGTTCAAATTAAATTTTTATCATTCCATCACACTTCTATTATATTTTTATACACATGTACATTTTATTTGTTGTGTTGAATATGCCTATTCTTTAATTATTGTTGTATAATATTCTTAATTTTTTCAATTATTTGTTGTTAATTATGTACAGTTTAAACTCTTACAAAACTTTCTACTCGGTATTTTTACCCTTATAATGTGTGGTAATTTATTTATTTATTTATTTTTATCAAGGATATTTCAACCTCGAGGTTATATGAACCTATGGGTTGTTGGTGTTTTTGAAAAAAAAAAAAAAAAAAAAAAAAAAGGTTCGAATGCGGTGTGATAAGGAACCTCAGGTTTGTGGGGTGGAGGCGGTTAGAAGCAAAATTACAAAATTAAGGGAAAATAACTTTTGTATTAAAAAGTTAATAAGAATATGAGTAGAGGGCTTATGGGAAACAGACTTGTAGCTTGTTACAATTTTTCCTATTATATACTGTGGTGGGAGGTGTACGGCTGGATTTAGCATGATGGGGGGGGGTGAACGGAGCCGATAAAATCTTTATCTCGGGAAAACGGAACAAAGGGACAGGTTTTAAATTAAAATATTTAGAGATTATCGAATTATTGATATTACAGCAGGGCCAATGGATCAGGACCTTTAACTTACAGTGATTAGTGCCACCCCATGGTAATTCTTGAACTAGTTTTAGAGTCTATTTTGGACGTGAGTATTCACTTACAAGGATGACAATTTGTCAAAAAAAAAAAAGAAAAAAAGTTTGCGATATTAAATATATAAGACAAAGGGTCAGAGTAATTAAAATGAAAGTTAAAGAACCCTTGTTTAAATAGAACAAATTTTCTGAATATAAAGACGATCTAAATGAAACAAAACACAATTTTAATTTAAATTTAAACACAACAATGTTACACAGTTTTAACAAAAGGATGTAATTAAATTGGTTTGACAAATTTGAAATTAAAAAAAAGTAAAATCACACATGTAGATAAATAAATAATATACTAGTTTTAGATTTACTTCCTCTTTTAAACTTGCACCTAAATAATATTTGACGTACAAATTAATCTCCAATTTAAAGTTATTTTCTTGCGGCATTTAATTAGGATAATATTTAGTTGTGTAGTAACCCGCGTTTTTGGTATGTTCAAAATTGAGAGGCAGTAAAAACCAGCTTCTCTTTGAAAGTCGTAATGGGTGTGGATCGGCGGATTAACGCTTACAATTTATAATTTGTTGCATTTGTGAGAGCCGGTTAAGAATGAGGTAGTTAACAAAAACACCTTTTAATTTTTTTTTTTTTTTTTTTTTTTTTTTCTTTTTTTTTTTTTTTTTTTTTTTTTTTTTTTTTTTTTTTTTGTGCCCACGTTTCCACCTTTATTCGGGTCATCTTCAGGGCATACAGTGTGGTGCTATTCTTGTGGTGTGTATTTTTTTCCAATTGACTTATGTTTTGACATTCACCCAGCCGCTGATGATGACCCGAATAAAGGTCGAACGTCGGCAAAAAAATGAAAAACCTGTTCCCTAATAAATACTAACTGTAAGAAAATAATTTTAAATTAGCGATTAATTTGTTGTTATTCAATTAATAAAACATTATTTAAGTACATGTTTAAAATAGGAGATATATGAAATACTATTAGATTATTTATGCATTTATCTCCATGTTTAATTTTACATTTTTTAATATTTAAAATTCCATCCTTTTGTTAAAACTGCGTAACGTTGTTGTATTTAAATTTAAATGGAATTTCTGTTTTGTTTCATTTAGATGGTCCTTAAATTCCGAAAAAGCGTTCGATTTAGGCAAGTGTTTTTTTCGTTTTAATTTCTGTGTTGCTTTGTCGTACAGTTAATATGGTAATAATTACAATTAAGTTGGTAAACCTTACTTTTTGAGAAGTTTTCAACTGTGTCTTTAAGATTTCGAGTATATGTTTCTATGTGATTACGTACCTCTAAAAGCTACTCCTAAAATCTTCCCGTTTAAGAATTTTACCTACTTTTAATGATAGTTCAATGTATGGCAAGCTACCTAATGATGATAGTGGCTGAGTCCGACTATTCCTTCATATAAAGTTAATTATTTTTACTAGCAACCTAGATTCAAGATTCATATCGTAAAGTTTCCTCAGGCATTGGGACTTGTGGTCTGGCGTTATCGTGAAGAAGAATCGGTCCCTTACGGTTTACCAACAGGGGACAGAGACATTGCAGTTTCCAGTGAATTTTATCAATTTCTTTGTTATAATTTTCTGCTGTGTTAGTTTCACCATAATTCTGGAAATTATAGTGAACAACCCCGCAGTACACCAACAAACACTCACCATAACCTTTGTAGGTGTAGATTTAATTCATGAATTTTTTTTTGCCTCTTCATCCTTGACCATCCACTGACCTGTGTGCCTACTGTTATCGCAACAGTCCATTTCTCAGCACGTGATGATTCCATTGAGAATGGTTAATTTTGGTGGCGCACTAGAAGAGACGTGCAAATTTCAAAGCCGATTTCTGTGGGCTTAGTCTTTGACTTGTCGTGCTTATTTACTTTACCAATTTGCTCCATGGCAAACAACGGTTCATTGGTCAACATTAAGTTCTTCCGCACTTCCCGGTGTTGTCACGTGAATTTTCTTCAATAATCGTTTTGAGTTGGTCATCGTCCACAACAGAAGGCCTACCCGCGGCTTTCCAAGTCTTCCAGATCGAAATCTTCAAAATGAGACTTCTGAAACCTACACCGTGCGGTAATGTTTCCCTCCACCTAAACATTTCACGGTAATGTTATGCTTGGTTTGAGCCGCACTTCGACCAAGTTCAAAATATTTATTATTAGATTTGATGGCTTGAATAAGCACCTGTATAAATACCGTATATATATCGTAGGTTGAGATGAGATTTTTCTGAGGGGATTGAACGTAGCTCAAGTGGTTAGAGCAGTGTCGTATTTAGCTGAAGGTCGTGGGTTCGAATCCCGCTCTTGACACTTATCTTTGATCTCAACCGAAAACGTTATAGAAAAAGAATAGTTTATTGGAATTTATAAAAATGCTCCAGTGTTGAATACGATTTAAGTTTTTTTTTTGTCATTACAATCATTTTGATCTGTCAGACGCGTTTTGCCATTTTATCGTCTTCAGTGGTGGGTCTGAGTGGTTGTTGGTTGATACTCTGAAGATGGTGAAATCCTGATATCGGTCCCAACGAGGATAGGTAGACCAAAATGTCTGTTAATAAGTAAATTACAGGTTCATCACTCCACAGACCACAGCAGGCAATCTCTCAATTAAATTTTTAGGGCAAATCACACAACACACACACACATAAAAAAAATCAAACACTAGTCCAGAATAACAGTCCACCTTTTCAACAAATTAGCACACTACTATGAAAAGAAATGATGCAATTGTTTGTGTATAATGCAAAGAGTTTATGCCAAGCCAGAACTAGTCAAATATTAGAAAATGTTCAAATATGTAAGAGCTCTTCAAAATAGATCATTAGATAGACAGAAAAAAAACAGTGTAGTTATGCAAGATTTAAAGTTTAGTACAAACAAAAAGTACAAAAAAAAAATAAACCAACCTGAGTGGTTTTTAGCTCAAAATTAGTCAAAGTGCAAATCGTTGACTCGTTTGAACAGTTTTTTAAATCCTGTTTGTCAATGCAATCGAGAATCAAGGCCTGGCATGCTTCATTGAAAGTGTTAATAATTAATTACATGGTTACATTTCATGGCTGAATAGTCACTTGGCGTTTGCATTTCTCAAAAGTATAATTTTTATTTTATACAGGTCAATTGTCAGTAAAAGGAGGTGTGAATCAGCCATCTCAATTGGCAACAATTCCTCTCAATTTATAGAGTAGCTAAATAGTTAAATTACATTGCTCAATTACTTGCTAAAATATCATGCAATAATTTTATAAAAGTTTTTCAAAATTAAGTAGTTTTTGTTTTTTAAAAACCGCTACATTATTCAGAATGAAAAACCCTGGGAAATAACTTTGAATCTTGAGTAATTTTGTAACGGGCGAAGTAAGTAAAAGTAAAACAAAATAACATTGTCGATGGCAAGTTTACTTGTTGATTTCTTATCTTTGCTTATTTGTACGGTAAATTGTTTAACCATAGATAAAATTAGGCTTAATCATATGCAAACCTTTTTGCGATAATATTAAAATGAAAAAACTGTTGTTTTTTTTTTATCATTTTTATTCTTAGGCTTCTTCGAGCCATTTTAATATTTAATCGTACCAACAGTATCGTGTCTGGAACGATAAAGTGAAATAACATTTCATAGTACGCTTTCGGTTTGTAATTATTCATTCACATAAAATAAATTATTTACAAGGTAAAATTTCTAAACGATATATTTTTTATGTTGGCAATATCATATTTTACAGAATATCATAAATATCATAAATACCATAATAAATAAAATATCATAAATATATAATTTTGTTTTGAATGTGGGATTTTCATATATACAAACATGGTGTGAGACAGTTTATTTAATAAAAAAACATATTACTTACAGTTGACAATTTCACAATTTTCTTGAATCATGCTGTTTTAATGTACATTTGGGAATTAAATTATTAAAAACAATTGTAATAGATGAGGTTATCTAATTAGTCTATTATTTATTTTAATCACAACTTGATTATCTGATAATTTTTACAACAAGAATATACAAAAATTACTGTACATTTTTATAATTACAATAGTTTAACCAAGAGGTTGCACACATGTGCATAAGATTATCAAAGTTTTCGGTGGCGGTATAAAAATAAAATGAATAAGATCACGTGTTATATAAACATGATAACAATTTCTTTTTATAAAACATCCAAAAGTAAATTGTAAAGAGACGATGTTTCTCAGGATGAATTGAATTCCTCACGCACACACCTGAAACTTTGCTCACCTTGCTCGGCATAATGAGGTTGAAGCAAGGATCAGGCGATGCGTGGAAACATGATGAGGAGGAGAAAGATAATTTTGGAAGGTAATTAAAAACGATGAATTCCTCTCTACTTGACGCCTACGGCAGACAACTGAAACACATCGCAATGCTCCTTTTGTTGACAGTTGTATGCCACAAACACACCTGAAACTTTGCTCATCTAGTATAAGTAAGGCTGGGCAATGATCCAGGCGTGTCTGTAACACATGAAGTTTTCCCCTTGAGGGTCGAACAGAAGCAAGTCCTGCTAAAAAACAAAACAAAAACAAAATACGAAAATTTAATAAATCAAAATTTATTAATACATAATTATTCATAAAGAATAAATTTTTGATGGGTTAAAATCTGTTTTTATTAGGGATAAAGCATTATTAAATTTAAATAAAAAGCCTTTTCATTATAAGTTTACACAACAAACACATTTAGTGTCTATTTTAAAAAATACTATTGCTACTGCAAACAATAAGAATTTTTAATCAAAAATTATAAATCAAGAAATCCATGCTAATTCCAGGCTTTTTATGTGGAATTTACTAAGATGATTAAAACTTGGTCTGAGAAAATAAAATTTCTAAAAAATAATTCTCTAAATAAAGAAAATAAAAAATAAAATATATTTGAAAATAGAATAGGGAATGAAAGATTTTTTATGTAAATAAACTATCAAAATTCTTACTTGAATCATTATTGTAGATTTTAGTAGGTTTTAGTCAGGAACTGTTCAATCTTAGAAGTACAATAAATGGCCGGACTTAAATGTATTACGATATGATTAGCCGATAGAGCATGAAATCCTGCAACAGATGATAAACCCCTTTGAAGGCAAATTTACCACAAATTTAATTAATCTGCAACTTCATTCTGTCATCTACAACGTTTAACAAAATAACTTTACAGAAAGTAGCTCTTATTTGTTTATTATTATTACTAATATGTGGTGTTTTGGGTGCTCTCAACACGACACACAAGACTACACGGAAAAGAAACACTTTGAGCTCTGAAGATGTTCTCAATAAACGTCGAAACGTTGGCGTGATAAAGAAAATGGTTTTCTAAAACCTACGTCACACCAGACCACACCAATCAATACAACTATTTATGTACCGCGGTGATCAAGTGATAATGGTGTCCGACTCGTATTTGGCTTTTTTAATTGATAATGTCAAAAAATATATACTGTAATGCGGTTATTGACGCCTTGTTTGTGACTCCAAACCGGTAGTTGGATTTTAAGCCCTCCTGTACGACAGTAATTAATTAATTTTTTTTTGCAATTTATGCATTAAAAAATTATAAGTAGGGAGGCCAGTTGAAAAAAACTCAGCTCCTTCGTCGATCTTTTGCGTAAAACATCCTCTTCAACAGGACTATGAAACCTTAATTAATAGTTTAAAGCGTTTACAAATATACACTTCTCATAATTTTGACGCCTCTAGTTTCATGAACGATTAAATTAAAAATCGAAATCATATTCAAACCAATCAAACATGAACAGAGATATATATTATTTCTGGAACATGTAAGATTATGAAGTTTCAAGTCTGTTGGGAAATTACGTCTTGAATTCTTAATGAATGAATGAATGATTGCTATTGATAATTGAATAGACCTCTAATTGCGATAATAATATAAATTAAGAACATGCCAAAAAAGTCTTTTTTTGTAAGTGTAGTTTTAAAAATTTGGTTCTAGAGCTGTTGCAAATTAAGAAAGCCTGAATTTAGAGGAATAAGCTCACCCTCGATTTATTTAACTCTAATTCGTCTGAGTGGTAATTTAAAAGGTTGACTTATAACCCTGCCATCTGTTACCTAAATCCACCACTGTCGACTCCTACCATTTCTTCATTACTTTCCCCTTTCCATACTTGTAGATATTTTTCAAAGGGGAATTAATTAAACATAATTGTTTTAATTTTTCAGCTTGCGATTTTCCGTTTGTAATGCCTACGTTTCGGTTGTTCCCCCGAAGAATTTTTTTTTTCAATTGTTTCACCGTCTGTTTTTTTTTTTTTTTTTTTTTTTTTGTGAAATGAGGAATTTCTCGCGAAAGTAGAATTTTCCGCTTCCTGGGGGCTATAAAATAGTTTAACATCCGGCCGTGAAAGACAAATAACAATGGGCGGGGGATACACCTACAACCATTAACACCCCTGCGATAAGAAAATTCCTCTGGGACACGCTAGTTTACATGCTCACCGAGCAGGAGAATGAACAATTCAATTCGAAATCTACTTTTTCCCATTGGCGAAGCTAAATCAGAATTTCATAAGATTCTAAAAGTTTTATTTTCATAGAAATGCCAGATTTGGGAAGATACTATAATTACGGTGATGGTAAAAAGAATCATAATTTTAAAACAAAGGAGTTAAAAACAATCCAAACCATAATCCAAAATTGTAAGATTGCTCAATCTTTATAACATTCCACTATGAATTTGTTTTATAAATAGTGTCTCTTTTTTATATTTAAAAATCCTCAAAATAAATTTCTCAATATTAATGAGAATAATGAATTATTTATGTACTATTTTTATTTTCTACGAAAGCGACCAGAAGAAATAAGATATAGAATTTCATGTTTTTCATCAAACCAATGTTATAAAAGCAACCCGAAGAAACCACTTTAAGATATTTATAAGCAAGAAACTGAGTTGTTTGTGTTTTCCCTATCTGTTTGTCCTACATGTGCCGTCTAAAGGAGCAATAATTCAAAAATATTTACAATTTTCTGTAACACTGATGAACTACGTAGGTCGTATGTACTCTAATAGGACAAGAGTGAACAGATTCCTGAACGGGAAAATCTCGAAAGACAAAATAAATATTTAAAAAAAAACAGATTTATTTTCCTTACAAATTAGAGTTGACCTTTTGGGTGTATCGACCCTTGAAATGAGCTTTCCAGATCTATTTCACGTTTCTTCTCCGTCATGTAGTATCCATTAAAGCGCATAAGCTAACTTTGCAAGTGACAGACTCTGCGAAAAGTAATTCAATCCAGTTTAGCCCGTTGACGTCGGATCATTGGAAGAGATAATGTTACCTGAAACAAAAAACAAATTATCGATTTCTTGTTTGGAACTTGATTTAAAAAATAAGGAAAAGTAAACTTTTTTAAAATGACAAACTAGTATTTCAACTTTGTAAACTTCACACATAACTTTATTCCGAAGTGTTGAAACATGAGCTTAAATTCTATACTATCCGAGGCGACAAAACTGTCATTAATGCCAAAGTAAAATTTAGTACAAACTCTAAAATACCCTTACGATAACCTAGCGGGTATTTAATTTTCCAACCCAAACACATCTAAATAACTCCGACGTTCTCGCTAATAAATACATTCCCCCAAATTAATCTGGTATCTGCTTCAGGTATGGAAACAACTTCTTATTATAATCCTGTGTATCATCGATTCTAAAATAAAATTTAGTACAAACTCTTAAAATACCATTCCGTTCGATTTTAGTTTGCATTAACATATTTTATGCTATATGACAAACGAATTAACAATACACCAAGAAATTGAATATATTATGTAAAATTTTCTATTAAAAATTAGTGATGAGGCCAATTAAAACGACTCACAATCAGCTCCTTCGTCGAGCTTTTCAGTAATTTATCACAAATGGTGTTACTAATTTAAAAAGTTGACAAGTATGAACAATTCACAACTTTCACATTTAAATGTACAATGAAATAAAAAAGTGAAATCATATAGAAACAGATCAAATGTGACTTGTACATTCTATCGTACGTTTTTAAAGTTCCATATTGGCTGCGAAATTATCTCATATATTATTAATCAAGAATCTATAATATTGTAACTTATGGGTGCATAATTTAATGGACGAGATCATAAAAATCGATTTGGTTTCGTAATGTACATTATTCAAGTGTGGTATTATTTATACCGAAGATATGCATATTGTCAATGTCATGTATGCAGGCAAATTATGTATATAAGATAAATGATGTACATACAGACATAAATTAGTGCACACACATAGATTCTATGTATGTAGACAAATGGT
Organism: Cimex hemipterus; assembly: GCA_039619505.1. Lineage (NCBI taxonomy): Eukaryota > Metazoa > Arthropoda > Insecta > Hemiptera > Cimicidae > Cimex > Cimex hemipterus. Next base: position 23,956,606 of record CM077102.1, read on the forward strand.
ACAAATTTTTACAGTTTTTTTTTTATTTCGACGAAAAATTGCGATTATAATAGTTTCATTTGAAAAACATTTAATTAAATTGGTAAAAAAGTAATCCGACTCTGTTTGTTTTCAATTGCTTTTTCCCAGTTTTTATGGAAATTAGGATCAACATGGTTTATTTCAGTAGACAGCTATAAAATAAACAGATCACTATAAGTAATATTCCACGTTTTTATCTGAGAAATGCTGTATAAATAAAATCATTATATACCACTTTAGCTAGCAGCTATATATATTTTTGAAATAAATAATCAATTATTTCCAGCTTAGAGGAAGTTGAAAAAATGTCTGATCACGTCATTATTATATATTTAAACGGAAAATCATGGAATTTTATATAACAGTTATTATTGTGTAGAATTGAGTCATTACATTTTTTTTTTATTAAAGTCATTTATTTATAATTGAGCTTGGTTTTTTAATGTTTACTTCAAAGAAAGTAAAGTATGTTATCACATTAATTTATTATTTATGGGTTTTGTTGAGAGTAATTAGTTATTGGCTTAAAGTGAATAAGATTATTGGACATATATGTTATTATATAAATAAAATAATTTATGGAATGATGGAAATTTATAGTTATTGTATTTATAGATCAATTCAGTAATTATCATCAATCATGTTGGCCTTAAGGGTTTCGGTTATATATTGACAAAAAAAAGCCTATTTGTGTTCTGTGTTTAGAGCTGCTTTGATTCGAACCCGGGACTCTAACCGTGTCCTCCCTGGTCAATTATCGAATAGTTTAGAACACCACCCATGTTTCCGTACAATTTTGTAAAAAATTATAAATACAAGAATAAACAGGGGTGAGAAGAAAGTGTGATGTTTCCATTTGAGGAATTTATGTTTTTTTAGTCGTACACATCCTTTAGCATTTTTCTTTAGGGATAATATTATGACATTTGTGGCTTGGGCTAGAGGTGGAATGTTGCCTACATTTCACCATAGTTCATAATAATTTGGTTTGTTATTTATGCTGTGGATATGTTAAAGCTACAAAATAAAATAAATCACCGATTATGTGACAAAATATGCTGAAACATCGCAAAAAGATTCTATTATAATAAACGAGAAAAACCATAAACCTTCGTAACATCTAATTTTATATTTGTAATGTAAATATACTGATTATTTAAATGTGATTATAAACAAATAAATAAATCATTTATACATTATCTACAAGGGAAATTATTGGATAAATTTTTATTATCAATGGAATGGAGGTATGGAAAATGCCTTTATAAAATAAGTATGGTTTATAAAAAAAAAAATCGTCACCATTACATAAACCACGTTGATAGTCATCTCTTCATTTTTTGTTCTCATGGAATAAAAGTTTTAAAAGCAGACCAGTAATTAACGGGTTTTATAAAGAGACGAAGCTCAAGGGCCCTGGAGGATAAAGAGAGCTTTTGTAAGGATCACGACTTGACTTTCTCGGGGTCAACGGACTCACCCACACTGGCCATTCTAGTTCAATCAGCTGCATCGCCGCACTATTCAGAAGACGCTTTACAATTAGAAGGCTTTGTTGGTTTGGAAGTTAGTGGCTGCTAACCGATCCGGTTGGAGTAATGTTGTGATTTTCAATTATTTATCGTATAAACTATTGATTTAAAGGGATCTTTTGATGTTATTGCTTTATTCTTTTAACTTGAATAAACAATTTACTTGCGTTGTGAGCTTTTATCGAAGTGTGAGCGGTGATAAATTTACAGTTTGATCGTTTCGTATATGCATATTCTCCAGAGAGATATATACAAATAATCTTCCAAGTTTAAGATCAATTTTTAAAAACCAAATCAACAATCAAAAGTTTGTATAAAAAAAGTATATATAATATATATTATAATCTCAAATTTTAAAATAGTATCTAAACTATTTTTATTTTGTCCATATTTCTTAAAAATAAAACCACCAACAGGAGTGAAACTTGCAAATTTTCTGTTGATATGACGTTATGTTTAAGATATAACTATAGAATCAGTGATGTAATTTTAAAAAATTATGTAATTATTAAATTCATAATATCATAGGGTTAAATCTTAATTACATTAAAGGGAATTATTTTCGGACGGCTAGCTACTAGTAATTGCCAGCTCCTTCGTTTTACCTATATTGCATTTTTGACACTACATTTTTTGTTTACACGATTAAAATGCCTTAGCCAAGTAAGGTTCACATTCATACGTTTCGAACCCACGATCTTCGGCTAGAAAGCCGCTGCTCTACCACTACCTAGACCTCGATCCACTCGGACATCAACTTCCTATCTCAACCCCACCTTTTGAGTTTTGCCATTTTTATATCAACTAGCCTTAATTAATTGGTTAAGCGGACCACGAAATTAGTGAATTATGTACAACCTGAACCTTCGGTTGTGGTGTCAGCAAGGCATTTGTCACCGACCTTCATTTACGCCAATAAATACATTCACACATAGTAATAATCATTCACGTAATCACTATTAAGTTAACTTCATTGGTTCTACAGATCATAATTTTGACAAACTCACGGAAATAAATACGTTCATTTATTTCACTAAGGCTTTCGACATTTCCACAATGACTAAATTCGCCACACTGCAAATAAAACTTAGATTGTGGCTATGGGTATTCAAATTTTCATCACAAACTCATGTAAACACAGTCCAACGTTCATGCTAAAAAATACATTCGCTCAAATTAAGGATATGAAAGGGCTGCAATATGTTATATGCTACAATGTACTTTTATCTACTTAAAGTACCGAATCGACTTCTTAATTTAATCGCTGCAGTAATACAGCAAGCCCAATGATTCAAAAATTGTATAAGTTTTCGCGCAGGTTACACCTTGTTCTTCTGTTTATTTCTTACATGCATTTCATTGATTTTAGTATTGTCTTGTCTTTTTGGTATGTCTAATAATGTACATAATACTAACTGTTAATATACTTTGAACTGAAAATTTTCTTCTTGATGTTTATAATTTGATCTTTATTTATGAGGGACGTGCTAGGTTATATATGAACTGCCAATCTTTGCCTGGTGTTTAGTGTCATTTTATTCTTTGTTCGGGGTACACTCTGAGGTGTATTTAAAGTTGATTGGGACGAAAGGTTTCTGAATATTTTTCGAAGTCACGATAGCTCAAGTGGTAGAGCAGCGGCGTATTTTGCCGAAGGTCATGGGTTCGAATCCCGCCTTTTTTTATCTCAACCTTTCATAAATATATAGTTGTTTTTTACTTTCAAGTAGAAACTTGTACATAGAACAAATTAAGATAATTGTTTTAAAAAATTATTCAGCTATCGTGAGGTGTGATCTGGTGTGACGTAGGTATCAGAAAAACATTTTCTTTATCGTGCCAACGTTTCGATCTTTTATTGAGATCATCTTCAGGGCCTGGGATTAAATCTTTACTAATTTTTTTAAGTAGAAGAATAACTTTTTCAAAGTCTGTAAAACACGATATGCCATTCAAACCGTAATTTATTCGAGCTTAAGTATCAAGTTGGCTCATTCAAATTGGCAATATTTATCACTCAGAAAATGTATTAAGGAGGAAGAATATTTATAACAGATATAAATATAGTGATATGATGATATGATGTAAGGGGAGTAGAAAATGTTGGTTACGTTATTAAAGTTATAAATTTTTGAGATATTGTTTGTATAAAAATCAACATAAATTGATGAATTTGCTTCTCTATTTTATATTTCATGTATATGTATATCAGATATAAATATATATTTTATATATTAGACGTATGTAAAAGTTGTGCTCATGGAGGATAAACCAATTTAGAAAATATCGGCTTAAGAAAAAAAAAGTTTGATAATTTATTTTGATTCCATTAAAGTATTCCTACCGTTGCCCCTAGTGGTTTCATTTAAGTTGTTAATTTATTTTGGAAAATTGGACACCGACGTGAATGGAGATTGGAGTCGGGATTAAAGGCATCTTTTGGAAAGGCCTTGTCTAGTTCTGTCTGTCTTTCTCTCTCTCTCTGCCTCTCTTTCAAGCATACAGGCAGTAAGAAATTGGAAGAACCTGGTTAGATAGGGGTGTCTACCATTAGGGCGCTCCCTAATTGCACCCCCTTTCTGATAAATCCCAATCCCTGTTTCATCCCTCCGCTTGCACAAAAGGAAGGCATCTCTTCGGCCTATGCCCGAGTGGTGTACGTAAATATTCGACTGTTTTTCACGTTACTACCTTGCACTCCTTTCGCCGGTTTTTCTTCTTCTTTAAAAACATCGGATGAATTATAGGCATATATTGGCATAAAACAATTAAACTGCTGATGCAAGAATCCCGTTGAACTTGGGCCCGCATAATCTCGCTGTTGTAATCTTGTCAACCGTTTGATTCCTATTATCGCCATCTTTTCCGCTGGGGTTATGCAGAGCGTAGATGATCGATTTTGACCATATCAACAGTTCGTAGTCTGTATCGCACAGTACAACCCGCTACAAGATATTGTTTAAAACTCAGCCCATCACTTTCTAATATTATTATTGATAATTATTTAAGGGAACGTCTAAGCGCAATAAACTTATAGTGACGACAGTAAAACGTGGAACATGTTATTATGTTTACATTCATTGGAGATTAAAATCTCGTCAATGGTGCAAAACCCGTTCCTTTACATAAGGGACTCGTACGGGATATCTGAGCATCGTTCGCTCTGACCCGAATAAATATCCTAGCACATCAGTTAAATAGATCATTAGTGTCCGCAGAGCTTTATAAGAAAAGTTTAAAAAAGAATCTTAACACAAATGTGTAGAGATTAGTGACCGTTAACGGATAATTATTCCGATATCGTGAGATGCGGTCTGGTGTGATGTAGGTGCCCACACTCTTAACACGACATGGCACAATTACACAGAAGACAAACACTTTGAGCCCTGAAGATGATCTCAATAAAAGATCGAAACGTTGGCACGATAAAGAAAATGTTTTTCTGATACCTACATCACACCAGACCGCATCTCACGATATCGGAATAACTTAACACAAATGAAAATTTTTCAGATCATCTTCAAGGCCGGGGGTGTAATAGCACACAAATGACAAAATCTGTAAAATTCGATGGGATGTTGATTGTATTGTCTTTTTCTGTAGATAAAGAGAAGTATAGCTGATTATTTAAATTAAATGGGGATAATCGTAAAATAGTAATTTTAAGTAAAACTATTATTTTGTATTTAAATCAAACCATAAATGTTTTGATATTCTGATTCAACTGTCGTAAGTAATTTAAAATCGATAAGATTATATACAAAAATCAAACAAGGGAAGAAAAGCTGATTTGTTAAATTTTTTGAACTTTTAACAGTTGGTGTCGCAGGGTAATATGAAGTTTTAATGAACACAACAATTTCACCTTAAGAAAGACTTGAGAGCTTAAAGAAAATTACCTCGCTCTGCTTACTTCCCTGACGCCGCGTCACCGGCCAATGGGATTCTGTTTCCCCACCATTTTGATGTTTTTGTTAAATTCTTTGAACATTTACCTGAAATTTCAACCTTTTAGCTGTTGGTATTGCAAGGCGACAAATCTGTTTGGCAGGAAATTTGTAATTTTAACTGACAGTAGAATTTCGCCAGAAGAATTTCAGAGAAAAACCTGCCTCGCCCTGCTTATATCCCTGAGGCCATGCCATCCGCCGATGTGATTCTGTTTTATATTAGGTAACCTCTTTTAATACAGTACTTTAAGAAATGTTCGGTCGTTTCCCATCATTTTGGTCAACCTATGCAGTTTTGGCGTATAAAAGAAAGAAAGTGGAGAAAGAAAAACTGAAGGTTCATCTTCTTTTTATTAGATTTTTTGATAAGAAGATAATTTGATGTATTGCTAGGGAAAATATGTAAAGGAAGTTTTAATTTTAAAACAAATAGTTTTTGAGGTATGCCACCCAAGCATGTTAAAATAACTTTGAAGTACTATATTAGGTTTTGTTTTTTAAATAAGTCTAATTGACCGGAGAGAAGACATCAATTAACTAGGTGATTTGAAACATTCGAAGACAATTTTTCAAGCAAAGGCTAGAAAGCCGTGTTTGCTCTTGCTTCAAGGCTGGGCCCCGTTCGTTCCTTTTACACCGGCAGGGTGAATTTATTATAAACAAGCCTCTTGAAACAGCCCCTTTGCCAAACTTTGCTTTCTGTAAACACCCTTTGATACGAGCGAAGAGAAAATTAATATTTTCTTTCCAACTCGGCCAAACCGACTTGCAAAGGATTGTTTAATGTGAAGTTTTCAGAGATTTATTCAATACCAAAAATGGTCTAAACTGCTAGAATTAATTTGAACCTGTCCAATGTCGGGGAATACTTTAATCTCCGCACAAAATAAGGGGATTTAAGATGAAAAATATTTTGATTAAATCAAATTAACACTTTAATGTATTGCTTTAAGGACTTAAAGTGTACGTACAATTTGTATAATTTTGAAAAAATGAAATTGTTTCAGGTTGTACATTATTTATGAAGTTTTCATAAAAAATTGCTTTAAAATTCTTTGTTTTTGTTATAGAAACAACCATATTTTGTTTTTTAAAGGAACCACTATAGCGGCATTAAGTCGAGGCAGGTGGCAAAAATCAAACTTAAAATAAAAATAAATAAAGTTTAAAAAAATAACCATACTCAAGAAAGACCATAATGAAAAAATATTTCATTTCATAATAAAATTTTTAAAACAGCTTTAGTGTTAAAGGGTTATGTGCTCATGTTTGATATTTACCATATAGAATTTGGAACACCGACGTGTTGGTTAAGTAATTAAGCTAGATCATGAAGCTGTAGAACGTCGTGAAGTCATCAGTTTTAAAATACTTATGTCAAAATACCGTAGTTTTTGAAACAAAATTTTGTTTTTGGTATTGACTTAATAGGTAATCTGGCTAACAAAGGAAAGTAATTGCATACAACAGAGACGTTAATTTGGTTGTTATTGTTATTACGCTACGTATTTTTTATATTAAAAAAAAACAAAAAAAAACATTAGTACAAAGTGTGAAATTTTATTACAGCAACTGATTATTTTACTATAAGTGTATACCATGTAGATTCGGGATAATCGGCTTGTTTAATGTTAAAAAAACTGTAATATACCCGCCTTTAAATAAGTAGCTTTTCGGAACAAATTTAAACATTTTTTCCGACCCCTTTGCTGTAATGCTTCGATACAGATTTACCGAAGTAGGTAAAAGTTTGCAGAGGAACTCGTGGAAAGTTTCCTAAGTCTTTTATCTCATTCGGGCTGCACGTTTTAAGTGGGGCCGGAGTATCTTGAAAAAGTCTTGTGCGACCCCTTTCAAACGAAATTGGGCAAAGGGGTTCTTTCTGGTGGGGGGGGGGGCTCGCCTCCACACCCACTTTTAACAAATTTAAAGTCGATTGTAGTATTTAATACTTGCAAAGAAATCAAAAGTCGTTTGCTCATTTTATTTCACATTATCATATTTTATCTTTAAGAATATCTGGATAATAGTCACGTAGGGTGACGGTTCCGATTTTAAATTTGTTGACTTTAAATTACGATAAATATTTAAAAAATCACCAATACCAACAATCACCTTAACACGATACTTGTTTTGTATAAACTTAATGGTAATTTTTTTGGTCAAGGTTTGATAGTTCTGTGCATTAAAAAGTCAAAAGACACAATAATTACATATCCTAAAATGGCGGGTAAGAATTTTTTAAATCCAAAATATTTGAGTAGAGAATCATTACGAGTAATGAAAAATTGACGGTTTTGATATTTCAACTGTTCGCAAGCCCTGGAAACTTACCACGCTTCGCTGACCTGACGTCGCGTTTACTACAATACCTACAATATTTTGTGTCCGAAGTTGTACGGAATAGGCAAAATTATCAAGGAAGTTTTTACTTTCGTAACCGATAGCGTGGTATGGCTAGAAAATTTAAATACTAGTTGTATGATAAAAGAAATATGGAAAACACTGGTTCATACTGGAAGGCTCAAAGTAAAATGAGTGATATTAATTTTTGAATAAAAGAAACGAACTTAAATAACAAGTAAAGAAAACGACCAGCGTCTTGCCTTAGTGTTCTTATAACCATAACTCATCGCCGAATAGCCTCTTCCAACTTTTATGCAAAGCATTGGTTGGGATAAAAAATTCAGTGTCACAAGCGGGATTCGAACCCATGACTTTGGGTTAGATTCCTCGTTGCTCTACCACTTGAGCTACCGTGACTTCAGATACGAACTTCCCAATTGAAAAAAGGCAAAAAGAGGGGAAAATTCGAAAGAAAGGTTGGTGTCCGAGTGGATCGGAGTCGCTCAAGTGGTAGAACAGCGGCGTATTTAGCCGAAGGTCGTGGGTTCGAGTACCGCTTGGGGCACAGAATTTTATATCTCAACCGATGACTTACATAAATATTACACAATAACAGTTAAAATATGGAGTACTTCGAAAACTGCAATTTGTTCGTTTTTCATTATTTTGATTTTCCTATCTACAGCAGCTGTTCTATAATAGAAAACAACCAAAATACATGTTCACCACCAGGCACTTTTTAATAAAAATCTTAAAATTTTGACAATTATTTTAAGTCCAATATAATTTCCTCTGAAGATAAATTGAATACTATTGTAAGAACATAAGAAATGATAGTGAATATAAAATTAATGGCTTAAAGTAATAAATTCATTAAATATTTTATTATTGTATGTGAATAAAGAAATCTTCAGCAAACGAAGGAGTAGGCGTATTGCTCTCTCTTCAAATAACCATGACGCCACCGTGATTTGCTTATTGACATTTTACGAATTTATGTAATTAATTTGTAATTTAGTATCCGTTTTACAAATTAACTAAATAGGTTACTGAATGTAGTTTTAGGAATTATCAAAATATAACTTCCAATCATTGATAGGAACAATTTCAAACTTATTTGAGAAGTAAGTTAATATCGTTTACTTCCATAATAAGTTGACGTAATAAACAGTCTCGTCCAGTTTAAACTCTATGGTTTCAACGTCGAGCATATTGTACAATACACGATCGCTCTTTGACGGTGAACATCCCAATGAAGTGACTTTATAGGTGTTGTTAACGAGAATAAGGAGAGGGTGGATGATGTTGTAAGAGGGTTGTACACTGCTTGCGGGTTGCTTTTGCAAATTGTCTCTTCCGTTCGAAGCGAAGGGTGCGCGGGCATTGCCGGGCTTAATGCCGACTTAAGGCAAGCGGGATATCGCCTGTTAAATAAAGGCAAGGGGGAAGATATAAACGACAGACTAGTTTAATCTTGTAACCCACCCCCGTTAAATGGAATAAAGCGTGTTTAATCGATTTAAGCCTGGAGAACCGGCGTATTTTAACTCCTCGGATGTATAAACTTTACTGCTATTGTTTACTTACTAGTTTAAACAACAAGAAACCTACAGTTTATATACTATACTGAATTGCTTTTTAAACCACGAAATATGTAAGCAAATTCAAAGATAACTTTTCTGAGTAAAATAAGAAGCATTAGCTTCTCTTGATAATTTCTTAAACCAAAACAAACGACGATATACAACACAAAGTCAACATAAGAAAATAAACGTAGTTGTATATGCTGAAGCCATAACAAAAGTTGAATAATTAAAATTCTTATAAACTACGATAGTATGATAAGATACCAATTGAACCCGAACCACTTTTGGAAAATTTCAAACTGCCATAAAATAAGGAGCACTTTCCGAATAGTGGAGCATCTATCCCAGGCAAAATAATTTCTCAAGAAAGTCTCACCTAAACTTGTAATTGTTCTGGTGTAACAAATCTGGGAAAAAAGATTATTACAGAAATTTAAAATGATGGAGTGAGTGTGGTGTTACTTTCTAAAAGGATAGTTCCTACTCACAGTAAGTTGTTTTGCAACGATCCGGATTTCGAGCCTTTTAGCTCATCATCAGGTTAAAGGACTTTTACATCCACGTCTCTCGACGTGCATGGCCAAAGTGCTTCCCACCCATGGTCCCAAACCGGTTTCATTTGGCTCATATACCGAATGTTAAAACTTCCGCTAACACCTGATAACTATAAAAAAATTAAAATCTATTAAAACCATAGCAAAAACAATGGGTATCAAGAAATATTTATTGCTAGTTAAAAGAATAAAAAAATTAACTTTAAACGAATCAACAATAGGATCAGTCACCCTACCACAACCGAATCATTAGGTTTCCGTTGTTTGCCATACATTGGGAAAAAGGGTTTAGATTAGCTTTTAGAAGTACGGGTTCACTTAAAAACATCCTTTCAAAACCTAAAGACAGAGTAGACAATTTGACAAAAAGTGGGGTTTACCAACTCAATTGTAATGATTGTGATATTAAATATATAAAACAAAGTAGAGAAATTAAAACAAGAGTAAAAGAACACTTGCCTAAATCGAGAAAATTTTCGGAATTTAAGGACCATCTAAAAGAAACAAAACATAATTTCAATCCAAATCTAAATACAAGAGTGTTACGTAGTTTCAACAAAGGGAAAGAAATAGATTGGTTTGAGAAATTTGAAATTAAAAAATGTAAAATTGAACATGGTGACAAATGTATTAATAATATAACAGATTTTGATATACCTCCCATTTTAAATATGTATATAAATAGTATCAAACATCCAAATAATTAAAATTTTAATTATTATTTTTATTCTAATATTTATTTGTGTTATAATTGCCGCGTTTCGCACGTTGAAATCGAGCGCCATTAAAAAATCAGCTGTTAATTGGAACGTCGCGTTGGCGGAGGTATCAGCGGTTTCACTTTGGCAATGCACGTCGAGAGAGGTGGTAAGTCCTTCAATCTGATGATGAGCTAAAAGGCTCGAAATCCGGATCGCTGCAAAACAACTTACCGTGAGTAGGAACTATCCTTTTAGAATATAAAGATTTGGAGACTGACAAATGGACCGGAAACTTTAAGGTGACCGAGGCTATGTAGATTCTGCCAAAAAGGTTTCTACTCTTGGGGGAAAATCTTAATTCAGCGATAATAACTGAGAAGCTAGTTAAGTTGTTCATATAAAGCCAAAAAGATAATGCACATTTACCATAAATATAACAGCAATTATAGCCCCAACCGTTGGAACCATAACTAAAGGTTGCTTACCTCAACTACAAATTTCATAGCTTGGCCGTTATTAATTTATGAAATTATTATTGATCTAATGCCTTTTCTTGCAGGGTACTCACAATAGGTTATTGACTCAATAGGCAATTGAAAACATCTTTTTGGCAGAAGGTAAGCTCTGCTAATAAAAAGAAGGTTTCTACTGTTGGGAAAAGAAAAATTCCAGCCAATATAACTAAAGACCTAGCAGGCTCATGAAGGTGATAACCGTAAGTACAGGAGCTAACTGATGGACGCATTGCAGAAAAGTGCAGGTTCTACCAAGGGTTCGCAATAAAAATAGTTTTCTACTCGAAGGGAAAGAGAAGTTACTATGCCTGAATCCAGGAAACATATCTGAGAAGTTACAAAGGCTATGAATGTGTATGGCTATAGTGTCTATAGTTTTAGGAGTATCATAGTGGTACCTAATAAAAGTTCCTACCTAATTAGCTTTGCTGTAACTAATTTATCCGGCTATTACTGGTGTATTGACTATCCTTGTTGGGCAACACAATGTTAGGAAATGATTAAACTAATATTAATGCGACACGGACTCAGTTTTTTTTTTTTTTTTTAAATTTTGCATAGGGTTCTTAAGGAATGCTTTTCGAGCTATGGATATCATTCCACTGCAATGTGAATGTGAATTGAAACTTTCTGGTGTTTAACACGGATGGTTAACACGATACCAGAAGCTGGATAGTAGTCATGAGAAGAGGAACACTATCTTCCAAAATGATGACCGAAGTGTAAAGTCCTAAAGCTTGATTGTACTTCATTTCTGGTCGGCGAGCATAAAAATCGGGAACGAACAAACAACAAATGAGGTGATATAGTTTAAGAATGCTACTCAATTTTTAACGGATATTTCTTCAAGCTTCGACAGCAATGGAAACCATTCCATTTCGTTAAGTCTTTTTTTAAGCAGTTACGAATAGTCGTAAACCACAAGGCCTGATTGTAAAATATTCATGCTTTATTTTCGCAGGGCATCGCGATTAACTCTGGCAATTTATGATAAGATTAATACCTTTACCCTCCAGTTCGCATAATTAAAAATCAATGTCTTAAAGCCACCTATATTTGCATTGTAAAACTTAGACGGTTTTTGTATTTTTATAGAAGCTTCGTTAGTTCTTCCTGAATACATTTCAATATTTAAACAACAAATGTTTGTTTAATTGTTTGGGATAAAAATAAAATACAATTAAAGATAAATTGAGTTGTAATTAAATAAAACATGTTTTAGTAAAAAGAAGATAAAACTCACAGGTTTTAATTACATCATAGTAAATAAAAACACACGAAATATATAGTACATTTAGTTATGAAACGTATAAATCTTATTTATGCGTATTAATTGGAACATCACCCAAAGAATTTATGTCATTCAAAACATTGTATAGAACATAATTATCACCTGGGTTTCGCTAAATAGAAGACTAAAGAAAATAGTAGACAAAATATAGTTTAAATGCTTGCATTAATTATGTTTGCAAAAGCTTCAAATGAACTTTTGAACAAGGCATTTAAAATAATTAAACAGTTTTTAGACTATCAAGGACACAAATATTTTGATAAAAGACATCCGAGAGTTATTACAGTCTAGCAGGAATCTTCGAATCTGCTCTCCAAATAGAAAGAAAGAATTAATTCCGTTTTAATTAGCTCATGATAAAATTGTATTTCCGTTAATACCTTTACTTGTTAGTGTAATTATAATTAATTTTTTAAAATTATATTCTGAATAAGCGAACGAATTTTATCTCTTTTAACTTTAAGTTTACAGGGATGGAATTAAATTAAATTTTTACATTGTATTTTTACCTTACGTAAACAAGAAACACCAGTGCAATTTTATACCATTTGGTTTCTTTCCAGGGCTGAGAGGATGTTTAGAAATTGAGCTATAGATCACAGTTAGGTTTGTTTGAAGTCTACCTCAATAAGACGGTATTTCATTTGATATTAGTATTTATTGCCAGAGCTTTGGAGACATGCAAATAGGATCAGACCTTGAAGTTATTCAAGTTGGGACTTTAAAAATATAGCAAACTTCAAAAACTAACTTAATAGTAAATAATTTTTTTATATAAAATATGCAGTACATTATAAATACTATCTTCAATTCAGGAACATATAAAAATGAAATATTCGCAGGAAACATTGCAACAGTAAAGAAAATAATTATTTAGAAATCGTGAGATGCGGCCTGGTGTGATGTAGGCTTCAGAAAAACGTGCTGACGTTTTGATCTTTATTGAGATCATGTTCAGGGCACAAAGTGTGTGGATACTCTCGACACGACACACAAGAATGGCACAATTAAATAGAAGATAAACACTTTAAGCCCTGAAGATGATCTCAATACAGATCGAAACGTCGGCATGATAAAGGAAATATTTTTCTGAAACCTACATCACACCAGACCGCATCTCACGATTTCTAAATAATTATCGATTGATTAACGGTCACTAATTATCACACATTTCTACACGAGTAAAGAAAATATTGGAGAAAATACCAGTGGTATCACCCCAGTAAAGCGAAAAACATTGTTTACTATTAAAATGTTGTTCGTATAATTAATGTTAATCAATATCACTTTCAATATCATTTCGAAGGAGATCTCGTGGATATCGTCTCTTCAGTCGGGTAGGAGGTTTGAGGGAATTTGACAATATGTGAATATTTGGATGCGGTGATTTACGGGAAGGTGGAAGGGTATTGTGAAACTTTCGATAACGGCAAAGAATTCGAATTTCATCGTAGATTGAATGGTATATTTAAGTCTGTATGTGTAGTTTCATTTGATCCATTAAATAGAGCATCAAGGATTTTTCATGAAAATAATTCTGGGACAGTTTGGAAGCAGCGGATGTTGGAACACACTTTCAGTCCGTATCAGCTTGACTGTGGTGTGTTGCAAAGCAGCCTTTTACTTTTGAGAAGTAACTCTGAGCGTTTCTAAAGAATCGTGCAAAAGCCCTGTAGCGTGTCATAAACTTCTTGACATTTCAGTCATGAGTAGGAGCGTTCAGTCTGAGGTGCACCTTGTGTGCAGTTGGGAATGAATATTATTTAAGTAGACCAGAGGGGAAATCTTTTTACCGAAAGTGAATGTAATGTGTGGGTGGATATGTCTGTGTTAAATTTGATCCTATTATTTCCAGCCGAAACCTCCAACAACTCCTCACACTACTACAGTTTTTGTATGAAAAGTATTCTAAGTGTAGTGGTTTGAAGATGTGACGGCATGTCAACTGTATAAACCTTGTATAGTGTGGGTAAATGCAATCCTGAGGAACAAATGCAGGAATAGGGAAATATTTTGCAAGGGAATTGCCTTCAAGACTCCGAAAAACCGGTCAGCGGAGGGAAGGATGCCCTTGAGCTTGAAAGTCAAGTCACACCCGATCAAAAGCTTGGCTTTTATTGTACAAGAAAGTTTCCAGAACAGTACTGCCCAAAATTAGGGATGGTTAGGGAAGGATCGGACCACCTAGGCTTGGCCTATGGCGTCCCTCGAATGCGTGTGGCCGGTGCGGGCGAATCGTTGACTGAGACCTTTGACCGTAGACAGTGCTCACCTAGGGGGTGGGTAGCAATCTCACTTAAATCCGAAACCGTTGCCGGGGCGTTTCCCGGAAGTTTCTACTCTAGGGAAGCCTCTATACTCAGAGAGATAGAGTGCGCCATCTCTATCTAGGGAGTACGCGGGTCGGGTGGCCGATGTAAGTCGGTCAGCCGGCCTTGCGTGCGACACTACCCGTTTTTGGCGAAGTGCAGGTGTGGCGGTAACAACCCTTCGGGGTGCGAAACCACTACACCGTTGTTTCGACGACGGTGCGTCAGCTTGCAGTTTGGGAATCGGCCTGTCCGGTAGGGGCTTATAGCCTAGGTACGGACATTAAAGATCCTCAAAGTCAGCCAGACGTTGAGTACAGAAAGGGAAATATGCCCAAAATTAAGAGAGGAGATGTTAATGTCTACCACGCAATGGCACTGTTGATAGTTGGATGGCAATGGCACAAACCAAATTTAAGATTATATTTTCAGGATTTAGAACTGGAAGAATTGTTTTGAATAGGAGTTTTTTTTTTATATTCTTACCCAAAATGGAAGTTAATCTAACTAAAAAATCTTGATATGTAAATGAGTTGCTATTTATAAATGCTTTACATATAAAAGTAATAAATCTAAAAATAATATTTAGAATTTAATAAAGAAAGTACTAGTTTTAAAGAGCTTTTACATAAAACGCAACTAATATTTAAAAATAATTTATTTATAAAGACGATCAACCTCTAGCCTTCATAGATAATATTTATAGTGAGAATTAACTTTTACTAGTTAGGCTATTAACTCGTAAAAATTGAAATAGTTTGTCAATGTTCTCTTTTTGATTTCTTAACATTTGATTTATTGAATTTGATATATTTACGGTTCTTTTATTATTACAGCTAGGGAGGTCTGTTAGTGAGCGTTTTACAGTTAGGATTTTTTCAGTTTTTGACACTTAGGTGTTGTTTGTGTCGTGGCATCAATTAACCATGGGTAAGGCCAATTCTTAGTCTTGTTAACACCGCTTCTGCAAATCTAAATTGTCTAATTGATGATTTTCAAGGAGTAACACTACTTATTTCGTTTAGCTTGTCCGTTACATTGTTACAAATTTGTTGCCAGGGTAACCAAATTTTGGTTTGGATAACGCTTACTACGTCTTATGTGGCACTGTTTTTATTGGTAAACCACTCTGGATGGCCTCTTTAGCAGCTTGGTCTGCCAGTTTGTTTCTTGCTATTTGACAATGGCTAGGCATCCATGAAAAATGTGTCATGAATAGGTTTATCAGTAAAGTTATTTTTTATTGATAAACGTGCTAAAAGTGAATCGGTGCATGTGGCTATTTTATAATATGATGGTACTATTATGTTTAGACATTCGTTTATGGCAATCATCTCCGCAGTAGAACCGCTACATACATTTGAGAATGAGAACATGTACCTCTTACATTACACTGGTTCCTGTTCCTGAAGAGCATTTGGACCCTTCTGTTTATAGCAAAAAGTCGTATGTGTTAGTTTGTTTAATAACTCTAAGAATTCTTTGGTGTATATATTCTCTGGAGTGTTACTTAAAATATTTTTTGTGAGTGATAGGCATATTTTGGGAGTCAGAAGTACTCAGGTGGTATTTGATTTATGCTATATTTCAAAATAGGGGGTAGAGTGATGCCGAGATTATGTAAACTAAAAGATGCACGGATTGCATAAAGTTTAATTTTATAGTTATTAATGCCTGATGAAGCAACAAATATTACAAATATGTATGTGTAATAATAAATGTGTGAGACAATGTTTTATATTTTCCTTATTAATTATATTTTATGATAATGATTGCCTTAGTGGTGTTGATTTAAAGTTAAGATTATTTTAAAAAACTCTTGGCTTTTGTGTTCGAACTTATTTTGAAATGAGTTAGACACAATGCGAAGGACAAATTGAGTTAATGAGCGTCGAAGTTTAAGCCAAATCAGTCTCATTACCAGGTAGAATATATTGAATATTTTACGTTTAGTGTATATTAGTCAAATATTTCAGAAGTAAAGCGAAACGGCTTTTAGAGGATTGGAAAGCGTCCAAGTGCCCCACGAGTTGTGACTGACAAATTACCTTCAACATATTGGATACACGTAAATCGATAGGAAACGTTTGGTTCAAGTATATTACGTTGGAATTGCAAAGGGGCTCGTTACCCTTTACATCTGTTCAATTATAGATAAATTTCCTTTTCATTTGAACTTTGAAAATAAAAATAAAAACGTTTTTTAAAAGAGAATTTTTTGTACTTATGGATTTTTGTACATCGGTAATGAGGCTTGAAGAAAGAGCTGATATGCAATTGGATCCTGTATGTTTACAAATTTATGCAACGGCAGGGCCATTGAGATTGTTGTGGAGATATGAGCTTAAGACGTTAATATAGGGGTCGATCCGGACCCCGGAGATACATTACCGAACGTGACCACATAACCCCTCAAATATTTTAATGTCCACAGTCCCACATAAAAATTATTTATGACGGTCCTAGCCGATATTAACTAAAATGTTCTTTATATCCCCACGGGCATAAAGTACATTTAGGAAAATAAATGCGGTTAAACAAAGGGGGAAAACGTTGCAAACAATCCCTGAAACACAAACCTTTTATACATAATTGGAAATTTTTTGGTAACAAAAGTAATCGACTGTAATAAAACACGTATGAAAACGGATTAATGAAAATATAAAGTAAATAAATTTTTTCATTAAACATTTTTAATATCATAGGAAATTCCATGGGCATTGGGTTTGAACAAAGAACCACTGAGGATCAGATACGACCTTCGGACGCCATTACGTTCTCAACCACTGCGGCTCTTTGAAAATAATAAGTAATAAATTATATTGCTGTATAAAATGTTTGTTTTTTTAATTCTTGGCCACATCCATTTTAATCTGTGAAACAGTATTCAAAGAAGTACGATATGTAAGTCTGAAATGTGCAGTGTGTCATTCACAGGCCTCTTTTATGTATCTTCGTTTAATATCTGTCCTGATACTTTTTCACGTGTTCACATCCCGTATACGGCCTGATAGGGGTCCCCTTTTCTCTGGTAATCTTCTTTTCGGATATGACTGGCCCTATGTGTGCACACAATATACCATTTTCCCCAACCCACGTTATGCTACGTCGTCCCCATATAATAGTCTTCAAATTATCTTTTACTACGTCCGTCTTTCCACCCTTTTATACCCGCCTTATCCCTTATTGTCATATCTAATAAATGCCAGTTTCATATTTCGCCCGGTACAGTTTTTTAAGCCTGTTTATAGAATTTTTAATGGAATTTGTATGTTTACCTTCTTGATGGAATTTCTTCAGCAGGTTCAACATCATTCATCTGAAAGGAAAAAAAAAATTAAAACCACTTGTAAACAGACCAAAAAATTACTTTAAAATGGATAACTTTCATGCATTATAGACAAAATGTAATAAATATATAATCCCCCGTGTTCTTCTTGTTTTATTTTAAAGGTTTTCAACCTTTGCCCTTTAAAAGACCCATTCCAATCATGTGGGTTGCTAATTGCTTTTAAAGCACACACAATACCTACTTAATCAATTGTAACGGGTTAATAGTTTATCAAGGTTAATTGCTGCGAAATAAGGAACAGAACAAAAAAGTAAACTCCAGGCTTTTACCTTAACTGATGAGCGAATCGCTTTGTGCATTCTTCGATAGATATTTTATTAAATTTATAACTTTCTTTTCAAAAATTTTAAATTGTTAAAAATTACGCTCTGTTGTACTCAAGCAGACATTTACTAATTATGCTTCACGAATTTTTGAAATAGAAATATATTCTTAATAATTACAATTCCATTAATTGATCTTTTTACGTAGGTGTTTAGTTGAAATGAAAAAGCAGCCGAAAGTTGTGGGTTCGAATCCCGCTCATGACACTAGCGTTTTCTTGTCAATATTATTAATTGAACGAAGTAATTTGGTCAATGAACCATTAAATATAATGAAAATAATTACAATGTTTTATTCTCTTGCGTGTTTTGATAATTCTATGATATGATACATCTTCCAGTTGTACGGAAATAGTTGTCCTTTGGCTGGTGATGTAACGCCAAATTTTGCAGAGCCGAGATATTTCCCGTAAAATCTGCAACGAGCTCGATTTAAAATAAGAAAAAAAAGTTCCTTACAAGATAAGTTACTTCTTATTCCCAAGAGCCTGGATAGACAAAAAATATCGTACTTGGCCCGTGTCCAGGATACCATGGTTTAGGTCCTTTACGAACTCATAAAACGAGACGGAATCTTCCTGCAACCGATCCATTCCTATATGGAATTTCCGAAGAGAGAGAAATTGTATAGATTATGTTTTTATTGTAAAAAAACACTGCTGGAGGGTCTTCCAAGTCCTTTAACATAACTAGAATATATAACAAAAAAGTAATCCACGTATGCTTAGTTAAAATTATCTTCTTTAAACTGATTACCTTGCTGCTCTCTTGATCAATACATAATATTTTAATTATAATCCCTGTATCTCTATATTTGTTATATTAACTTTGACCCATAGTAGTTCATTTGGTGAGGGTGAAGTTGAAGAAAGTTTGTTAAAATCGTATTATTCCTTCGGGCTCCTTATTTTCCCTCTTCCGCCCCCACTGGGAAGTTTCGATCAAAAACTTCTTGTTCTTATTAAACGAAGACTCATTATTTCTATTTTATCTACACAGAAAGTTAATGTATAATTTGGAATAAATTCGTTATTCCCGGCGGAACTCAATCTTGCCGCTTGTAAGAAGGATCATTAAATTCCCACTAGAACCTTGCTTCTCATTGCATATTCAGCGGGACGGGACTCCTTAATAAAGCCGGAATAGACAAAGCTTCCAGGATTAATCCTGACTCAGGTAAATATTTCCGTGATGTAGGAGGAGCTGTGACATAAATCCTACAAGTAAGGATCGGCTGACCCAATTGAAAGTGAGCACGACTAATCCGGTGAACACGAATCCTCCTGTCCATTTGTCTTTATTAACTGAAAGGGGTCTCAAACAGGGACAGGAGGGCAATTCTGTTTTTACCCAGGTGATTCTCATCCATCACAATACACCCAATTATCCGATTATTCTGTTTGGAAGATGCTGGCGAATTGGTTTTTTATAAAAATGTTTTTGTTATGTTATAAAAAAGCTTTGCCAAAACTACTTAGCACCACAATACACATATAAAACAATATTATATAAATGGAATCACACAACAACACAATAAACCATGATTTTTAATACGAACCATTGAAAGTTATTTATATTGCTACTAGACTAACAAATTTCAAGGTTATGAACACATTGTAAACTCCTTAATCAAATATTTATCTTTTTCTAAATTGCAATGCAAAAAAACACCATTATTTCCTCCTGACATAGCATGACGAAATTCTTGCAGTGCAGCGTAAAAACGGGTATAGCATAGAAATCCGGTGGGATTTTCGTCTAGTCATTTCAATACTGGGAACACCTTCATCGATCAAGTTCAATGATCTGATGAAAATTACTCACGGTGTGAGCCAGGATGCGTACATTACCCACCATCAGATGAAGTCGTTAGTAGGCTTAGAACACCGGCTAAGATTAGATCTTGTTGATTTGTCAGAGGGCCAAGTCGAATATCAATCTGAATCAACCAGGCAACGCCTCCTGAACTTCACAAATACAAAGCATTGTATTAAGTAAACTATGTTAAAACACCTCTAAAAGAAGGTTATTAAGTTCAAGTTCAACAGATAAAACAAATCGAAATTGTAAGTCAGCCTGTGTCTGTGGTATACACTATCTATCGACCTACAGTCTTAAATATGAAGCTCTTTCTTATATCCCTGATGTCGCGCTGTACAGATAACCTTCAAGGCTAACTTTCTATAAGCAGAATAATTTACATGTTTATTTTCGTTGATGATAACTGAAAATTTATTCGAAAATTCGAAATGAATAAAGAGTGCACATTTTGAAAATATCGCCCATAAAATTGTACAGCATGGCCAAGGGGAAGTGTTTCAGTCAGAGGCAATTAGGTTTGGAAAAATCCTTTGATAATGTTGTAGATAGCAAGGTTTTAAATTACGCCTAGATTCAAACCAAAATACCCAACTACCATTCGAAATAGTTAATTCCTGCTTTAAAAAATTCACGTAGGACTCGGGCTCAAATCTTAGAATCGGAAAGCATCCGGTTCTTGCCTTTCCCTGCTTATAACCCTGTCGTAACGCGATCTGCATATAGTCTCTCTATTCAATGGTACCTTTTGGTAAAGTTTCCTTTCAAAACAACGAGGAAGTGGATATCATTTTTTATCATGGCGTTTGAAATAATATGACTGTCTATTGATGGTATGGACTGATTTTTAAAGTCCAGACCGAATTTAATTCTCACGTACTTCCCGTTAGGTAAAAAGTGATAAGTCCAATTTATTTTAAGCAGGGATAAGGCGGGTCGGGAGAACTCATTAATCTTATCTCTCGAAAGGGTATAAAAAACAGGCTATAATCGTTTTCACGGCGACCCGGCTTTATCATGTGACAAACTAAGCGCTGAAGCACCTAATGGCGGAAATTGCATACATTTATTTTTACTTAGGAGAGGCGGAAGGTGGATTATAATGCACAATTTCAAACTTTATCATTATCGGCATTATACGTCGGAATATAAAAAAAAAACGGAAAGAACGATATGCGTCTATTTCGCGCAGAAAAAGAGCTTTTTTCATAGATATTCTTGCAGACCATAGAATTTATATAAATATTATACATGAATTCGAAATTATGATGTAAATTGTACGAAACAACAATGCGGAATTTAAATATTACTGTTGAAAAACTAACTTTTTCTTCGTTCTGCATTCATATCGACGTTTTTCCTCTACAACACTGGGTGAAAGTTTAAACGGTTTCCCATAAAAGCCGAGGAATTAACAAAAGAAGCTTTACTACAAACACTTTACAATGAACTCGGAAACAACAAAACCCCTGAGGTAACAGCTTTTTCCTTTTTACAGACGTTTAATCAAACGTTTATTAACTAAAAACTAAATGTCAACAGTTCTTCGTCACGTGGGACGGTGTAATTTCACCAAATAATAAAAAAAAAACCTCTGAGATCTGAGTAGAAATTTAACATAAGGGTGTTTTATTGTTAAAAAAGAAAAGGTATATAAATGTTAAAATACTTTCCAAACTCATTAAAGGTTCAAAAGAAATGCGTTAACAAGAAAGACAAGTTTTTCTTTGCTTGTGGTTATTTCCGGCATAATCGGCGTTGGAAAACTCCCTCATCTAGATCAACTTTGGGGGGAAAGACGAGAGTAATTAAACTGAAAAAAACCCGGATAAATTCCCTTGTGCGGTTGGTTTATTACAAGCTTCGATGTATGTAGTTAAAGACATTTAAAATATTTATTTGGGCAAAGGTAGATTGTCAGGTGCAATGGACAAAATGTTTGTACACTATCACTAATTAATTATGCAATAAAACAAGTTTTATAACTAAAAATAAATATGAAAATACTAGGTTCCTCTTTCAAAAACTTGCACAAACTTCACATTGACTTCGTAAGTCGAATAATCGATAATGAACGTGCTCTTCTGAAACGATCACATACAAGAGGTAATAAGTTGATAAGCGGTTTGGATAGGTTTTGGTACACATGAATTTTCTATAAACTGAAATATTTTCTATACATCTTTCCATGCTTAAAAATCGAGGTGCTACAAAGCATACTCGGAGATGAGCTAACTACAACTGGCCCCTTACGACGGAGCTTTTATGCAGTCCTTTATACAGATGACCTACTGCATCCCAGTGCCTTCATTTCCAATACGTAACTGTATTGTAATTTTGTTCAGCTCGAATCCTGTAAAAGCCACAACCAAGGACACTTTGAGGTTTTCAAAGGAATAAGAGAAAAATAAAACTCAACGAGGAAAAATAGACAATGTATAATTACACTAAGGAGACACATTTTTATTCCACAGTACATCAACTCAAGCTAAAGTAGCGCCTTATATCAGACTGCCCTGGAACCTCCTCCTAAAACTTCAGAGAAAAGTTCATTTGATCGAAACTTCAGGACAAATCTGTTGTTATTGGACGGAATGCATACCATTATTTAAAAAAACAAACAACTCCTACTGGTAACAAAGAACAATTTTGGACATAGGCAATTCGTTATGACTGTTAAAACCAATGTTGAACAGTCAGTTTAGACTTGCGTAGGGAAACTATGGGACCCCATCAACCATGTTTCCTTTTAATCAAAAGTCCTCAGACATTATTCAAAATCCCCTTATCGTGCCAAAATCCGAAATTCATTCCAACATTTCGCTCTTTTCTAAACTACAATATGCGTCTTCAGGGTGCAGAGCTGGCCAAAATGTTGTAGCAGATTAATTAGTGTATACTAATTATTTTAAAACTAACTAATTATATTACGAAAGTGTAATAAGGAAGTTTATGAAATATTATAGTGATTTGATAAATCATTTATTCTAACGTTTTAATGTTATTGCATTCCGGTAAGCTTATCAGAGATTGATAGTCTGGTTTAAAGCCCAATATATTTTAATTAAGCAGTTATTCTAAAATTTACTTATTAAATAAACTTTTGCTAAACACACTTTACTTCACACAGAAATATGTATGTATGTGTAATGAAGTAACTTGGTCAATTGACCACTAAAACATAAATGGATTAATATTTACTAAGTAAAAGAAGTATCAATTCACTAACAGCTCCCCGTGGCAACTTCCTAAGTCGCTGAGAATCGAACCCTGATTACAAGATATTTGAAAATTGCTAAAAGAGGGAAAATTCGAGCGGTTGTAGGCTGAGTTGGAGAGTTGGAGGCCAGAGGATCGATATCTCAAGTGATAGAGTAGCGGCGTATATAGCCGAAAGTCTGGGGTTCGAATCCCACGCTTGGCGATGACTTTTTTTCTCAACCAAGACCTTGCATAAAAAGAATAATCAATTGAAAGAGTTAACTTTGTCAATTGACCACTAAAACATAAATAGATGTATACATAGTATTCACAATGAAACTATTGGCATAATTTCAATACGATTCTTTCTATCTGTATTGTCACGGTAAATTATACAATTTCACTGCTTGTAAGTATTGTGGCTGCAGAAAGATTTTGTGGGTAATTTAGTAAATTGTATTTGGAAACTGGTAACGGGGCAAAAACTTGTCCTGTCCCCTCGACAATGAATTTTCTCTCTAATCTACACCGAGCCCTCAGGCCATTTATCGATTAACCTATCATTATTGACAAAAGACGAGTAAGAAGATTCAGGCGTATAGGAAATGGACTGTAATTTCGAAGTGGATTTAGGGTGTAGTGACAAATAGCGTACTAAGTTGTGTTTGAGGGGAACTCGGGTCTTGCCAGTACATATAGATACGCGGTTCAATGGCCAACTTAATGGGATCCTCTAGCTATAAAAGGAGCTCATAAAAGAGGTTCCTACACCCTTTCCTTCGACCCTAAGCCTCCTCCCAAATATCAATAATGGATAGAACTGCTATCCTCCGTTTGGAACGAATATATGTATTCATATGCAAACCAATCTCAATGAAAATTCCACGCTTCTTAATAGCTAGGCCTTTATTCACACTCTGCCACTGAACTGCGAATGACAAGTTTCAACGAGAGAAATATATTTATATACATTTTCATATGATATGGCATCTAGAAGCTAGAAAACAAAAATCTTATTTTTCACTCCTCAATGCATGCTAAATTGAACATTGAACGAAATATTTATTAAACCGAAAGTTCTAGGTCCGGGGCTATATATAACTGACTGAAATATAACACACTGAAAGTTCCGGCACCCACACATAATCTGTTTGAAAACCTATCACGTTTTAGCACAGAAAAAGTGCACATAACCTATTGCTTTATACTTTTTAGGATTGTTGAAATAATGAGTTTTCTAATTCTTCTTTGTTCTCAGCTCTCTCGCTTTTTTGCAGCCTTTAGGAGACATTTCAATAAGAGCTGGTTTACATTAAAGCAGAACATAATTCACCCAACTTGGGTCCAAGGGTTTGTTTGTTGAATTTGCTTTACTTTCTCTTTGATAGCAGGTCGCGTGGCTTTTTGAGAATTTTTAGAGTTTTATTAGCAAATAAGGCGGAAAGCTGCAGGATGTGTGGATTGAATTCTGATTCGATATTTTGGTGAAAGCTTTAAGCCATGTCTCAGAATCTTTAATAAAAGGTAGGTTTATCAACCAATCAATCAAGGTTGGTTTGAAAGTTTAGTTAAAACCCATAGTTCAATGTACTGGTCAACTGGTTTTAGTATGATGGTATAAATGAGTCGGTTTTGTCAAAGGGATAAAGACTTTTCTATTGGAAGAAGAAACTTGTACAAGCCTGAACGAGTGATGTACTGATGGTTAAATTGTACCTTTTGTGTTTAGAGATGTTTAATTTTCTGAACCTCTGCCCTAGAAAACAGAGATGAGTCTGTAGGTTTCGGTGAGATAAAGGGGATCGTTTCGATCAAACAATTCATGGTGTAACCATTGTCTAACGTTGTACAACGCTATCTTGTGGAACTCTTGCATCGACTTTATGCAAAAAAGAGGACAAGGATCTAACGCAAACTCTGTGAAATATCTACCAGCCTATTTGAATATTAGACAGTGTGTAAAGAGTAGGATGTCCTGCTTCCAGAGTAGGTCTTGACTGGATCGATAACCTGTTCCACATCGAGAAAGGTCCCCTTGCTTCATGTCTCAAGAGACGGTGCAATAAAATCCATACTCTTTTTGTATAGTAGAGCTTGTATACGAATCAATGGTCCGGTATGTATGAAAAAGTTAAAAGGTTTATTTCTTGTGACATTTTTCACAGATTTTTTCAAAAATTTGTAATAAGCTGATAAGACGGTAGTAATTTGGAAGATGATGAGTTCTTTCACTTTAAGGATTGGTCGGATACTGCAGAGCTTTCAATGCTTTGGAATACAAATGGTGCAAAAGGTTGCGTATAAAATGTGGCGAAGAAAACCGTCGTCATTTTGTTCTAAATTTTGTAAATCAGGTCTGGCACAGTTCGAATTTTATATGTTGTGTGAGTATCGATATTATAAATTGAGGGAAAATTATAAAATTTAATATATTGATTTACAAAAATATAGCACTTTAAGTTATCGATTTTTTACTTCATCTTATAACTGCCATGAAGCATTATAGAACTTAACAACTTTCATGTAATTCATAAAAAAATATGATTTGATTTTGATCAAAACTCGTGAATATATGGATATTTATATAAATATCTATATTGAATCAAGCGTATTCAAAGAGAATCAAAAAAGAAAAAATAGGTACTAGCTCAAAATTAAAGGATTTACTTTTATATCCGACGAAAGCGCCCAGATCATACGGTTGAAGTCCTCCCCTACAGTTAGAAATGTTGACTCCCTTGGCTTTACCTATGCCATAGAACACTGATTATATATAGAATCCATTTTTCACCCCTCTTATCGTTATCTGGCCGGCTTGACAGAATATCACAAAAAACGAGAAGAAAATGCGGCCTGTTTAATTTCTGCGGCTTAACGAGCCCCCGAGCCAAGTATGGCGTACAGCTAATGTCCAGATAAAACGAAAAGTAGTTTTGCGATACGATGAGCATCCCAGCTATCTATAGAGTTCGTCGGCTTTACTTTGTCTTCCATGAAAAAAAAGATAAAATCCCATTAAGATTTAACCTGGAATGTTACTTCAAAGCAATGACAAATCATTAATTTATACTCAAACTTAAAAAAATATATAATATTTTATTTTTACAAATAACGTACGACGTTGAAAAAGCCCTTTGTGTAGAGATCTGTCGAAACAGATAAACTGATGATTAACGCTGGGTACTCATTTTTACACCTCACTACACAATATTACAGTTTGGTAAATTAAACATAAATATAGGCACTTTATCATGAGAATTTATTGCCAGAAAGCCTGAAACACGAGATACGCACAAATTATGTTTTTTTTTTTTAATCGGTTCGATGTACTGGGGCTTATTAAAGGGTTCATCAGATTACCATCAATCTCTCTTGTTTCAGTAACAAACGTATCTGGTGATTCTCACTATGCCCGAAAACCTCAGCCATTTTTCTATAAATCAAAGGAGTTATGTGTAAATCGAGTATCAAAAAGTCTTTGTGAGTTACGTGGTCATACGTTTACAACGTGGGTTCTTCAGAGAGTTAACTTTCAAGAGATGCATAACTCACAAAACTCTGAAAGAAAATAAATTAATCGAACATTTTTTCTCTTTAGTTTTGATTAATTTTTTTCAAATTTTGAATTTAATTTTTGCAAAATTTTTCAATTAATCTTCATAGGGAGTTAATATAATTGATTCGAATTATATCCCTTTGCGATACCTGGCACAATGTTTTCAGCAGGATATGAAATATAAGGAAATATTAAAGCTCAATCTCAACGCAGTGATGTGTTTGCGTTGCGGATATTCGGAGTAATACCGGAACATATTTCATACGCTCCCTCAACTTTGGAACTGTAATGAAATCTATTTACAGACGTTAGAAGATGGATGAGTATTTACACCGGTGACATGCATTCCTACAGATCCGTCTTTCCAACGCTACATAATCCTTGAAAACATCACCCTGAATCGATCCAGCCCTTCCGAGGGAGAATTTATCATTCCATTAACTAGAGGGTGAAAGGAAGGGAACACCCACTCACCTTGAAAAATGATTATTGAAAACATGCCATCCCAAATATATTTTCAAGCAATAAATTGTACCCTTATTACATGATGGTGCGCTGATAGGAGTCGAGCATAGGAATCTACACAATCAATAAGTACCTCAGACAAAAGGACAAAAAGAAAATGAGGGAACAATGGAACTCGCATTGGACAGAAACAATGCAAGAACTTTCTAGCAAACTTTGGAAAGAAAGAGGTAACACAATGCGTTAAAGAAAACAGGAATAAACAGCGAAACATGTCAAGATTCTTAACACGGTACTGCTAACTAAATGTGCATCTGAAGAAGATTGGCATAACCAAACACGGCAAAAGCCGATGCTACCCAGAAACAGAGGAAACACCAACACATCTACAAACAATGGTTCTACATTTACAATGTAACAGATAAACAGCCCTTAAAGGGTGCAGTCTATACAACGACTAATACATCTACCCATCTATCTAATAGTGAATCTATTGATTAATTTCAACTCGTATTGTGATGCATAAAAAATCGATATGCCTCGTATACATGCACAAGAGAATATGCTTCGGTATGACGTCATGCAAACATGCTGTAATTAAAAAATCACAAGCAATATATGAAAGCTTAATATAACGGGCGTCGGTGGCCTTAACCACGATTACACCCAAACAAAGATATGCACATAATAATGGATATTTTTACAGATAAGTGTGATAGTACGTGTAAGCAGCATGTGTCTGGTACTGAAAGAACTAGCCAATCGTTCCTATTACCCTGATGCGAACAACTTCAAGCAATACCGGGTTCAGTCAATGTTGTGACCGATTGAACCTTTTTTAGTGTAAAGAATTTGATTGGAAACGTTATGAGTGAACTAATAACCACGGAATTTAAAGGACCAAGAAGCCCTGGTTCTCAACTATAGTGGGACTAGACGTCTAACCTCGTGCAGGTAACCATAGCTGGTGGTTCTTATGAATCAACGTGAAAAGTCTTAATTCACCATTCGCAGTAGTTAGGGCGTCGTAAAATCTTCTGGTTTCAAATGGAAGACCGTGAACTTTTGTTTGAGACAACAGGCAGCCAATCTCACAGTCATTGCCAAATATATGTGAATTTTTGGGGCTAACATTACGATATAAAAAAGTCTCACATATCTTTACAGGAAAATAGAAAATATAGTGTGGCAATTGTCTACCTAATAGTTTTAGAAACAAATTCCGGTTTATTTTTAATCAAAGCAAGTATAGGTTTAGTAATTTTGTTTGAGTAATGAATTAATCCCTTGTATGTGGCTACAAAATTGTATGAGAATGGAAATTGAGCTGAGATCCGTGGAAGTTCTGAGTCCTGTGGGGCTTTAGGCAACTAACGTAGGGTTTATGACCCTTTATGAGTTGTTCCTTTAAGTTACACCAGTCCTAAACATCCTAAGAAAAAATAAAATAGCGACGTTAAACAAATAAAAGCTGGAAATTAATTAAAAAATTATATTAAAAGATATAATTAATTCCTTCTAAAATGTATTGGATAGTGACTTATAAAGGTCGTTTTTAATATTTCCGAATAGTTTATGCGTAGAAAAGCAAAGTTAGAATCATTAGAAGGGATTATCGATAGATGCCAATCAAGTATGGAGTTGTTGTATCTGACCCAAATTTTCCCCTCGGTTACCATTATGGGCATCGGCACTAAAATTGATGCCTTGGAAAAATCCAATCTGCATTGTAAGCAGGGGGGTTTATTGCCCGGAAATAGATTCTGGGAATCTATTGATCAAATCTGAATAGCTTCAGCGTACTTAGAGACAGTGATTGCGTAATCACTCTTGAAAATTGGGAAAGCGCTTTCCATGTCGGGGGAGAGAGGGTGATCTTTCTGCTTCAGGGAAAAGAAACGGTTTACGCATTTCGGACTATTGTCTGACAAAAAGACGTAATTTGATTTTAAATTATATAACGTCTATTTGAATCGTACAAAATTATGGTTCAATACAGCCTTAAGGCAAAATAAACAATAAATTTTTTGGAATAATTATACAAGCTTGATTAATGAATAATATTTAGGTATTCTGGAATGATTTACTGCTCAAAAACATCTGTACTCTTATTTATGTTATGTATTTTGATTTGAGCGTATGTCAGATGGACAATTTCTTTTACGGCGAAGAGGAATGATGAATTTGCATTTAAATGTTTGTTTTTTTGTTATTATATTGCAAATGGTAACTTTTTTCAACATCGTTGACCCGGAAAGGAAAAAAGGTGCGGAAATAGTCGTAACACGGTTCCATCTGAAAAGGAAATTTTCAACCAGCGGTAATCGTTGTACCTCCACATGCTACGATCCTCTCACATAAATAGAATTCATGTCGTTCGACAGTATCGTCCCGCTCGTACTGAGATAAATGGATCTGTTTTTATCGCAAGTAATAAACTTGAATAGATAACGTTATTTAGCGTTTATTAAAGCACGTAAAATATCATTTATGGATCGATTAAAAATAAATAAAGTTAGGTGTGTTCAAGCGAATCAACTAGATAAGTAAACTATTCCGAGATTTTGCAGTTTTCGATCATGGAAAAGCGGTTGCTTTGCTGCAATTAGACCACAGGAAATAACCGTTTATACCGAGGAAATAACTTACAATAAGAATGCGGGGAAAATTACTTCTGTTTTAACGGTTAAAATGATAAAGCATGAAAGTAATAAGAGAACCGGACAAAATATTCATTTGTGTGAAATGTACAATGTTAAGATCAGTTTTTCTCTTTCATTTGAATATTTTCTCTTTGTAAGGTTATTTTCGTTTTGACTTGTTTTAAAAAGTTATCTCAAGAAGATTCAGAAAAGGATTTGAATTATTTAATTATAAACTAGGACTCCCTAGCACCGAAAAGAAACTTTTTTATTGCGAAAGTATGTGTATGAGGCAGATGGAGGTCTTGGAGGAGGAAAAAGTTTTTTCCCCCGCTGTCTAATTAGAAGGGAGGAGTATAGTCATTACGAGGGTGAGTCAGTCAACTTAGGTCGGAAATGACCGACAACTTCCCTGCTCGTCCATTGTTCGGCTCTCGAGTTCTCATTGAGGGGAGTGAAGACTTCCTCAAAACTTCACCCGGGGCTCCGACCGTTATCAACAATCTTGAGCACAGATAGAAGGAAATCTGCCGTATTTATCGAAGGCCCCGCACAAGGCTCAAACTCGGCTTTTATTAATTAATTCGGTTGAAGTATTTTGTGGGATTGTGGAACTGCGGGAAACGCGATTTCAACAGGATCCCATTTAGATGGGGAAACAGTTTATATAGTTTATAAATTATAATAATTGGAGCAATCGAGACAAACACGATACAGTTGAGAATTTTTGTATGGCGTTTAGTGACCGTTAGTTAATGATTATTTGGAGATCGTGAGATACGTTCTGGTGTGACGTAGGTTTTAGAAAAACATTTCTTTGACGTGCCAAAGTTTCGACCTTTATTGAGATCATCTTCAAGTCTTTGGATTTATAAACATTATTTAAATTCTACATTTGTGAAGATGTGTCATTCTATGTTTAGTATGTACAAATACTATGATTGAATCTACAATTTCTAGTAGTGTATAAATCTTAAATGTATTTGTAAAATTATGTATCTACAATGTTTATAAATCCCAGGACCTGAAGATGATCTCAATAGTGGTCTAAACATTGGCACGACAAAGACAATGTTTTTCTAAAACCTACACCGGACCGCATTTCACGATTTCAAAATAATCGTTGAGATTTTTTTTAATGCATGTAATAAAGGTCGTTTCTGTCGGTGATTAGGTATTGATTGCTTATTACCGCTCACAAAAGCATCAGAAGGAAGAAATAAGTTAGACGAAGAAAAAATTATAAAAAAGGAAATTGAACCTGGATAACCTATTCAATTCTGCCAAACCATTTTCGTCCTATTTAAACATATAAATCGAACAATTCGGCCTTTTTCTTTACCTCTGGCTATAAAGAAATTCAGTTTACCATTATTAAACAAAAACCAGGCCTCACAAAAAAAGCCCTCGTATATAAGCTTTTTTCTTGCCATAAGAATCACCCTTTGGGTTTAAAACGACGGTAGAAGTGTACCCATAAAACACACTTTATCAACAGAATTCGAACTGATCATGGTGTTTCCATAAAATCGGCCAAAGGACTATTCAGAACTGCAATATGTGGTATCAACGAGGCTCTAAATCGTATAATACTAGTCTGTAGAAAACACTCCGCAGCTAAGAGTCGACTGGACAGGAAGTTTCTCTCTGCAGGATTACTAACGTGACCCTTTCAGTACAGATTGATGCGCACCGCTAGATGCGAAAAAGTTCTCAACTTAGAGAGTCTGTGAAGTGACAGATGTCGAAGTATGAAATTTTTCTTATTACATTTTTACAATCTCATATCAACTATTTAATTATTGGAACATTTGTATATCTATTTCATGGATGTACACGTCGTTTGTTGTTAGATAAAAAAGAATTATTAACGTAAAATTTGGTTAACCCAAGTTTTCATTTTAACCAGAATATTGGATTGTATAAAAACTTCAATTCCAAACTTGGCATAGTTTTAACATATTTTTTCAGCAACACTTGGTAATGTTTGAACTTTTCATGAACTTTGGGGGAAAAATACGAATCGCTTTATAGATGCCTAGGGTAAAAGTTCAACAAAGGAAGATAAAGAAATTCCATTTAAAAAAAGGTTAAAACTACCAGAATACCAATTATGAAGGTCCAAGGAAAAATTATTCTTTCCTCTTGTTTTCTCTTCAAAATAACAATGCGTATTTTTAGGTTCAGAAGTGAAAGAAATCGACAACAATTTCATTCGACAGATACTGTTAAAAATTAATTTCGCCCTGATCTCCCTTTCTCCGGGTGACATTACAAAAATCGTGATATTTTCCTGTTTTAACATAATTCCTGACATGAACCGCAAAGTCAAGTCGTTGTTCTATAATTCGTAGAAATATGCTCCTCCTTCTTCCTTCTGTGATGTTCTGGTAGCGAACATGTTAACGACATAAATTACACTAAGCCATGTGATAAATGACTCAGCGTTTTTTTTTTACAAACAATTCTTGCCATTGGAGTTTAATATGGAAAAAATATATAAATAGATAAAACTTCGCCATAAAGTTTTGTATATTTGAAAAACCATGTACGATAATTTTAGACTTTAGATAATGGGACACGACTTTGTTTATAACGAAATTACCTGGAAAATTTATGAAAATAAAATAGTAAACTATTACAATTTTTAATTAACTAAGCTGTTAAATTTAATTTAGAATTTCATCGCTGTTAAGAATTCCTGTTGGAAATGGAAATGACGCGTAAAATTACACGCCCAGGTTGGGTGAACCTTACAAAATTTACCTTACAAGATTTGTTCAAACCATTGAGAATCGCTGGGGCCAAAATTAATTAAACTGGATGTAAGAATACACAATTACTCCAGACCACGGTGCGAAAAAATGCGATGCTGAGTTATTACAGGAATTGTTAAGTTTGAAGAACATAATTAAATTCTTGTTTTTGACGATAAACCCTTTAGTTCTACTCTAAAAAAAATTTAAGTTCAACTGACATTAGGATCACAGAC
The DNA here is from genome assembly GCA_039619505.1 of Cimex hemipterus. Lineage (NCBI taxonomy): Eukaryota > Metazoa > Arthropoda > Insecta > Hemiptera > Cimicidae > Cimex > Cimex hemipterus. The sequence continues at coordinate 23,989,760 of CM077102.1, forward strand.
AGATCTGCCAGGCTTGAACCAATTTCAGTTATTGCTTTTGGTTTTAAATAAATAAATAAACACATGAGAAATTTTGATTTATCTTCAAAAGTGTAATGTATACATTTTGGGTTCACCAAGCTTTCGCCGATTTATACCGCCATCCTCAGAGCCTATTTATTAAAAAAATTACACAAATTAACTGTGTTTTAGTGAGTTATTGAAGAATTACATTGTTTCGATAATAAAACTTAATTATATTCTTACTTTACCGAATTATGTAAATTAAATCACTATAGAGTTATTTTCATTAACGCTAGTTTTAATTGACAAACAAAATAAAACTTAAAACTAAGGAAAACTTACAAAATGAAAATTGTTTATTTTGCCGGCTGATACGACTATTTGCATGCGTTCTTGTAGGTCTGACGTCATCTGTATACGTAAGAATCTACCTTGGTTGACGCTTTTAGTAGTCACTAGGCGCGTCCTTGTCTCCCTGAATTCTTTTTTTCTTCCTTTTTCGTTGTATGTATACGTTGAGAATGTCCAAGTATATTGAGACCCTAATATATCTGTCTGCAAGTCGCTGATACGGGGCGCGTAAATGTGTAAAGAGCTTTTCGAAAAGTAGCCGCTTCTCCAAGTTCCTTTCTATCCCGAGGATCTCAGGGGAGTCAGGTGTGAACAAGTGGCAACTATCCACCTGAAGATACCTAAAAAATTCTAATGTAGAAAACAATCTCCAACTGGAAATAAATAAACCTTCCAAATTTTTGATAGTTAATAAATTAACCAACAGGAAAGTATGCATCCTACAATGTTAAAAGTTTGTTAAGCCTATATACGCTTACAAAATCTTTATTGATTATAAAAGCAAGAATACGGTTAATGATTCAAAAATTTCAATAATTGTTCCTTTTTTAAATATTCAGACTTGCCCTTAGCTTTCTAAATTATGTGTGAAAAAAGGAGTGCTTTAAAAATATAAAAATAATAAAAAACAAATGTTACCGAAATTTCTTTACCTTTGTAGATTACTGTACAATTATATATTTTTCATTGATGAGCGATTTTTTATTTATATAACATTCACGTTAAAAATGTCATCGAAGCCAAATTATACAGTAAATGCGACATCTCGTCTACAATAATTTAAAAAAATATATATATGTATATAAATATTCAACAACAGTAGATTTCAACTGGGCTCCTCACATTTTCTTTTTGTAAGGCGGCTCAAAATGCATTTAAAACGTTTAGAAGGATGGGTTGGTGAACTTGTGAGCCGAAGGATGGCGGTGTGGGTGGTTGGGGACAATGGCTCCGCGTGACTGTAAGCCACGACTTGGAACAAGTACACGCTTTAATTGTATCGAACACATCCTTTGTTCGAGGCCACTGGCTATATTATAATAAGAAATATTTACACTTTGAACCGACAGGAATTCTTGGTCTTTTAACGTGTTATGTTTATTATAACAAGCCCTTTTTTTGTACACGTGTTTAACGATCCGAACATCAACTTTACGCAATTTGATCATTAAACATTTTTATTGTGCAATTGTAATTAAATTCAGGAGTCATATACAGCACACATACCCAGCACCTTGTCACAACAGATTTGCTTAATCATTTTATTCTTCTCAGTGAAATAAACAGATACGTATTTAATGGATATTTCTATTCAGAACATGTAACAAAAAAATTTAAATCGAGATGATCTGGGATGATACCAAACAACTCTCAAATCATTTATGATTTCAAGGTCTGTTGCTATTTTAGACTATTTAGAAGTATAAAACCATGTGACGCAAATATCCAGCCTATACTGGGACAAGGAGCTAATTTGCTAAGTGAGGGTGCTAAAAACCAAACACTCTTTATTTGTGTTTTTTCTAATTTACCAGTTTATCAGAATCTAAAAAAAACTCTTAGAATGATTATTACACCTCTTAATATACCGCTACTGAATTATTACAAAGTCGTTTTTGGAACAGTTTAAATAATTGTAAGAAAATCTTATAATACTTCAATTTGTTATTGGTAACTATTTATTATCAATAACTATTAATATTAATACCATTATATTTATTGGTCCATTGACCAAATTAATTCTTTAAATTAATTGGAGGGAAAATCGTAAGGTTGTAGGTCGATATGGGGAGATGGTGTCTGAGTGGATCGAAGTCACGAGAGCTCAAGTGTCCAAAGCAGTGGCGTAGTGAGCCCAAGTTCGCTGGTTCGAATCCCGCTCGTGACCCTAACTTTATCATTTCCACCAAAACCTTAGATAAAAATTAATATTACTGTTCATCTTCAGTAAGACAAAGAAGCTAAGTTAAATTATTAAAATATGTATTTTGTTCGCCTAGGGGTGGTTTGATCAAAACTCACGACCCTCTGGAGGGAGAGAGGGAGAGAGGGAGAGAGAGAGAGAGAGAGAGAGAGAGAGAGAGAGAGAGACAGA
>CM077102.1:23992608-24013131 GCA_039619505.1 Cimex hemipterus
GAGAGAGAGAGAGAGAGAGAGAGAGAGAGAGAGAGAGAGAGACTAAAGGGCTCTTATTAGGCTATTTCAGGGACAAAGGTGGTTTTTCAACTTTTCAAACTTTAAACATTTAAATATAAGGTAGTACAAATATGCGTTTAAAAAAAGCTTCTTTTTTCATTAAAAAAAGTTTGAGACGATTTTATGAGATAAATTGTCAAAATGTGTTGTCCACGAGTGATATTGATAGCGGTTTGATCTAACGTAAGTTGACCATCTGCTTTTTGCTTTGTCTGTTTAACTGATATGGCGTAAAAACCAACCACATCTGACAACCGCGAAGCTGGCAATATCTTTCATAATTTTATTTTTACGTAAAAAGAAGAAATTGAAATGATTTATGCATATTGAAATATAGCGTAATTAAAATCATTATTGTTCGTTGTGTGGTAAGGTAAAGTTTTAAAACCGCAAGACTGTTTCCCGGAGTAAGCCTTTTCAACTGTATCAAACAAATATAAATGAAGATTAGCTACCTCTGGCCTGTTCTTAGTGAGCGGGGAGCATTAATTTCACAAAGTTTTGTACGAGCACACCAAGTTGGTGGATCCCAAGTTGAGTGTGGTAAAGTGGTGGCGGTCGAAGTTTTTCTATGACGCGAACAGGGAGGGGAGCAAAAGGGTAGGTAGATAAGGACTCAGTCAATACCCGTAGCACGCTACAACCAAGCAATTAACATTTCGTTTCAATTCACTCTTTACCAACTTCTACAATTCTCATACGCTAAGTTTTAATTTGTGTTAAGCTGGAGCGATTTTTTTGTATAATCTTACGTCGCCGAAGCTCGTTTACTACACTGCGTATTAAAGTCACGTAATTCCACTTTGCATTAGACTAAACAAACGTGGTGCTGATACAGGAGGTGTCATTTAGTTCATCGTTCGACAGTTTTGTCCCCGTGTATATTCGAAAAGGTTTCCTTTTTTACCCCCAACCCATCGTCCATGTAATCGGTCGAAACGGTACGGCAACACGAATTGCGATTTGTGGAGCAATCAATTATATTTTTTATGCTTGTTCACATTCTACTTTGTACGTCATGTTGGTTTGCGGAAGAAGTTAAATTTTAACGAGCAACAACCTCTAAATATAAAATCACTTGCGCAAGACGACCAGGCTGAATTGAAAAACGAAAATAAATGGCTTATACATATGTATATAAGTAACAGCATCTATTGATTTAAATCAATTTTACCCAAAAATGGGATTGTTTCCTTACAAACAAGTTATAAAACAAAGAATAAAAAATAATAATAGGAAAACACTGACCACACTTTTAGATTTTCTAGCGAGTCGGCTATGACCTTTGCCATTTTCCTTTGACGAAAAAAATATGGTTTTATTTTGTACTATTGCTGATTTTATAACTTTATTTGTTAAATCTTTTCTTTTTAAATGTCACATTTAAGATATGCGAAGTGAAATGAAAAGCCGTCAATCCAATAAACTGTATGAACCCATGTTCTTCCTTTATACTCAAAAATAAAATTCGAAAAATTGAATAAGGACATACATTTTATATTCGTTTATTTGAGTATTGATATTTTACAGTACGATATTCTTTGTTTCGATGTATTTTTGAATGGTAAAGTTTAGATAGAGAATGTGTAGTAAAGTTGGTCAATGTTCGGGCCAGAACTGGTGCCAGAAAGCCTTGATATTTTTCAAAGCAGTTGTATAATAAAAGTTTCATGCTGTGTACATAACAATTTTCTATGGATTTCAATAAATTCCAATGGCTACAGAGCTACAGAAGCGTCTCGTATACAACATTGCAGCTTTCAGAATACCTGATTGAAGTTTAAACTCTACTGGAAAGTCAAACCTATATTTTTGTTAACCAAATCGTTGAAAGCCGATACGTTTTAATGTTAATCAGTGAATTGTGATTGAACGACCTGATTTTAGAGGATGAATCTGTAACTACAAACTTACAATCTGATTTTCTACATTAATAACTTGCTCTCTGGATTTAAGCGTATTTTCTAGATTCGTCGGTCACTTTTTCACTACAAACACTGTGGATCAAGGTCTTGAAGAAACAAAAGCAAATTCAGTTGTTACTACTAAGCTTTCGACCTGTCTTAAGGTCACCATTATGTCAAAACTATCTTAAAGATATCCAAAAATTGATACAGTTAAATTTTTAATAGACGGTTAGAAATTCTTTTGAATACCAACTCAGTCCCAACATCGCCAAGGACTGTAACTTAGGTCGGAATCTTGGCTTTAATAATTGAATTTGGTTTTTCATCAAGAAAATACCGTCCCTCCTCTCTAGATCCACGAGAATGCAATTTTTGAATTAATTGCCTGAAAAAATAGGCTTTTCGACTTATCTCTCTTCTTCTTCATATTACTCTATACTACTATTATTCATGCTATCCAGATGTATTTTCGAGACTGTATTTAATTGTGAGAATTCTTCTTGCTTTCTGCAGAGTGTTGTGGTTCATGAAATGTTACTGGGCCACTTTATTGAATCCGTCTTCACTTGCGGATTTGTTGAACTACTCGTTTCGTAATTGCACCATCTTCAATGAGGAATTGCATTTTCCGATCATTTTGGGCTGGGAAATATTGTTGTTTTGGTTGACGAATTGAATGGGATAGCGAAAAGTGGACAGACCGAAACAAGAGGATTTGTGAATAAAGTTGATTGCTTTTTTTATGAGCTTGAAGAGTTGCAGGTTGACACAAATAAAACTTACTGCATTTCGAAGATTTGCTCGGATTATTGTTATTTTAACAGTGTTTTAATTAATAAAATGTATACGTACATTCGTAAAAACATTCATTGAAACATATTAAGTTCGGCGCACTGGGTATTATAAATTTATCATTTTCTGTAGGAAGGAAATATGGGCCCCCATATCTATAGATATTCCGAATTCCAGTACAATCAAGAATATAATACAATTAGGATAGGCCCCAAAACAGACTACATAAAATACATATTTACGTCCTAAGACAAACAATTTGGGTGATTTGCTCCAACTGACAAGTTCCTCGATTGAAACTGTAACGGACGGCCCGGGGGCGTCGCCGTTGCCAACCGAGCACTTCCGTGTTTCACGTTATTACGTGAATTTTTGTCGTATTCCACTAATGAACGAAGATGGTCAAAGCGTCGGGATCATAGTTAAATTCACAATGTAATTACGAGTGGACACGAAAGCTACTTAATTAATAATACATGAATGCGGGGTCGACAAAGAACTCTCAACAATTGAAAACTAATAAAAGAAAGGCATAATTCATTTCAAATTATAATTAGCGCCTGGTGATATATTATACCCTTCGTGACAAAGATAAGTAGTTCCAGGTTTTAATTTATTTTTAACGGAGCGAAGAATAATCATTTCATTTGCATTGATACTGCACAGCAGGATAACCTTTAGTAAATGGATCTTCATTCATTTATTACAGACGAAAAAAGCACGTAAGATTTGAGACAAAATAATGAATAATTTTTTGTTTACAACATAGATGATTAATGCAAATCTGTAAAATGAAAATGTCGTAAGGTAACGGTATACAAATGTAATGTAAAAAGTCTTAATAAAACCCTCACAGAGTCCACTTTTTAAATTTTATTTTAAGGATTCATTCAATAAAAAGTGATAGAACACTGGCCTGTGAATTAAAAATATACAAAATTGAACTGTGGTTTTCTGCTCTTTCTTTGTTTTTAATTTTCAAACTTGTATTGGTTTGTTTTGCTAGAAATGTCGCTGACGTTGATATGGCAATTTTCCAGTGAATATCTGCCGGAATCTATTTAAAAAGAGGTAATCGGTGGATTAAGATGATAATCTATTGGCAACAAAGTGTGAAATGTAGCCTAAAAATTGGGGGGGGGGATAAATTTCCCCCAGCACTTTACCCAATGTCATCATGTTTTCATTAAACTTTCAGATTACCAATAGTTGTAACACCAGACCGCATCTCACGATATCTGAATAAATAGTTGTAGCATTGATGTTTTAATTTAATAAATATCTCTTATTAATATAAAAAATCAAATAAATAAATTGTGTACTCAGCAGTAATACAAAGTTCACCAATTTATTAAGCATTTATTAAACTCCACAAATTTATTCATTATTTATGGAATTATATATTATTTTGATAAAATATAGAAAAATACAATAATGAAGTTTACGTATGTATCTTATTTCTTCCATGCTTTTTACATTAGTTTTGGAGAAAAGGCATGTTTAGAAAGACGAAAATGGTTTGAGCATGGTTCGTTAAAAACTCATTTCACTGATGAGGACGTTCTGTATTTAAATTTAAAAGCAGCAATAAAATCTTTTCGGTCTACAACTTTAGCAAAAGAATTTAAAAATTAAACAGCCTTGCCAAGACGTTCGGGAAAGAACGAATTCCTCAAGTGGTTCTCCTAGTTTTCTATTCTAGCGTAAAAATGTTTAAATTTATCTTTCTATTATAAAAAGAAAAGATTCTTCAACAGGGAGTTGTTGAATAAATTGTACCAATGGATTATATTCATAATAAAAATGATCATAAATATTAAATGAACCGAAATTTCACTTAGTTCCGCTGGAAGATAAATCAATTTCTACGATTTATAATTAAAAAGAAATGCCTTGGTTCATTATAAATGAATCTCCCTCAGTGGGGAGTCGAGGCGGAACGAATTTCAAATCCCAAAAATGATTAAGACAATTTGTTAACTTTTGTAATTTCCCTGCATTTGTTAATATTATTCATAAGTTAAAAAAAAAGAAATTTCACTTTTTCGAGGCCAAAATCGATTTGCACTCCATGGGTAAAAAGAGTAAATTGTCCCACTAACTGGGTCTGATGCCGGAGACAATTTGGCGAAGTGGGAGAGTGTCCAGGGACACGAATGTATAATGCTCTCGGCCGTTACCTAACTTCATATTTTATGCATCCGTTCCCTATTTCCAATACCTTCCTCGCTGCCCCCTTTCCGGATTACAATAAAAGCCAAGGGTTATTTTCCGCTAGGGAACTCCCTTTGAGTCGGGCTGAACAAAAAACTGAAAACCCAGGAAGCTCATTTGAAGACAGAGAGATCTAAATGCAGGCCGGTCCGAGAGACTTTTAAATTTATCAATTCTAGTTTACTCGCCCGGAACTGTCTTTGTGCCGTCCGGTTGAGTTAAACTAAAAGAAAATACGCACAAAGGTCTTTCCGAGGAAGGAATTTAGTCCATAATTTATCCGTGACTATATGACATTAAAAGACATGCAATACATTCGTTTTTTAATTATATTCATATATGATTAATCTTCCTGGTTGAGCTTTCATTTCGTTTATTTTATATTTACAACGACAAATTTGGTATTAAGTAAATATTTTCATATGTGCTGAATTTGTGTTTTGAATTTCATAAACAAATTGCTCAGTGACAACGACTTCACACTGAAACCTCGTCAATTTTCACTCCATAACATCTCGAGGTCACTTTCGGTTCGATTGTCTTGGAGGATTTTCCGGTAGAGTTGGAAGTAATAACTGTCGTACTGTTGGATTATTCTGAATGTGCAATAATTGATTCAATTTTTACAGATTGACATAATGTATAAAAGGGATGTGTCGGTCATTAAGAAGTGTAATTCGACATATAAACAAGGAGAATTTATAAATTTGACTGAAAATTTAAACTGAACTGCTTGGAGACGTCGAAAATTGGAATTTTGGTTGACACCCACACTTCACGTACGCATAAGAGCCCTTATCATTCAATATCTTGTAAATAAAAAGTTTGTTTTCAATGTCTAATTTTGACTTGAACGTGAGTCATATAGTATTTTTAATAATTAAAAACGTTGGTTCGTCTCTTGCCTTTTCAGACTTGTGTGAAAATTCCAAGTCAATTTTCATTCAAAAGTCCAAGATATCGCACAAGGCAATAGGGTTCAATTTATATTGACTGAATACTCTTAAGGAGCAATTTGTCTGTACACTTTTCTTTACGTTTATTTTCATTCTTCTCTTGTGAATCATATTGTTAATTAATTCGTGTAGTTTTTGTAAGGTTGAGTGATTGCGGAGTCCAAAATCGAACGAATCGTTGCGTCATCAGCGAATGTACGTGTTGAAATGTTAACATATCTAGGAATATCTGCAGTTTATATTGAAAATAGAAATGGGCCAAGTATGTTTCCATGTGGAACACTCGTTCCTCTAATACAGGTATCAAGATGGGAAGTCAGTTCCCCGAAGGAAAAATCGGACCGTCAGGTATGATCTCGGTATGAGATGGTTCTTCAGTTTCCAAAGCAACCCGAGTACTCAGACTCGATCGGAGGCCTGTTCGAAATTAAGAAAGACATCGAAGTAATGCTGTTATTGTTCAAGGGAAGAAGCGATATTGTCAGCAACACGAGCCAACTTTATGTTCTGGAAAAATAACAGAATTTTCAATTGTGGGCAATAATTGAGACAATAATCTTCGGAGAAGTAGGTTTTCTAGAATTTTCGTAAGAATAGATAATAGAATAGAGAAAATGGTCTAACTAGGAAGGCCAGAAGGTTTATTTGGGTTGTGTCATTTTAATTGTTGAGAACTTCCATTGCAATATGTGGTCCTCACTACAGTATATGTTAGGAAAGTAAGCATAAGTGAAGTTTCGTTTTATCTTGATGTACAAATGTGGACAGGAAGTGATAAATTTCCATTACAAACGGTTTGATTTGGCTTGTACATAGAACGGTAAATGTGTGTCGGGTGACGTTGGAGGGACCGTTTTACCTTTTATTTAGATTTATGACTTGTCCATTGCATATGTTAATGGCTTTTCAATCAATTTATGCCGAAATTTGATTAATTCATGAACTTGCGAAAAGTGTATCACGTTTCATGTATTACATATTAGGTTTAGGCAAATTCCCTTTTGCTTATTTCATGAAGAGAACAACTTTGTACGGTCAACTTGATGGAGTTTCCAAGAAGCGGGATCGAGCAGAAATCCTGGAGAAAAAAAGGTGAAACGGAATTCTAAAACGATTGGGGCGAGACTTTAAAGTTTCAGCATGAGCCGGGGGGGAAAAAATTAAACCGCTATTCTCGCTGGTTGGGGAAATAAATTTAAATATATCCCACCCCAGGGTTCTCCGGAAGCATTACCATTGGAAGCGAACTGTGAAATAACCACTACCTATTTCCCACAACACTTTCTCCATCACTGCATCCTTTTTAAATGTAGGGATCCGTACAATACATTTGGATTTTGATCGTAGAAGCGGATTACATAAATAAAATATATTTCACATTTTTATGGATTATTAATAAATATTTCTTTGTAAAACATAATAGGAGGGATAATTATAAAACGATTTCAATTAGTCTTCAGTTCGAATAATTTAAAACGTGTTCTTTCTCAATTTATCGTTTTTATCACCTCATAATTAGATAAATGGTAAAATTTGTCTCTCTTGATCCAACTGTGAAAAAATTCTATTATATTCCTAGACTAGCATAAAATATTTTCCATTAGATTTCGTCGTCCTATAGGCCAAATAGCTTTCAACTAATTAATCCATTGTCGTAATTATGTCTTTGGGCTTGTTAAGTTTTTGGTCTTTGGTCTGTTAAGTGATTTACTCTTTATTTTTATATATTTTTCCTTTTGTTTCCAGGTTTTGATGACATCCCGCTCATAACACTGACTTTTTTATCTCAACCAATATCTTCCATAAAGATTAATAAAATATAATAATTATTTAATATATTAAAAAACTGAATAAAAGTTAAATTTAGATATTTTAATTCGATTGAATTGATTATGTGGTTATATTTATTCAAACTGTTAACACCCACAGCTAATAAATTTTATACGAGTCTCACACACTGGATGATCACCGATGCATCGACTGTGCATGTTGGTGGTCAAATGAGCTTCATTGTCATTCAAGCCACACCCCTAATAAGATCAACGAGATTTCCAACCACAATCAAAAATCATTCATCAAAGCAAAATCAAAGATTCATAATTTGACAATAGTCTTGTCTATTTGTCACGCCATGCTAACTCGATTTGAAAAATTGATAACCCAAATAATCCAATCTAGGTTTTTGTATTAACGTAATTGAATGATCTTTGTTGGTAAAAATTCCTATTTTAATTTTAAGTTTGTATTAGATTAATTACAGATTTTTAAAAAATGAAACACTACTAGTTAGCAAGTCTTAAAAACATGGCACATCTTGAAACTTTCGTTGTACATTTTTACGATTTATCACCAAAAAATCTATCTGCCTTGATGTGATAATAGATCTATTGGGGGGGGGGGTCGGTGGCCGCAACGGTTTATGCGTTGATACGGCGCTCATCACTGTAAACTAAAGATCCCTGGTTTGAAGCCAGCGGCCTTGCATTCGAACCCGACATGATTGCAAATGGGCTTTTTCTTTACCCCGGTACCCTGAGGGTTGATATGACCTCTGCTGTTGCCAACCCTCGTGAAAAATAGGAAAAAATAGATCTAGTTATTAATCTATAGGTATCAAAATAGGACGATTTGTTAGCAAATATTTATGGTTAAAATTTTGGGTTGAATTTCTCAAATCAAAAATTATAATTCTTGGCTCCATACTGAGCTTGATTAGGAACGCCACTCCATATGAGAATTGTGTTTGAGCAAGGCAGCTCGCCTTGAAGCTCCCTGTTCTGACTTTTGGAGAATTCTATTGTCTACACTTCTTGGCAGTTTTGTGAATCTATTTGTTAGAGTGACAATTTACGGCCGATCATAATCATCTCTTAGTTAAATTAGTGTAATATGTTTAAAGGTTAAAGGAGGAAAATCAAGTACTCCATCACTCTGTGTGAATAGTGTAGTAGGAAAGAATATTTAAGCTTAAGTGTTAGCTTTTTAAACTCTATTTTTTTGGGCTTAAAATATGACCTCCTGGCTGTCGACAGACCTACCTTCCGTTACATTGTTCTGTCCTCCGTCCGCCAGAGTTTCTAATTTAATTCTGTATGTATCTGTATGTAGGTACAGATTTGAAGTTATTTAAATCGATCAATCAAACACTACAAGTTGGCTTAAAAAACAATGGTATTTGTGGGGGGGGGGGTCGAATGAGAAATTTAAATTTTTTTCCTAACCCAAGGTATAAAATTGTACTTTTTTATTAACTAATTTCGTGATCCGCTTGACCAATTAATATATTACAATTAATTAAGGTTTTTTTTAGCTTAGATAAATTCGAATCCTGCTCGTGCCATTGACTTTTTTATCCCAACTAAAAATCTTAATTAATTGTTCTTTATGTTTTCAAAAAACAGGCATACTTTTTTAAAATTCAAAATTTTTAAATAAAGAACCTGTCTATAATTTTAAATTCGTGTAACGAACGAATGAAAATAAAATTAAGATAAAATCGTTATACTTAAAAAAACTGGATTATGGGTGGACTTATTCATGACAGAAAAATTAAAAGTTTAACTGCGCTGTTAATAATAATTATAAAAAAGCAGGTTGTGAAATTTTATTAATGTCCTATTATTTTAACAACAGTTGCATGATTTGTCTTTTATGCGAATATAAATTAACTTGGGATCGTAAATTTATTAACGACCTCAGATGGAATGCTATTCGAAGGAAAATCAATATCGAAGAAAGGAACCCGCAAAACATTTGCTGGTTAAAATGATAAAAAAAATAACAGTAGTATTAATGAAGTAATCAAAGGATAAGGAGCTAAACGAAGGTATATAATTGATTTTATTGTCCAAATCCCCTCTCTCTCAATGCCCTAATCATTACTAATCAGCTCTCTCCGGTCCCTTTTTCATCCCACTTTCCCTCCCATCCAATTGGATTTCTACACCCAATCACAACAATCTCGGAAAGCAGCGAGATTGATTTTCCTCTTTTGGTTGACAAAAACCTCTTCATTAATTGGTTTTTGAGGATTATCTAAAAACATTTTAACTCCGGCAAAGGACAAGGGGGCGATACGGATCCTGGCCGAATCAACATTCTCTTCAATAGTAGCTTTGCATAAATTAGAATTAGTCTTATGCCAAGGCGAGCTCAATATTATAATTTGTATGTGTATACAATACGCCGAGATCAAATTAGGATGTTTAGAAGGCTGAAGTAACTAGGAGTAGAGGGCTTGAGTAAGGGATAACAGCTTCATTTGAATACTGCTTAAAATGTATGGGGGATGAGCATATAGCGTCTATCGCTGACACTCCACGTAATGCGTTCTCTAGAACTCCTCTCTCCAAGAGGTAGCATAAATTCTACCTAGATCAAGATTCTGAACAAACACGTAGGCCGGGTTTCAACAGGGCGATGGGAAAATTGTTACCGGAAAGAAAACCGCGGCCGTTGGGACGACCATTCTCAAAGTACACACATAAAATATGCTCTGAAGAGTCAAACATTATTAACGATCCGTCGCGCCTGTAGGTCGTAAACTAAAATAACAATCTTTCAACGTACTCATTTCTGAGTTAACCGTCCCACTGAAAACCGTATTATTCTACAGTCTCTGAGCCAGTTGTACGGATACTCAGTAATTTATTATCACTTTCCCCTCGTGTTGTTTTCACATATATTTACCTCCGAAAATTTACTGTCGGAAACAACATCTGTCAGGGCATATCAAAATATAAAATATTATCATCTGAGTCAACTAGAACTTTTTAAAATTTAATAACAATTGCAAAAAGAAAAAATTAACCGAATCTTTTACTTTATTGCTTTACCAAAATGTAATAAATAATATTACTTGTGCTTTCATTTTAGTACTACTTTTCATTCGGTTAATTTCTAAATGAGAGACAAAAAGTCAAAGGGTGATCTGATTGCAATCGACATACATCCATCTAAACGAAATGCCAGAGTGTAAAAGGGAACTTTGAAATTAGATGAAGCGATAAAAGTTTATTGAAACTCGTGATTTAAAATTTTATTCTAATTTTAAAATTAGAATAGAGATTAAACCAATACCGGAACAGATAAGTATTCAGGAATAATTACAATAATAATAAATAAATCCATTAGATATCGTGGTCCGATTGACCAAACAATACATTTTAATTTATTAATCTTTACGTAAAGTTGAGATAAAAATGTCAGCATCACGAGCGGGATTGGAACCCACGACCTTCGACACTACTCTACCACTGAGCTATCGGACACCAACTTCCCATCTCAACCAACCTCCTGTATTTTCCAATCGTTTTGTCATTTTTTCAAATGTCGTGTAATCTATTCGCGTCTTGGCAGCAAATAAAATGACCAGGGAGAGCTTCAGTGAATGTACACTTCATTTTACTAATTAAATCCATTAGAGTTCTTGATTCGATCGACCAAATAATAATAGTGAAAATATGAAAAAAAGTGGGAAAATAGTTGTCGGTTGTGTCCGAGTAGATCGATTTCAATGATAGCTTAGGTGGTTGGAGCAGAGGCGTATCGAGCCGAAGGTCATGAGTTCGAATCTAGATCGTGGCAACCTTTTTCGTCTCAACCAAAACCTTAAAAAAAACGCTTAACAATAATATTAAAAAATGTTTAATTTTACACAGAGAAGAGAGACTATCTTCTAACGTATCATTTTTACAGACCGTGACTACAATTTAAATGAGATCGGATCAACAAGAAACAGTATTTGAGCATGTCGAAAGAAAAATCAATTTACTGAACTGTACTACTGGCATCTGACTTAGACTTAGGACAGAAGTTAAAGAATAAACTTTTTCTACTCATTCGACCAAGATCATCTCGCTGTCTCCTGTGTCGTGTGTACGTAGATAAGGATTAGTGGGAGGAACAACTAGGCCATTTCCATGGGAGAGGTAGAGTTTATCAGATCGAGGTCAAGACAGGCTTCACAGCCTTTCTCACGCTCCTCCCGGCCGTTCGCGATCCGACGGGCCGAATTGGACATTTGGGTGTAAATCTGTGAGAAAAGGAGGCAATTAGTTGGATCTTGTTAAAGCCGATCCTTTTATCGCTCTTGAAAACGAAATTTATCTCTATCTTTATTGTGGCGTTGAAAAACCCTCTTTTGAATCAGAAAAGGGCTTAGGGTTTAAAATGATTTAATTACTTAATCTACATTTTTTCGTTTAAAATGTACGAAATGTAACAAAATATTAATACACAGATCTGTGCGTTTTTTTTTGGCTACAAGAACATCACTTAATTAAACAAACCAAATGGATTTATAATTTCGTTTTCATTCCTCATACATGAAAGTACAAAAATGATTAATTTTACATCAACGGGAAAAACGTGATTGCTTAATAAAAACTTTTTATATCATAACATTTACAATAATTTTCACTTACTTACGACTTAATAATCTTAAAAGATTAAACATTATTCTGTAATGACGATTATAAACATAATTTAATTCAATACCTAAAATTATTAATTACATTAGCCTTTATTTCTGCAAGTATAATATAGTTTATTTACATTATTAATTAATATTATACATGTTTACATTTTCAGCAACAAAAGATTTCAGTTTGTTACATCTTCGATATCCATTTGCAATTGTTGTTGATGTTCCAATTACTCCAGAAAACCCTATTGAGCTAAGGCTTCCCTTTTTACCTTTGGCATGTCAAATTTGGAATTACTTATTATATCCAAAAATTAGTAGCGCAAACGTTTCAATAAATAGCGGTTTTTTGACTATGCTTAGAAAGTAGCAAAACGTAGTATTAGACCTAATGCAATGAATTTGTAATTGTTAGTTCTTTTTTTTTTTACGAGGGTTCGCACAGCAAAGGCTATATCAACCCTCGGGGGTGCGGGTGTTGTTGAAAAAAAGTCCATTTGTTATTATTTCGAGTTCGAATGCAGGACCGCAGGATTCGAACCCGGGACCTTTACCTTACAGTGATGAGCGCTGTCTCAACGCCTAAACCGTTGCGGCCACCGACGCCTCTTATTTTGTTTAAATGTTTGGTCGTTTGTCTAAATTTATAATTAATGTAATTATAAATTTGAACTTCATTTGTGGTTTATTTGAGATTATATGGTAATTATTGTATTATTTAATTTTTATTCTAGTTTTGTTTTTTAGAATTTACTGCATTTTATTTTGATTTTTTCTTTCAATTATTTTGATTTTTTCTCTTTCATTTATTTTGTCTTGTAGACCTTAACTCAAATGATTTAATTTTTAGGTATATTGTTCACTGACCTGTTTACAAGCCCTGCAAGGTGGCCGGCGAAAATGTCAACGAAAATGATATTGCACAATTACTTTTATTTGCTAACATACCAGTATAAATCTGAAATTGATTAATTTTTAAACAGAATATTTAAGTAGAATTATATAAAATGCAAAAATGATGTTTTAGTGAGTAAGCACGTTTATGTATTAGCTTAAATAGCTTAATTATTGGTTATAATTTTATTATTTTATTCTCAAAAATTTTCTGTATTTTTTGTTTTGTATTACTATGTTACTGTACTTCGTAAATACAATTATTATTATTTGTAATTGTGCGTTCTTTAGTCTAAATTGTCGGTCGTTTTGTTTTTACATCCTTCAAATTCAACGAGACCATAAAGGTGGTGATCAGGGTTTACAGTTTTTTTTATTACTGACATAACTGAAAATAATTATGAAAGAGCATCTCGATTTACAAAAAAGAAAAAAAAATCTGTTCAATTGGGGAAATATAGCAAAAGAAAATAGCATATTAACAACTGATAAACGTAGCAAAACTTGAACCTCTCTGTATTTAATTTTGGGCTATTCCCTATTAAATGACCCTTCCAGAAATGAAATAAAAATGAACCTGCTGGTTTTACTTTGACTTCTAATACATAGACTGAAGGCAGATTTTTATGATTGTTACAAATACAAGATTTGAGAAACGATCATTTCCCATGATATTGCACAATTACTTTTATTTGCTAACATACCAGTATAAATCTGAAATTGATTAATTTTTAAACAGAATATTTAACTAGAATTATATAAAATGTAAAAATGATGTTTTAGTGAGTAAGCACGTTTATGTATTGGCTTAATAAAAATTTGTCTGCTGGACAAGAAAATCAGGTTTGACCATATGCAATTGAATATCCCCCTCGATCTTATATTTTTTATGCCCGGTGTTATCAAGGCCGTAAATAACGTGTTTTGATTAATACCTCAATAAAAAAGTATACTTGACGAAATTATCAGAAAGTTAGTCTGGGATGGGAGTCGACATCAGCGAACCCCTCATGTTCCGTGAAAGGCCGTCGCTATCAAGACCATAAATAACATTTTACGATAACGATATTCAACTTGTCCTAATGTTATCCTGCACAAAAGGGGAATTCACGTTTGCCCGAATACATTTGCTTCTTTGTGGAAGAGAGCTGCGCGGCCTGAGTCATGTTCCGGGAATAAGTCTATGAAATGAGGGTCCTCCGCCCTGGAGCCATCCAATCTAAACATCAAAACGTGCTCGTGTGTTTACCCAACACGAAGGTTCTTTGTTTGGATTTCTCAGTCCCCACTAAATCGCTTTAGTCAGGGCAACGCTTTAGTGAAACCTTTTTGCCTTAGTCAGCTCAACGGAGTCAAGTGGAGACTGCGGGACTTGAGTTTCAGGAGAAGTTGGAGTGTAAGAAAAAAACAAAAAAATACCTATGGGCCATCGAGGGGTGATGTAAATTGCTGGTACGGATTCAACAAGAACAAAACGGCTTCAAAAGGTCGTTCAAAGGTGAAGGACGGATAAAGTCAATTGAATGCTGTCTAAAACGTTGCTTTGGAATGGAATTTCACTTTTAATTAACAAAAATTATAGTGTAGCATCGGATCCATTCACCAAATCAAATTTATACATTAGAAAAACTCTTACGTTCAAATGAGATATAAAGTACTGCACAATTGTGCTCTTCTTTTTCACACACACAAAAAAAAAACCCAAACGAACACAAAAAACGTAACTTGATCTATGCAATGCATAACTAGAGTATTTGTTATTGTATTTCTGAATTCCAAAAATAATTTAACAATTAAAGAAAAATGTATCCTAAAATAATGGTGGTAGTATGATTATTTGGAAATCGTGAAATGCAGTCTGGTGTGACGTAGGTTTTAGAAAAACATTTCCTTTACCGTGCCAACGTTTCGATCTTTATTGAGATCATCTTCAGGGCGAAAAGTGTTTGTTTTCTGAGTAGATGTGTCATTCTTGAGGGTACCCACATTATTCAGTATATTTGTAACATATAATAATATTTCATCTATCCTAGAATACTTACAAAATGTAATTTAATAAAAATGCATACATACATTCGAACATACGTATAACAAATATACAAATATTGTATTGTGTTTTATTCATTACTCAACATAGGCCTTTATTTGTACACTTTAAGAGAATTTTAATCAACAATTTAATATTACCGTGGCATTAACCTTGTCAAGGTAAGTTCCGTATTATTTCAAGATAAGCTTTACAACGTTCTGGTGGTTTGACTTTGTAAGTTGTACCATTTTTAAGTTTAAACTGTTTGTGTGATGGTTCTCAATGATACATATCCGATTAGAATTGTTGCAGAATCGTTACTCAAGAAAGAAGGCATCGATGAGGTCGCCATCGACAAGTTTGAAATGTTAATGTCAGTTTAAGCACTGTGAGTAGAAGATTTTTAGAATCTGGATTACGTGCGAGAAGGCCTGCCACTGGTCCAGAATCTCTGACAGTCCTGTCGAGGTGTGCAAAAAATCACGTCAATTGGACTGAGCAAGATTGAACTAAAATTTTGTTTTGGGATGAGTCCATGGTCCGTTTATGGACTTCTGACGAGGGAAAGGGTGTTAGGAGTAGGACAGGAGAAAGATATATCTACGCAACGTATTTTAGGCTATAGATGTGGTTGTGTTATGATCTGGGCCGGCATTTCTATGTATGGCCGCACTAACGTAATCTTCATCGAGGGTTCCCTAGCAGCTGCACGATATATTGAAATTATCAGAAGAGTATATTCCTTATATGCCATTAATTGGGGACGCCTTCAATTTTATGCATGGTGACCCCTTTTTATATGCCTACACATCGTTTTGTTTACTTGGAACGAGCTTCAATTGAAGGTTTGGCAGCATGTAGTCCTAACTTGAACCCTATGGAACACCTCTGGGACAAGTTGTCAAAGAGGGTTAAAAGTCGCTCAGTGACGCCAGAGAATTTGAAAGAATGGCGCTGTTGATAGAGTATGACGATTTTCCGCAACACTACATTTAAAACTTAATAAAATCGATGCCACTTCGAATGCAAGCGGTGAACATCGCAAGAGGATGAAATACTCGGTACTGAATTGAACATTTTATTCATTTCATTATATTTCGTGGTCCGAATGACAAAATAACTTCTACCGATTAATTAATTTTTATGTTAGGTAAGATAAAAATGAGAAAAAATCGGAAAGCACGTTGAGATGGGAAATTGGTGTCCGAGTGAATAGAAGACTCATGTTAGAAGCTCATGTGGTAGAGCAGCGGCGTGTTTAGCCGAAGATGGTTCGAATCCTGCTAAAAAAAGAAAAATATTTTAACGATTGGAAGTATTTACGAGAAATAAACCGAGGACATTTTTCTTGCTTGCCAGTGTAGTTTTTTTAATAGAAAAATTTCTTAGGTTTCATTTATATATGTACAATACCTATATTTCAGGCATATACATGTATGTGTATATATATATATATATATATATATATATATATATATGAGAAAATTGAATTTTTTGAGATTAAATACCATTAGATCTCGCTTCATCATTTTCTTATATTTTTTATTAAAAATACAGTATTTTGTGTACGAATACTATTTAGAAATCGATTTGCACGATATTTAATGAATGGGAAATTTGAGAAAGTGTTTTGTTATAGCTTTGGTTCATAGAAAAATCATATTTTAAAAAGAAGCCTGTGCAAAATTTTATATAATTTTAGGGTAACTTTTTTTTATAACGAACTTTCATGTAGTTACAGTAGATGTTAGAATGATCTTGTGGTTTGTTTATTGACAAATAGAATCTCAAGAAAAATAAGAATAAAAATATACTTCCAGACCATGAATGGTAAAGAAGAAAATTAGTGTGTAAAGTCGGAATGAACTGAATGTCGAATTGTGTGGGGATTATTTACTCGCCCGTTTCTCTCCCTATTTACAAGGGTAATATTGACGAGGTTCACTGTTTGGTCACCTTGTTACAATGTGTCCTCGTAGGCACTCGTACTTTGACATTTCAACTTTGCCGTTAACTTAAACATGCGCGGGCTATTTACCAGGGATTATTTGTATTGAAAGATTTATAATAGTCTCAAGGAAGAAATACGATGTTTACTCGGTGACAGTGTAAATAAGGCATTTTTGAACTAGGAAAAACAAAACTTACTGTCGTGGATAGCATCGTTAACATCGTTTAGCATCTGAAACAGAAAAAACGAAGACGTAAGTATAAAAAGAGATAGGAACAAAGATATGCAAAGCATGCAATGCAATTACTACTGAGAAATTTCCTTCGGCTCCTCGTCATTTATTAGTTTAGGCTCCATTGGCACCAAGCAGGCTGGTTTTACTTGCTTAGATGCTATTTTATTGTTCTACTTTATATCCCCTCGGGTTAAATGCATTCCACTACGTGCTCTCTACCGTCTTACGTATTAATCCGAAGAAGGCAGTAAATTCTGGAACCATTTAATTCCATAGCGCGTTAAAGCGAGAAGGGCCGTTAGCAACTCGCTCACGCAGCGGATAGTGGCTGGAATTCTAAGTTCAAATTTGATTAAAATTTGAATAAAAAACCTAAAAACATGATTATTTTGTGAAGTTTACGATAGAAACGATAACAGCTCTATCAAAAATCTTTATGTAAGATGTAGTTAAGATAAAAGAGTCAGTGTCACGAGCAGGATTCGAACCCACGACTTTCGGCCAAATACGCTCCTGCTCTACCACTTGAGCTATCGTGACTTCGATTCACTCGTGCACGAACATTTCAACCACCTTCTAAATTTGTTCTCTCATTGTCGTGTAATCTCTTCGATACTAGGCGACAAATGAAATGGACACGAAGAGCTTTGGTGAAGATATACTTAATTGTGCTTATAAAATCCATTAGGTTTCGTGGTCCGATTGACCAAATAACCTCTTTCAATTAATTAAGCTTTATGTAGGATATTGGTTGAGATAAAAAAGGAAGAAAAGAAAAATGGCGAAAAGGATGGAACATTCGGAAGTTGGGTTGAGATGGGAAGTTGGTACCCAAGTGAATCGAAGTTACGATTGCTAAAGTGGTAGAGCAGCCGCGTATTTAGTTGAAAGTCGTAGGTTCGAACCCACTCGTGGCACTGAACGTTTTATCTCAACCAATACCCTACATAAAGCTTAATTGATTGAAAGACGGTCAATCGGACCACGAAATCTAGTTATCTAGTTCTATGAAATTTTTAATTTGTTAATGTATCCAAGATAGATAGCTGATAGGTGAAGCGTATATTTTTGTAAGTTTATTAATTATTCAGATATCGTGAGATGCGGTCTGGTGTGATGTAGGTATCAGAAAAACATTTTCATTATCGTGCAGGCGTTTCGATCTTTTATTGAGATCATCTTCAGGGCCTGGGATTTACAAACATAGTTTACATTTAGAAAATACATATAGGATGTGGAAAAGTGAATTTATACAATGCAAAAAATTATATTTTATATTCCATTAAAGTATTTCTACTCACTCAAAGTGTTTGTCTTCTGTGTAATTGTGCCATTCTTGCGTGTCATGTTGAGAGTGCGAGTGAGATTCTGCAGTCTTATGTTTATATATACATGTTGGATTTTGAAGAGGTGAGTAAGACAATTTTGTATAAGCTGTCGCCTTCTTTGAAGTGAAAAGAGACAAAAAAGGGAAACAATGTGTTGGTAATGTTTCGGCCAGAATCTCCTGTCAGGATTGGATAGAAAGGGATAAATAGGAAAAGGAAAGCTAGATTGTTGGAAAATTAGACTATATGAAAAGTATTTGATGTGTGGAATGTAATGTAATGATATATTTGTTGAATTTGATTAATAATATTGGCGTAGCTGCGACTGAGTTTGCATGTATCTGTTCTGTAATTGATGCTGTGTTTATCCTTGTTGATGTCAACCATTTCTAAAAAATTACGTTTATATTTGTTTTGTTCTGTAGGTAGTATTTTTGGATTTTGGAAATCAAAATTGTTTTGTTGGGTAGCGAGGGCTGTAGAATTTTGTTCGGGTTTTTTGCAATCGTAGATATGTTGCTTTACTCTCCCGTCCAGATATTGGGATGCAAGACCAATGTAAGTTGCCGGACAGTTTAAACGGTTGATCTTGTAGATTACGTCAGATTTATTCGTAATTGGTGTGGGATCTTTAATTTTGGAAAACAGTGTTTGGATTGTTTTATAATTTTTGAAAGCTATTTTGAAGTTATCGGATGAGAAAAAATTGTTTAATTTATGTGATAGGCCTTGAATAAATGGGATGGAAATGTATGTTGGTTTGTTTGTATTTGTTGTATTTAATGTAGTATTATTATTAATAGTGGATGCTGTTAGTGTTGAATAGTAGGAATACAATAGTTATGAAATTTGCATGAATCTAAATATTTGAACATGTAATAGGTTATCATTTTATCATTTATTTTCAAAACTATAAAAAGAAAGATGGTGAATGTTCCATAAATTATAAAACAAAATTATACATAAATTGTACATAAATATGAAACTTTACTCGATTTTCATGAGATTCTCTTTCTTTTTCTTATCAGGGATTTGGTTTGTACAAGGTGCAAGTTATATTCTAAGGGTTCTATTTTGTTTTTCTTCCGATGCCGTAAACAGAAACGGTTAGGTAAATAACTGAGATTGGCTCAGTTCCGAATTTAAACATTTGACGATAAAAGAAGATAGGATAAATTTTCACGATTCACCTCCGTTTTCTCTTCTTTTCCGTAATATCCAACCGCCATCGCTCTCCACCCTCGTGAAACTCCGATAACGCTTTAATTTCCTGTAAAACTGAACCTTTGTAGGCGGTTAGCATGCTAACCCTCGGCCGGCCTTTTGTCGCCAAATAGATTTAAACTTGTCTCGTCCTCGGCCGTATCGAGAGCCGGGCAAGACTTCGCATCTTTATCGCTAAATCTGAAACTGGGGCTCGGATCGATAAGAGCCCTCTTAGAACAATCCGTGACAAACATAGTTCCACCGACAGTTGATTGGGGGCCAGGTTTCCGTCTATCTAAAATATAAAACCCTTGGAGAGTCAAAGAAAAAATTCACGAGTAAATAAATTGATAAATTAACGATTATTAAAAAATTGATTAAGACATTATTTATTCTCTTAGTTTTACTTGGGCAACATACAAATTTAAATATCTGTATGGTTTGTGTGTGTGTGTGTGTGTGTGTGTGTGTGTGTGTGTGTGAGAGAGAGAGAGAGAGAGAGAGAGAGAGAGAGAGAGAGAGAGAGA
>CM077102.1:24013231-24056399 GCA_039619505.1 Cimex hemipterus
ATGTGTATAAGAGACAGAGAGAGAGAGAGAGAGAGAGAGAGAGAGAGAGAGAGAGAGAGAGAGAAATTATTGCCTCAGATGATCGGCATTCCACTGATTCTATATGAATTTGGAGTTTATCCTGGTTAGGATGGACCTGTATTGGAAACTTCTTAAAACTTACATCAGCATATTAACGAGAACCTTTTGTACTTAGTGACCGCTTTTTTGTGGCATTGACAGCAGGACTTAATTGCGGTTGTTTTCTACTAAACTGGTACAGTTTTTACCCTTACTTGGCCAATCAATTAATAACTTCATTCCCTAATAAAATAGTATGTGTTTTATAGCGAACTCCATCGGTAAACCTGCTTTAGAAATCGAAAGGGATAAAAATATCTTAACATTAAACTTTAAATCAATGTACATATTAATAACTTAAGGTTTCAGTAGACATCTAATAATGCGATAATACACGAATTACGTCCAACGGTGGGAAGAGGGGTTGATCCCCGTGAAAGGCGATATAGCTCCTGTTCACACTTATCAAGCATAAGAAACTGTAGAGCCGAAAAGGATGATCAAAAGGGTTTTGATCGTTGAGCCGTGATAATACAACAACTGGAGCATGTTTGCCCTTTGTCGCAGTCATTTGAATCGATAGTCTTAACCGTTCACTGCCGGACTTCTAAGTTCTTGTAATGAACGTTTTTTTTCCTTTATAGGATCGCTGAAGGTGGCGTTATTCGAGCTTAGAAAAAAATCATTAAATAATTATTTGTATCAAAATCATTCCCATTAAGATTACGTACAACGATTATTCGGAAATCGTGAGACGTGGTCTTAAGTACAATGATAATTAATTCATAAAACTTTCAACGGCAGTTGATTCTTTGAGTGGTTAACGATGAATATTTATTTAAACATTATTACTTTTAAGGATAAACAAAATATTAAGCGCATGATAATGATTAAGTAAGGAGATTAATACTTACGTGCTCTATGGAAAATTAAATCTTAAAGACCTCAGTCGTTACAATTTTACAGATTACATAATTTATTGACAGTAACTATGAAGTTGAAACTTTACGCAATAAGGTGTGTTGGGAAACAAGAATTTTCACAATAGCCGCTCTGTTTGGATGCAAAGATAATTGGGAACCATAAACTATGCAGCACAAATAGCTAAAATCCTGCAAATAAACAACTACCGACAAAGAACAAAATTATTGTCTACTCCAGACTTCCTTTTTATCCCTTCTATGTACCAATATATTATACCGTATATCCTAACAGCGTTTGAAAAATATTTTACGTGTTTTTTGCTATGCCTTTTTTTCAATTGGAGTATATAAGAATTCTCCCCTCAGCTTAGGAATGAGGATATAATCATGTTAAAGTTTGACATCATTGTCAGCTAAATCGACAAAAATTTGCGTGGAGGCAGCATTAGAGAGTTTTTTAAAATTTAATCTTCACCATGTTCTATATGCTTCATTTTAATATTACGTCTGTAACGACCTAATAAATTTTGGTGATTTTCGTAATAATTTTGTATTATAACGTATATCCGATGGCTGAAGTACTATAAAAAAAATATTACCAAATAAATAAATGATTTATTGATTGGGACTTTTACGTTCAAAAGTTTATTAATAAACTTAATTTCTATTATATTGCCAATTTGTTAATTTAACGTTTTAAATTTTGTGTTTAATTTTGTTATTTTGTTTTTATTATTATTACAAAAGACGTTTCGGCCTCAGACCCTATTTTCAGCTAAAAAATTCCATAAATGTTATATATCCATATTCAACACTGACATAAAACGTAATTACAAAACAAATATATCATTTTATAATTTGTAAAGTTTAAATGTACATTTTTTGGGAAATATTTTGGCTGAAAACAGAGTACCGTCGCACCGCCAAACGCCCATTATAATTAGTAGTAATAAAAACAAAATACCACAAAAAACGTTGTCAATACAACCAATAAAATAATTAAGGTTCACATGATGTTCATAGTAAGAAACAGTGGCTTCTAAAAAGAAAGATATAAGTAATTATATACCTGTATACGTGTAGGTTTAATTAGTATATTATTCTATTCACACCACATAATTTAATAATAAACTTTTGAAAATCAATAGAGGAGCTTTCAGGAGTAATCAGTGTTAGCCGTAGTTTGTAACCAAAACGTACAGATCCACTCCTAACGTGGTTTCGGGTTTGGTCTTTATCCAAAAGCGCACCAGGTTCAAGTGGTATTATCTGAAATATTGAACCTCTATAAATATGCCCTTACTTTGCCACGACCACTCAGGAACTGCATCGATTTATGTATTCATTCTGACGATAATTTAGGTCGAATGGTGGGTGGGTTCCCCATCCCATTCTTTATATTGTTTTCCATTGAGTTGATCAATGTAGGTTCCTAGCATTGGAGGTTAGAAGAAAAAGTCTTCCTAGAATTTATGATTACCAGTTCATAGAATTTGCATGGACCTGAATGTAAGGCAAGAAACTTGAAGATTGGATAAATAAAAGAGCCTTATAAATATGTTATATTTTGATTAATGTAATTCAATGATTTACTTTTGCTTATGTAATGGTGCGCTACGGAATGTCAGAAGCTCTTAGTTTTTCCAATGAATAAAGAACCAACGATTTATGTGCTGCAGGTGTATGATAGCCGGTGGTTTTGCATAACAACACAGAATGATATTTTTTTTAAACTGGCTTTAGGTAATTTATTTATTCCTTTTGGAGCGAAGGGTACCGTGTAAAAAAGGCCAGAGGGGACGACGGGAATTGAACCCACGGGGTGTACGATCCGAGAGTCTCTCACTCGGCTACTGCAGTCTCTAAATCTATGGTTATGTTGAATTATACTTGAAATACAATTAAAATTTCCATTAAAGCTTTTGCAATAGTCTAGTATTGGAATAGCCACTGGGGAAATTTCTGAAGTTAAACGATGCGGATATCACACGGCTGGCGGGGGTTTGCAAATTTGCTTTCACTACAATTGCCGCCGACTTTTTGATGATGATGACGAGCCTCTCCGGTTGGGGTGTCGCTAATGTGAGTCCTCTCCCGGAGGACAGAGTTATGTTCTGGATTTGCATGGAGGAGAGGACACGAAGCATGGGGAGTGGGCGAACCGGAGATTGAAAATTAGCGTGGCCCAACTGCATTAGCACCCCCGGAACGGGTGAACAACCCACCCCTGCAGCAAATGTTTGCTCTAAACTGTCCCCGAGGTTGCTAACTACGCTGTCCATATTCCATTTCAGCTCAACAAACCGTTTAACCCAACTTAATATATTTCATTTGAACACTTTTGAAACGTGCTCTAATAAATTCTAAGATAAATCATCAAATCAAACTGTTTCATCTTCAATCCTAGCCTAACTTCTGTAATTATACTAAAATACTTTAAACAAATATATTAGATTCATTAGTTTATTTTCTTGTTTTAAACTTTATTTCATAACTATCATAATTTTGTGTAAAATGAGAAATATTCAGAGGCACGTGTTGCATCCCATTAGCTGTCCTAGGTTTATACGAAATATTAACTGTCATAATGACTGTCTGCATTAACTATATCTTGTAATGTTTAATGTAAAGATACGTAAAAGGTCGTAATAAGTTAATTAGAACCCAATGGGCTTTTACCGAAAACTAACTCGTGAAGTAGAAAAATCCTTCTCCGTGCGATTTTCCAACACTGAGGATAGCCAAGACAGACTAACCAGGAGAGACAGACCAAAAATGATCATTATAGGCCGAAAAGTAACACCTGTTTGATGATGATCTATGATTTATTACATAATAGTTTTTAATGTTAATGTTGACTGTGGCATGCTACCGGCTGCTGCTTTTGTTGTCATGTTTAGTTGCGTGGCCATTGATTAATGCACCCATTGAATTCTCGACTAATGGCCCAGTTCATTATGCAGTACGATATTTCCTACGTACCCGAGTGCTCCTATTATTACTCTCAATGGTTTGGAATGGATTGTATCCTACGTATATGAATTTAGGATGTATCCAGTAATACAGAGAAGACATATGACCAAATATGTACAACTCGTTTTGTACGGAGCGGATTTTCGT
Source organism: Cimex hemipterus (assembly GCA_039619505.1). Classification (NCBI taxonomy): domain Eukaryota; kingdom Metazoa; phylum Arthropoda; class Insecta; order Hemiptera; family Cimicidae; genus Cimex; species Cimex hemipterus. Next base: position 24,017,335 of record CM077102.1, read on the forward strand.
TTCAAATTTTGCGTTAATATTAAAATTTACTAATCCGACGCCGAAGGTTTTTTAACGATTGAATTAATATGATCCAGATCAGCTATACCTACTTTTCAGTTTGTCCTTGAGAAACTAAGCATTTAACAGTTCCAGTGGGTAATTAGAGATTACTGACATTCTCTCTCTCTCTCTCTCTCTCTCTCTCTCTCTCACACACACACACACACACACACACACACACACACACACATTTTCACATGGTAATCTTTAGATCATCCACCGAAGCAGCATATAAGCATATAATTCAATGTTGTCTGTTGTGCTTTGGCATGTACCATTACGGATCGCCACATTACGGTTGAAAACGGTCATACGCATCTACCTTGCCATGTAATTTATTAACTAGTTATTAATCTGATATTCCAAAGAGGAGGATACGTCGTTTACAAATTTTACAGCAAAAGTTACTACGCAAATAAGAAATCCTCTTTGCATTTTATTGATCAGGGGATCTACGCGATAGCATGTATTTAATTGTTGTTATTAATTTGACCACTTAAAAGTTGAAAGTCGGTAAGAAAGCGGCAATGTCAATTTCGGATCATTGGTAAAATTATAATTGTTATTCGGAGATCGTGAGATACTGTCTGGTGAAACGTAGGTTTTAGAAAAACGTTTCCTTTATCGGGCCACAGTTTCAATCTTTAGTGAGAACATCTTCAGGGATCAAAGTGTTTGTTTTCGGTGTAGAAAAAACAAACAAACACTTTATATGATCTCTATAAAGATCGAAACGTTGGGACGACAAAGAAAATGTTTTTCTAAAACCTTACGTCACACCAGACTGCATCTCACGATCCCCGAATAATTATTGACAAACTTAACGCAAATAACCATCCATTATAATTGTTTATTAACACTTTTTTTAGGCTTGGAATGAGCTATTTTAAACAGCGGTGTTAAATGACTGTTAAAGGCTGTTTTTGTCAATAAAACTTGCGATCAATTTTGAGGACAAAAAGGCCTGGTCGGGCCCGGAGCAAAATCAAACAATCTGAAGAGGAGAACTAATTGAAATTGGATGTAACTAATTTGTTTCTGGGAGGGAGCGGAGGCCTAATTAGATTTGCTTAGATTGCTATTTCTTTTATAATTCCTTGGTTGTCCCGGCCGTTTTCCAGCCGTCTTCGTCTTGTGACGAGAGCAATTTGAGAAAAAAAGACGAGACCGCGCTGTATTCTGGTTTCTCATTAGGTTCACTCCTTTTGTCCTCGGCGGAATAGAACAATGCGTCCTCCAGCAACGTCTAATTACTCCAACACCTTAGATAAAACGCACTCACAAAAACTTTATTCATCAGCCTCCCTTTAGAACGTTGCCATGGGCATTGTGCCGGGGAAACCGTTAATTTCTTTCTTACTGGTTTTGGGGAATTAAAATTAAAATTCAAAAGCATATTGAGAATTTAATAATTGATGGAGATCTTTATGATACACGTTTGCACCAGGGATTGCGTAATGTTAAAACATGTTTTCAGTCTAAATTATCATTTATGAATGGAAAAAGTCCTTCTTAAATCACCTGCGATATATGAAATGTTACATTTTGCGATTCAGCATTGCGTATTGTATATTTTCCCTCTTTGATATAACACAGGAAGGATAGTGAATATGAACATAAATTATAATTTATTCAATCCTATCAAAAGCAAACCTTAGGGCACCCATGACCCTTTTTATCAAACCATCCTTACTCAGAAATAACAGACAACGATTCTCTTACATTAAACAGAACAAACAAATTTGGAAAAGGCCATCAGGATTGTATTAATAAATAGAGAAACTTATGAGTTGATACAAGCTTTAGGAAAAAACAGCAAGTGATTAACCAAAATGATTGTTAAACCGAGGCTTTACCGTAATAAAAATACACCACAAACGATTTCACGCCACGTTAATACCTTACATTAAATGAAGCACCGGCATTCCCTCCCGACCACACGGCAAACACACAAACCTCTAATAAGCTTAAAACGGCCAGAATTGAGAACCTTTCAATTAAGTCAATTAAATTCGGTTTACCACGCTCATTTTATCATTTTTTTTAGTGGTGTATTTAATTTTCTCTTGTGCTTTTCAAAAGTTTTATTCTGTTTTGCGTCAGTACCTGTATAAAGTCTCTTGAAATCTTATAACCAATTCACCGACTTTTCAGACCTAAATTTAATTTAACGGAGGAAAGCTTTTCAAATGAAAGACCGTCGTTCAACAAATCCGGAAATAATTGTATTTTTTGTTCAATCGCTGAAAAGGATGTTGCTTATTATGGCAAAAGTCAAATAACCCTAATCCGGAATTGTTTTTGTTTCAAACAGAAATCCAATTACCTGCATTATTCGAATAAATGAAAAGCTTTCTATCTGCTGTATAACAAATAAAATTACGTGCTGCTATGCAATTTTTCAAGTTTGGCTTAAAATCCGTACTACGTGTGCCTTTTATAAAAAAACAACAACGAAACAACGAAACGTTCAGAGAAAATGTTGGAAAACAAAAGAATTTTTACATCATTGACAAATACCTAGCTTGTTATTATATACGTATAATCACTGAGGAGAGATAGCTAGATAGATAGATAGATAGAAAGAGAGAGAGAGAGAGAGAGAGAGAGAGAGAGAGAGAGAGAGAGAGAGAAAAAAAGAAAGAAAAAGAAAAAGAGAGTGAAAGAGACAGAGGAGAGAGAGAAAGATGATTTATCAGGATTGGCTTGTCTCTAAAAACCTTGTAACTCCAGGTAATAGTAAAAATAGTTAGTTATTAACGAAAAAATATATATATGTTCATATTTGTATATTATCTATAATGTTATATTAAAAATTATGGATTGGAAAAATTTAAACTAAAACCCTGCATTCATGTAAAAATTCAAGCGCAGTGGATAAGTGGTCCTAGGAGAATCTGACTTGTAGAAAAGGGGTCATCTTTACCCGATTAAGAATAGGCCATGTGAGGTTTGTAATTTATTGGAACCAAGTGCATATGCGGAACTGAGCGTATATAAATCAATAAACAGTAACTCTCGGTTTCTTTGTCGATTCCTACAAAGAAACGGCTTTAAATGTTATCATTTTAAGTCAATGGAAAATTTTCAAAATTGTATTTCTTAAACAAAAAAAAACATGAGCCTATATAATCTTGCTGTTTTCATTTATTATTTAAAATTATTACACAAACTGTTTACATCTTCGTATAAATGATGATTAATATAATTTGTATAACTTAAAATTTTATTTAGAATGAAAATATTGTATTTATAGTTTATAGCTTTGTTTTAAAAATTACTTGTACAAAGCAATGTTGAGAGTATTGTAATGCAATATAAATGACTCTACCTTTCCATAAAAGATTTACCTCTTTGTGGAGGCCTGAAAGTCAAAGATAAAGATTATTATTTACAGAAGCAAATTAAATAGGTATTTTGAATTTACCAAATGATTTTTGTTATGTCTTGAAGAAGGGTCTATATTTATGAAAGCTACACAAAGGAACTGAGAAATTCTTATGGTGATTTGGCTGCACCCTGTACTTAATTTAATCATATTCTTGTTACAAATGTATGTTTAAAGATGCGGAATAAAAGCAATTTGAAAGAAAATATCTGCTTGGTGCTTTAAAGTAATTTCTTCTCAATAAAGAATCTGCGACTTAAATCAATAATTTACAGGGTTTAAAAATATGAACAATTGTGAACGATTTTGAAATGATTGTGGGTTACAGAGAACGAATTAAAGCCTGACTTGTTTATTCTATATACGAATATACCCTAACATTTGTTAAAATTCTTTTTAAGGGAGTTCGCGCATCACAACAGCAGAGGTACTATGGGTTTGAAATTAGAGTCGCTGAGAATCGAACCTGGCCCCTTTGAATTATTAGTCGCCTTGTCTATGCTCTAACTGGGAATGAACATCGATAAAACTATCGTTGGTCAATCGATTAATCATCGTAACCTAACCATCGACGGTGGTACGACCGTCGACTCTATATTTGACACAGCGATGGGGTTTTTAGTATACATTACTCAAGCCACAAATAATTTTCACATGCATATATTATTTTTAAGTGCCACTTTAAAAACATAAGATAATTTTTCGAATTTTGCCATTTCTGAACCTTCATTTGGAACTTGATTTATAAAAGTTATGTTTTTTAACAGCATTTATTAGGAATTAATTTTGCCTTTGGTTTCATTTATAGTTATGTATAGATCTCTCGGTTACTTTTAATTAAAAGAAGTCTATTGTTAAAGTATTTTTGCTACCTCCCAGTTTTTCGTCGATACTTTGGAAAACATCCATAATCACCTAAACTCAATTCCTGTCCCATGCTAATAAAAAGGTAAAGAGGTAAAGGCTTAACATGTACGCAAGTGAAATCAACCATATCTTTAATTTATTAGAATTAACGTATCCGAATTTTATGATGAAACACTACCACATCTTCTTCGGAACGTAATTAAAAAAACGTACTTTTAAAGCCATTCTATCTTTTCTGGTGTTCGAAATAATCTATCCAGCTTTGGAAAACAACTGATAGGTCACTTTCATATCAGAAGAATACGGTTAATTACCTATTCACAAAATAGGAAATTAGGAAAAACTGAATAAGTTTATAAAACATTGACCGCTCACCATGAACACAACAACATCGATCGCCTATCATAGTTTCTAAACATCAACCACTGATGCGCACATCCCATGCAGCCACGGTGCTTACGCCCATTTTACTTTTTAAATGTTATAAAGGATGTTGACCGTTTTTTTCACTTATTTAAAATTTTCAAATAAGGTGTCGGCATTTTTAATTATTAACTATTATTCGTACATTCAAAACCAGACAAAAATCCTCGTTGCTAAATTTGACGTTGGTTAGCGGAGAGTTTTATTTTGTTGTTTATGAGGAATATGTAGATGATATAATACGATACAGCATGGCGAGAAAGAATGTTTTTGAGATTAAATCAATTGCGAAAGTTGAGTAACTCGTTTCAAACTTGACACAATTGGGTATCGAACGACTGCATGGTTAATATTTGCTGAGACATTAGGATGTTTTTTAAGTAATGGAAATGCCCGGGCTAAGTTCTTCATAGACGGAGAGTGCAATTAATGGCGTTCTCTGGACACTTTCATGCCACACACTTTTGACATGCTAATGAGGACAAGAGCCACCCCTAGAATGTCATTAACTACCACTTCCTCGCCCGACTGACACTGAGATCGACCGCCGGCTGGAGGCTGCCCAGTTCAAATATTTAGCCACCTGTACTAAGTAAGTGGGGACGGTGAATATTGAGGTCGGTGCAGGAGAGGTCCCGGACTTCCTTTTCCCTTTACGATCCAATAGTAATCGTACGATTGTGTACATTTGGAGCACTTAGCCCCCGTACGGATAATGGACCTGTCAGTATTGTTTACGCCAATTCGCCCCCTTCTCTTTCCATTCCCCTCGCTGTCTTCTGAACCAACGGCTCGTCAAAAATGTGCCAAGGGTTGAGTGGTGCGTGCGGTGCATTAGCCGCGTCAATCGATAAAGAACAATCCTTTCTTAGTCCTCTGTAACCATAGTAAAAACTCTGAATAACAACCTGAAAACCCAACGTTCTGCACCTAGATCAGAAAAATACAATGCGTTAATTTATAATTTTATAACTTTTAAAATCTACACCACATTATTAATTAATAAAGTAGTTAATAATACAATACGTTTTAAAAATTGTATATGTTCTTTTATACTTTAAATTTATAAATATGTATTAAATATGCAAGGGTATGTGTGTGTGTGTGTGTGTGTGTTTTCAACAATTCAATTTATGCCACTAGAGGCATCTTTTTTGTCTATATAATAGGGGTATTCACGATCTTTGTGTTAACCCTGTTAACTCTGTTAGTTCCTGTTAGATCGAGAAAAACGATGACGGAGATTTGTAAGAATCGGCTAATTAACATTGCTCGATCTAACAGGCCAGAGCCAATGTTAGGTGTTAGGTCAAAAATGTAGTCACACTGTTTTCCGTTAGGGCGTAGGTAACCAACATGGCAGCCATGAATTTAACAGCTGTTTTTTCGTCTGCATATATTTTTATTCTTAAAGAAGCATTAATTAAATCAGGCCTACACATTTCTTTTTTTAATTTTTTATCTGTCTTTATACTCTCATTCATAATAACTACATATCCATATCCTATAAAGTTGAAGGCTGTTGGAGGTTAGGATACATGTTAGGTCTGTCGGTACGAATTGAAGCGAGTCAATTGTTATTTACTTCTCGAGCCATAGAGCATTTTGAATGATATAGATAATTAATTTTCCTTTTTTTATTAACTTCCCGCATCTTACAGTTTAACACAAAAGAAAACCAAAACAAACAACGACAAGACTTCAACATCTGTTATAGTTTATTTTTGATTCTACAAATCGCCGGAAAAATTAAAGTTTAAAATACTAAGAAAAGAAGTTAATACTATTATATTATATACCTTAATTTTATATTCAAGGTTTATCAAAAATTGAAACATCTATATATTGACCTGTTTTACAGTGCTATGTATTCTGTTTATGTAATGCGTTGGCGAAAACAGAAAGACCATGTGCATAATTAACTACATAGAACTACGCTATTGATATTTGCATCCTGTTTAGATGGTCGAATGCTTCAAGCAAAATTAAATTCAGTATTGCCGCATTGTTTTGTAGAACCTTCCGGAGTTTCCCAAGGATTGCACTTAGAGCCTTTTATGTTTAAAATCTATATAAATGATTTCTGTTCTCTTCCAGCCATTATGACCTTACTTTTTTGCAGATGATTTGAAAATATTCCTAAAAATTACTTCTGTTTCTGACGCGTACAACTTCATAATTCCTTATTAAAACGTAACAATTGGTGTGGTATGCCATTCCATAAAGTATAAATACCCTATCAAACTTAACTACGCCACATCAGACTCGCTCATAATTAGACATGGAAGTGTTAAAGATCATAGCATCATTATGACAGACAGATAATCTTTCACACACGTTTTAACAAAACTTTAAGATTTAACATCATACTAAACATTTCCATGATTCAGATGCACTTAAAATTATGTACACTTCTATTGTAAGACCAATATTCGATTATTTTTCACCGCTTTACGCTTCGTTTAAATCTACCCATATCAGTCGCACAGAATATGCTCAACAAAAGATTTTTACGCTTGATATATTACAGAACAATTGGAGAAACAAACACACCATACTTACCGTTAAAGTCGGATCTGAAATTGACAACTGTTCTGAATAGAAGGAATTTCTTTGAATGTATTATTGTATAAGTTATAATTTCCTTACTGATTATCCATTACTATTAAACTGAATTAACTTTCATGTTCCATATCATCATTCCAAAAGTAACATTCTCCATCGATTGCCATAGAACTAATTATCCCAAATTCACTTTTGTACGAAGAACAACAAATTAGTTAAACTGGTTTCGAAAATATAGATATATTTAGGAAGTTCAAGCAAATTTAACAGAATTTTATTATTAGAAAATTAAATATTGTATCATTTATATAAGTAAAATTGAATTTGATCGTAATTAATATGCTGCCGGGTCGGCTCCGCCCGGTTATTTTTGGCACTCCTACTTGCGGCCAATAGTGAAGTAGTAAGGTCAAAAAAATTATAATTAATAACTGACAATTATACAGTGTTAATACATTTTCGAATTATTTCTATTCATTCTAAATTGTTTGTTTAGTTGGTTTTTTATTATTACACATATTTCTAAATTTATGAACAGTCATAACCTAAATATTTTTCAAATCATCAGAGTTCGTGATCTGATTGAACGAATAACATTTTTCAATTAATAGTTCTTGATATAAGTTATTGGTTGAGATAAAAAAGTGGAAAAATGGCAAAAACGAGGGAAAATTGGAAAGGTAGGAAATTATTGTCCAAGTGGATAGAAGTCGTGGGTTCGAATCCCGCTCTCGACACTGCCTTTTTTATCTTAACCAATACCTTATATAAAGCTTAATACTTTTATTGTTTAGATTTGTAACTGGGAAACCGTAAATAAATAAAAAGAAAAATCTAAAGGTAAAAACCATGCCTCTCGTAATAACCGAAACTTTAGTAGCGATAAAAAATTATAAAAAAAAACATGAAAATCTACGTTTTTATATGTGTGTGTACTAAATACTCTATGCTGTACAGTTTAAATAATTTTTGTGAATATATTGCTCGTTTTAAAAGAACTTTTAGGTTATTTTTTATTATTAACAGTTGCAGCAATCAGTTGTCTTTTCTTTTCTTTTTCCTTTATTTTAACTCTGGATGTGGAGAAAAATGTGCCTCTACGATACTACATATTGTATACATTTTCCTACAATTTTAAATAATTTAATACCGAATACAATATCTCTCCAAGGACACAGTATGCTACACTACTCTCTTAGCTATGATTTACCTGTCATTAATAGTAATAATTTACAAACGACTATTCAATTACTTAAAAGTACTAACAACAAGGAAACGTGTACGTATCGTAGTAAAGACCGGTCGGTGAAATTTCCTCTGCCATAGAAATAGCGCCTGCAGTTTGATCAATAAAATAGATAGGGATTTTGAACATATTAGATTGAAGACAGAAATTAATTGGTTATTTCTAGTTGGTCACAGTATACAATAAATTCACTAGAAAGAGAACGTTTCTGGTTAAAATAGTTAACCATTATGTTTTATATTTGGCGTATAATCAATACGTTTCAAATTCAGCATTATGCGGACGTAGTAGCAATAAAAACCGAGAAATTACGCATGAAACCTTCTTAGAAATTTTTTCTGATGGTGTAAAAAATACCAAGTAAAAATAAACTGGCTTAATGAAAACCACTCACGTTCCTGACTTGCTCTAAATATCGCTCGTGTGTTGGAATAGGGACCATATGCCCGGGTAGACTGAGCAGCCGATATTTTAAAATTCCAGCCGACTCAGCGCCGTTGGAAAATAAGAGACGCGTGAGTTCGGAACACATGCATTTTTACTGCACCGATGGGAATCGCTGATTATAGGGAGCGGGGCTTCATTTTGCATAATTGAGTCATATCGAGAATCTAAACATTTATTCAAATTGGGAATCCTTGTCCCGTTATTTCCAAGAGAAAGGTTTGCTATTATTAGAACCAACCGTTTCAGGTTATAGAAACTGTTCACTTTTGTGTCTCTCCATGAAAAATATTACATATTAAATGCACTATACCCAGACCGGGAAGGAAATCGCAATATTATAAGCAGAATCATGGGAAAATAAAAATAAATTTCTAGTCCATAACATTTTATACATTTTCCCTCCAGTTATTTACCGAAAATTTAAGAAATTAAACTTATCACGTAGAATATTACAGACACGTCATCTATAAAACGTTTTACACAGTGTAATTTTATAACACAGGAACTCGATTAGAAACATCACATTTGTCACCTGTGACAGGTCCAAGCTAAGTCTATTAATCAAACCTAGATGTACAATTTGTTGAAAAATGCTCGGAGAATAAATAACCTGCTACGACCGCTTCTGCGATTCTAAAGAAATAACTACATCCCGAAGGAAAAATATTAGGGGGTGTACACTTTGTGTTAACCCTGTTAAAAATGATGACGGAGATTTGTAAGAATCGGCTAATTAACATTGTTCAATCTAACAGGCCCGAGCCAATGTTAGGTGCTAGGTCGAAAATGTAGTCACACTGCTATCCGTTAGGGCGTAGGTGACCAACATGGCAGCCGTTAATTTAACAGCTGTTTTTTTTTTTTGTCTGCATATATTTTTATTCTTAAACACGCATTAATTAAATCAGGCCTACATATTTCTTTTTAAATTTTTTAGCTGTCTTTATACTCTCATTCATAATAGCTACATACCCATATCCTATAAAATTGAAGGCTGTTGGAGGTTAGGATACATGTTAGGTCTGTCGGTACGATTTGAAGCGAGTCAATTTTTATTACTTTTCGAGTGCATAGATAGCATTTTCAATGAAATGGTTTATTAAGTTTCCTTTTTTTTTAACTTCCGGCATCTTACAATTTAACATAAAAGAAAATCAAAATAAAACTGTTATATTTATTTCTAATTCTACCAATTGCCACGCGCAACATTGCGGAAAAATTAACGTTTAACATTCTACAAAATTCGGGTGCATTCAAGATGTTACTGGACATTTCTCTATTCGAGTTAACAAAACAATTGGAAAATAGTTTCATTCAATTTAAAAATTGCAGTGTACAATTGCATCCTGAAATGTCACAATCGAAGCCCGAAAAGCAAAAGGAATTTAATATCTTCTGGGGATATTTTTTGTATCTACTTATGTTTAATTATTTACGAGCTGTAATTAGAGTAAAATAAACATATAAATATTTAAATAGATCAAATAATAAAGAAATAAATACATAGATAAATGAATAAATCGTACTTAGATATTAATGTTTATAAATTAATTAGCACAGTGCTAATAAAATGTACAAGTAACAAATTATATAATATGTATTATGTTTACAATAAAATACATGTGTTTATTTTCCCATAGTGTCATAATTGCACGTTGATTTGAATACAGAGTTTCAATTTAAGGCGAGTCTGCAATAAAATTTTGTGGTGTTGGTTTACACTGTCTCGGGTATCCAAGAGATATCAGCTCGGTTATGCAGCTGCTCTACCCTGGCCCTTCTGGGAGATGAGGTCACTAGCCTTAGGAACTTGTTTTGGATTACTTGCATTATTGCAAAATTAGATTTGCAGGATAAACTCAATACGGGGCAGGCATAAATTAAAATATTTTCAGTATTGCATGTAAATGAGAGGTTTGCTACAGATGGACAAACACGATGCTTTTGACAACAGAGCAACATTTTTCAACTTTAACGATCCTGTTCATATGTTGGCCGAAATTAAATTTGTTATCCAAAATTATCGGGGCCAATCTGTAACTTCCATATTTAATTGAAGCGATGTATTTTTCTTAATTTGCTCGTTTGTCCTTTTTGCGATTGGAGAGAAAATTTTGAAAGTTTTGTTTTTCAAAAGTGCTTTCCTACAATAAAATTCTAAGGGGGATTTTATTAAAAGCTTTGTTAGATTTTATTTGGCATTCCTCACTGTCCAGAATACTAGGATAGTTACTACAAATTGTTGTTCTTGATACAGAAAAAAAGCTGTCGCACAGGGAAAAGCCTCAGTTGAAACGTTGCGTAACAGAAGGACAATCATTAGTTCCGCTTGAGCATTCGTCACCCTTTGTTTTATTTACAACTCTGTTATAATGTAACTTTCTTTTCCCAAGCCAGGCCCATCTCAAGACCATGTGTACTGGATGGAGCCATTTTTTTTTAAAACGTAGTCTGTAATTCAAAACGGGCGCGACCCAAATGTCAAGGGTTTCGGTAAAACTTTTTCATTGATCACTGATACATGTCTAACCGTTGAATTCGAGTGGTTGGCCGTATTGATGTTATTTTCAGATCGTGACGTGAATCGTTCCCTTTGAGCACGCGATTTACCTTGTATCTAACAATAATGTTCCATGCTAAATAAAGAAAAAGTTGAACTTTATGGCAATATTCGGACTCCAAATTAACTATTATATATTACTATGTAAAAAAAAGATACATTTTCAAATATTGCAAAAAAAGGAGCAGTGCTAGCGCGGAACATCATTCTGATATATACCTGAAAAGACTAAAATATTCGTCCTTTTTTATGGCTTCTATAATGGAACTGGTATTGATAAGATGTGGAATTTTTAAAACTTAATATTACTGTGATCACGTATAATTCATCAGGATGGCCAGAACCAATCATTCTAAAAAGAACACCTAGGACTACAAAATTAAAAAAAAAATATATTAAAACTATATACCATATATAGTTATACAACCATCTCTAACCGTTCCTATAAATTTTTTACATATTTCAGAGAAGTATGAGTTGAAGTATTATTTAACGTTAGAAAGATCAAAATGAAAGAATTTAGGATAAATTTGTAATGCTGATAGATATGTACACATATACATAAGAAAGCACACCCCGTATTAATAGATAAGTGTTTTAGTTTTAAGAACACATTTTTTTGTTAAATATACAAGAACTTTAAGTTTTTAATGATTTGATGATTTTTAATGATTTATCATTAATGATGAAAAAACAGAACTAGCTACCGCAGCCCCTAATACTGTACGTTAACGTACGTACTGTCCGTTTGAGTGAACAGTAGTAAGCAAGAAAGGAAATATTTAAGAATTAGATTGCGTTTTTTGGAGGGCTAAAATCAAAGCTGCTAACCTGGAGCCTTACTTATGTGAGGGGTTAAGGTCGACGATTGACTCAACCACGAAAAGTGATAAGCTCAATCCTGTACTTGTTTGAATACATTGTACGTTGTAAGAAAATAAGCTTACGAGAGTAGTCTAGCTCACTGGTATTTAGGTACATCCCAAAGGAAATTTTGCTGATAATGTAAAATAATTTTGCTTTATTTCTGGAGTATAGTGGCTTTTTCATGATGACCACTCTGGGAATGGACTGTCTCTTGGAAAGCAACTTGCAGTTTGTGTCTTTTAAGCAAAGTATAATTTCTAATATAAGATGGGCCAAGTGATCAATTAAAAAACTCTGATTTGAACGACTTGAATATGATTGATTGATTCAATTTAATTCTATTTCTACGTTAATATAATTTAAAAAATAGTTGTTATTGTAAACAATGTAAATGCTAATTAAAATTTACGTTCACTTTTTATAGTAACTGAAGTCAATTGATTGAGAGAGAAAGGCGTTAATAAAGTGGGAGTCGCAACGGTCAATCCAGGCATTAAAGTTAATTGATTTTTTACCCCTGAAATTCCAGAAAGGGGTGAATGAGGAATGAGGTTTGAATCCAAAAGTTAACTTACCCATTAACCGTTGTGAGCCGACGATGATCCTAAGAAGCATGAAGTATCCTCACTCCAACAGTCCTCCCAACCCTCGGAAACTTTTCGACTCAATAATACACATTCGAAATTACTAAAGTTAACTCTATATCAATGATGGGTGGTTGTTTTCATTGAGATTCGGATTTTTCCATCCCATATGATCGTCGTGTGTATTATGAAATACGATTTATAAAGTACTTGTCTTTTTTTTGTGCATGGAGTATAAAGAAAGTAGATACACCTTCTTTAATGTGAAGTTTTCCCATGTCGAGATTTTTCAACGATAGAAAGAAATTTCTTGGGAATGCTGATTACAATGGAAGGAGAGATGTACAGAAAAAGTGACTTCTGGATTTACTATAAAACATAGACTGTTTTTAATTCGGGATTACACGAAAAGGAAAAGCCCAATTCGTAAAAATATTCAACTAAACTTGAACTTATTTTTTTAAACAAATGTCCTCAGCTCAATGCCATTGTCACAAGCCGGTTTCATTTAGGGTATGCAAAAGTGAAATATAAAAACTGAATTAGCATAATATGGCAGAGAAATGACGGCCTCGCGGAAGAGCGTTCTAATGATAATGATGTGTGCCAGTGCCTTCAACTCAGCAGAAAATTACGGGCATTACCGTCAAAGCTATGGAATAGTTTTTTTTAAATAAAAAAATTTTTTTTTTAATGGAAAATGACTGAAACATTATTAGGTTGGTTGCTGAAGCTCTTTTGACCCGAACTTCGGCTGAAGAAAGTTAAAAAGCTATTGGTTGATGAGAGTTTTTTTGAAGTGTTTTGAAAAGTGTCTAGCGATTTTCCTGGAATGTTGTTATATGATATAATGAGTTTTACAAGGCGAAATTTATTTTATTTTTTATACTAAAAATTTATATTTAAAAAACAAAATCGGCTTTCTTTATAACGGTTTTAATTTATATCGTGATGACAAAAAAGAAATTACAAAAAGGGGACAATGCTTTATTTATTAAGGAGAAACATTATCATCAGGAGAAAACATGGTGGGAGTACATATCGTCAAAATACAAAAAAAAAGTAACATAATTCAACATAATTAACTGCTAAATTGTTTTAACAGTAACCCATCTCCATATAAAAGAAACCATCAGCAATGCTAACAATTTAGAGTATCTTTTTGGCATTTTTAATAATATAAAAAATAGTTAATACATTTATTTTATATGATACATAAATAACATTTAATACTTTAAATCGCAGAGCTGTATAAAATATAAATAATACGTTTTGACAAGCAGTATGGAAAATGGAAAATGTTCGAATTGTTTCACATTTGTTTACAGTTTTGGGTTACAATAGTTGCATTATTTTATACAATTCGCTAGTTTTCGTCGTTACTGCTCGAGTGGAACGAAGTCGCGATAGCTCAAGTGGTAGAGTAGCGGCGTATCAAGCTGAAGGTCGTGGGTACGAATCCCCCTCGTAACACTGACTTTTTTCTCAACTAAAAACCTTAATTAATTCAATTTTATACAAGATTTTTTTCCCGGGTGATCGTTGGTGAATCAAGATGCAGTTTCGTTAGAGAAAACTATGCCTGAAATCTTAGCGTTTTCTTTAATGAAATTATCATGAAAATGCTCGTAAGAGTTCCTGTAGTTGAAACTTTACAAATGTCTTATTGTCAGGCTGATGTTCGGTTCTAAAATGTTCCTCGTAAGATTTATGAGCAAAGAAAGGCATTGCTACTTAAAATTAGAAAACAAAACATATTCGTACAATACGTGCCAATAAAAAGGGCCCAAACCCACAGCACGTATAAACTCATAAGACAATACCAATACTACTGTAATGTGTGGTGATTTTGAATAACTACTGTAATATTTTTTGTGAATCGATTTATTAAAACTTGGTTAAAAATATATTCAACTATAAAATTTATGTAAGCACTCAACACGACACGCAAGAATGGCACAATTACCCAGAAGACAAACACTTTGAGCCTAAAGGTGATCTCAATAAAGATCGAACCGTTGGCACGATAAAGAAAATGTTTTTCTGAAACATACATCACACCAGACCGCATCTCACGATATCTGAATAATTATAAAATTTATATTGATTGTTAGATATACAACATTAGTTAAATCTAGGATTCACTCACTGGTGCCTTTATTAGTCCATTAAAGTTCAATACGCAGTCTAGGACGCAAGTTCACAGGGATTGGTCTTCAGTCGTCTCATAGGGGTTTCACTCTCCCTCCCTCTGCCTTTTTTTCTCCTATAATATTATCTGGTACGCTGTATGGCTAATGAAAATAATATTGTACATTGACAAGATTTTAAGTTTTGCGACCAAAAGTTTAATTTATTTCCTTAATTATTTGTCGGATCAATGTAAATTTCGACCCTTTCAGAATACCAGCAAAATTGTTTAATTGTTTGTGATTTTTGCGTTAACAAAATGGCAGTTTTATATTCCTACAAAATGTGGTAATATGATGTAAAAGAGATTAGATATTTTTCACATTTTCTGAACAAAACTCGATCTAGTATTTTATTAATGTTATTAATAAATCTGTTAATGATTGTATAAACAAATAACAGGATGAAATGGGAAAATACACCATTAACATTTTTATTTCATTGCATTAACTCAGTTTAATGAATTCGTGATGTTAATAAATTCTGATAGATTCAGATCTAATGAGTACTATTACTTAATGATAATACATATAGCATTACATAACAGGACATTGAGGAGAATGCAAATCCCGTAAGAATTTATGCTCTGATCCAAAGAACTTCTAACGTGAACTAGAGTTTATTTCCGTGTAATGTAAATTTCGACCCTTTCAGAATAGCAGTATCACACAGCACTGGGGCTAAGCCGATCGTGGAATTCCAAAGTTAAAACGTCACACGGCCTCCAGTTATACCAGTTAGTTCAGTAACGATGATAGAATGTCGACACTTTCGTCGGATGGATCGCAAACTCTCTGCGTTATTGCAACTCACGGAATTCGCTTTCTAGAAGTAGTTACCAAGTGTTATTACCAAGCGGAAATATCAGGCAATAAAATGTACGTTCACTGTTATAAATAGAAAGGGGAAATTATCGCAACGAGACATATTGAACGATGTTCTTGGGGTTATTGCACCCATTTCTATGAATAATAGTTCAGTTGAAACAGAATCTGCATTGTAAAACGTATTTGTTACTGGTATTTTATTTGCACAACTGACGAATTGGTTTATTGTAGAAGAAAAAAAAACAACAACAATGGGTTTGGTAAAATTATGATGGGAGGGAGCGATCCAACACAATTTCGACCTTTAGGCCCCCGTGTCACATAATGTATTGATCCATATGGCTTTGGTTAGGCTTAGGGGACGAAATCACAATATTCATGTTTGGGTCTTGCCTAGTGTTGGCGGCTCCCCTGAACCCTACAGATACGGAGCCCTGCTTAGCGAAATTTGCACATACTTTGCATTGATAGTTGACTTTATTTAAATAGGATATTCCAGTGGTAAACGAATAAAGGGCCGTTTTTCCATTTAAAGTACATCAAACAACCTCAAGAAAACTTAACTTATAGGCTAATTTACAATTCACTAGTTCTAGCGGCCCGTTTGACCAATTAATATATTTCAATTAATTAACATTTTTAGTTGAAATAAAAAAAGTCAGTATCACAAGCGGGATACGAACCCACGATCTTTGGCTAGAACGCCGCAGCTCTACCACTTTTTATCTCAACTAAAAAGTTAATTGATCGAATTATATTAACTGGTCAATCGGATCACTAAAACTAATGAATTTAATAAGTAAACATGCAGTGTAGCTTCATCAAAGCTCTCCGTAGCTATTTCATTTGCCGCCGAGAATAAAATAGATTTCACGACATTTGAATAATGGCAGAAAGTAAGGAAAATTCATAAGATGGGGTTGAAATGGGAAGTTAGTGTCCGAGTGGATCGAGGCCACGATAGCGTAAGTGGTAGAACAGCGGCGTACCTAGCCGAAGATCGTGGGTTCGAATCCCGCTCGTCCCGTTGACTTTTTTCTCTCAACAAAAATCCTTAACTAATTTCCAATGCTCGATAATTATTTCAATTAGGATAACCTCTCGAATCTGCTTACTATCTCGATTAATCTTATAAACCATAATGATAACAGAAAACAATCAAATATATGTTAAAGCATGTGTACGATTTACAAACTGAAATTATTTAAAAAAAATTTCCTATCTTCATAATTTGGTATTTCGTTATTTTATCTTAAATAGTTGATTTAGTAAAATGATAGGCATCCAATTATTTATTTTTTGTTTTGTTTTACATACTTTTGAATTAATTTGAATTCTACCATTACCAGAATTACTATATTTATAGTGCAATCATGACCTTAAAGGAACATCTAGATTAATGACAAAACAGTTCCAACAATCTTCACTAATTATGAAAGATTTAAGTATTTCCTATTTTTTAAAACACTTTCGCATATTATGCATGTATAACAAAACAATCTTACACGCCGTCTGGTAGTACGATTAAGTTGTGTGGTTAGTGGGCAAGAGATGAAACTTATAATCCAAGATGGCGAAATAGCCGATTTCAAGAGTACAATACTTTCTTCAAAGTGCGCTAATGCCGTAAGGGGTCTCGTCGTTTTGTGTATTACACTTCAAAGGGTTAAGAGTTGATCTTTGATAAAGTCTCTCTGAGAGATAATCGTCTTTAGTAATTAGGGTTCCCCAAGGACGTATTAGACTCTAATCTAATTACCGTCTTTACTTTTTCACATAGAGCCACTAAAGTGAGTTTGGAGAGGTTTTTTTCTTCAGGGGAAAAGATAGGATTGATTTAAAACTTTGATTTATGGGAGGGGGTAAATAATTAACAGCACAATTTAACTTCAAATAATGTTTGTTTCTGTACATCCTTTCTAAAATATGAAAAATGTTTAGGCGTTTATTTGAACAGACTGTGAAAGTTATTCCGAGGTGGTCTGGGAATTCAACTGTTGTCAAAAATGTCTCTTGTCTATTGTCATTGTTAGATTCCAGTTCGGCACGTTTCGTCTCTATTTCATTTTTACTTGAAGTCGGTCGTTGTACTCATCGATTTCGAAATAAAAATATATGTTGTCTTGAGATCTGCACTCTAAAAACTCCTGAAGGAATCAAGGTGAATTTCAATAGTTTTAAATCAGTATATTGCCTAGTGTAAAGATTATTTTTGTTTTATTATTTTATTTATTACTTATAGTAGTTTATTTTAATTTTGCCTTTATTTGCATTCAGTTGCAAGGTTGTTAAAACATATTGCTGAAGATCGTGAGTTCGAATCCCGCTCGAGACACTCACTTTTTTATTTCAGCTAAAAACGTTAATTAACTGAAATTTATTAAAACATTTACCTACAATATTAGTGCTTGCATTAATATAATTAGTTATATTATGTGTTTATTGGCTGGCAATTATTAAAAATATTCTATGTTGTACATTAAAGTGGTTGGAAAGTTTAGGATCTTGAGAGAATGTAATATTGTTGCCCTACGAATTAGTTTGGGCTGACCCATACTTGTCAGGGAGTCAAAGGGAGCCTCGATGGCATCAGTAATCCCGAACCAAAAGGGCGAAGGCTGAGGCTCCGCTTTGTTGCACAAAAATTTGCATTTCAAAAGCCCCGATACAAAGTTGGCCATTATGCGTGGGGTAAATTGAATCCGCCTCGACCTCCCCCACCAACAAAATACCGCTCATATTAACAAATCATAAACCGGCTTCCAGGGAGACTCCTCTTTTATCATATTTGAATGTACAGATGAATGATGCCCTTATAAAGATAATTAATAGCATTATGAAAGGAAAACATGCCTAAGGTATATCGCTATATAATTGCTGTATTGTTCCTTTGACGTAAAATCATAGCGAAATCTTTTAAGTTAAAGTTTTAGTTTTCATTTTGAATAAGACATTTCTTTTTAGACAGCGTAATAAATTATCTGCGATTTGACGTGATAAATTATGACGTGGGAAGCAGTTAGACAGTTAATCTGTTGCCAGCCAATTATCCCTATTACACCAAGAATACATATAGTTCAATTTTCCACCCACGCCATCGCTACAAATCTAATTATAAAAAATATTAGACAAAAAATGCCTCCCACCAAGCTACCGCCAACCAGAGGAAATTTTTAAAGCAGGAAGGAGTATTGTATAAATAATATTGATATTGTTTAGCAAAGCAACGAGTTTTATTTTGGCGAAAATATTGATGTCGTAAATTATAAACAAAGGGATAACTAATATCGATATCTAATATCGTAATCACCCCCTCCCCCCGATAGTTCATTTGTAAGTACTTCGGGATCGGATTCATAGGCACTAGATTCGAACCCGGGACCTTTCAGTGATAAAGGCCGTGTCAACCCCGTTTAATCATTGCGACCAAAGACAATCATCTTATAAATATTTGATTATATTACATACTGGAAAAGAACAGAATTCTGACATTCAAATTGACAATACAATTTTGGTTGAACAACTTGCCTTGAAATAACATAAAAGAAAAGGATAAAACTTTTAATTTGAATCTGCTGTTTTTGGAACAATCTAATCAAAAACAAATATATCCGGGCCGGATTAAAGATAAAGATATTCCTGTCCTCTATGCTATGAAGCTTCAATATTCTATACAGCTATGCGGAACATTCTGAAGTATACCACATCAATAAGTATTTTATGAAACGTTTACGTAGGTCAAAAAACTGTCCTGATTTACAATTTAGAAACCGAGTGACGACTGTTCACTTATGATGGTTAAATTAAAAAAAAAAAAAATTAATTCGTCCCCACATAAGGCTACCAAATATCCTTGCTAAATGTATATTATAATAAATTACATGTTTTCCTTCAAAAATGTTTCTAAGATTTGAGGCATACTCGTATAAAAATGGCGAAAATTTACTCGGAGAATAATTGACCTTGTCTGACTACAAATTTTCACGATGAGCTCAAGCTCTGCACTTTATTAGTAGAATCAAGCAACTTAGAGGGGAAATACTGCACATAAATTATAGCATATGGGCCGAATAAGGGCGTAACTGTCCTCTGTGCAATCTGTCAGAAATGGAAAATTTTATCGCCAGACGGCAAATAATAAAAGATTATGGGCAGCAATGGTTTAAGAATCCAATGACGAAATAATGAATGAAAAATAATAAATATCAGGATGATGGTAATGAAATTCTGAAACATTTGACTAAACGAATTTCATGTTAATAAATATATATTTAACAAAAATATTACCTAATATTCAAATTTTTAAATGTTAATCATGAAAAGTACATATATACTTAAGGTTCATAAAATTCTAATTTTTTTCCATTGAGTGTATTGTTGATGGATATTGGATAAAATATATAAGCTAAGTGTTGTTATGTTCTAGTTATAAAAAAATTATGTAACTAAAACTTAAACACTTATTCATTCATTACGGCGTGGTTGAAAAGTCCTTGGCAATTTTCGGGTTGAGCCTTTCTTCAAAGAAATCGTCTATTAAAAAGTTAATTATGTCAATTTGTCTTTAACATGGCTTTGCCCTGACGATGGCGCTAAAATAGGCCGAAAGATAGACAGTAAAAATTAAATTTAGTGATCAAATTTTAATGATCCAGATTATTTAATATTATCTATTCAAATAATATTGATGGAAAATAGTTATTTGAAATATCGGTATTTCCAAATTTTAAAAAATAATCAAAATAAAATGTTACGACGATTTACAGTTTTTGTCAAGGGTACTTGATTAGACTTTTACTAATTAATTGGTGTCCAACTTAAAAAAATGTATAATTTATTGAATATTAATTAATTCAAACTGCTTACTTATTTTAAAAAGAGATTTATTTAAAAACACTCCGAGCTTTTGAATATTTATTAAATAGAATTGAAGAATAAAAATTTAAGATATTTAATACTTGTTAAGCAGAGATGATGGTCAGGGATTATTTTAAACGCTTATTTCCCTAGGTTTCATTAATCGCTATGCTGTTTTCAAAAGGAGATATTTTTGACAAAGAAAATTGAATTATATACCTCTCGAAATAGAACTGTTGAAAATATCCGTTTCGAGATGGAAACTCGTCCTTAATAATGATATACGATCTCGGCGTAAATATATAAGCCGATGATAGAGAAAAGAGTAATTAATGATATATGTCAGCCAGTTTGATTTATTTATGCCAACCCTTCAAAAGAAAACACCCGCCTTTAAAATAAATTTAAAAAAAAAGGCATGAATTAAAAGAAGGAATAAATATTGAATTAATTTGAATAAATATTGCAATTGTCACCTCGGCCATTTTGACAAGGCGTTGAATTTTTAAAAAATTTAAATAAACAATTTTAAAAGTTTATCTCCCAAGTGGCTCAGGCGTGAAAAATCACAACTTGGAAATTTAAATTGGAAATGCGAAACCTCACTGTAATACACGAGAATGAAACCCCGAAATGAAATACGAGATATGGACATGCTCACGCCTAGTTTTGAATGTAATAATGTTTAAGAACTTTAATGGGTAAAGTTCAACACTGAAAAGTGACGAGGAACAAGCTGGAAGCACTCAGAGTTGAAAAATTCTCATAAAATATGGTTTACCTTCGTATTTACGTGTTAACAAACTTTTAACATTCTATGTTCTTAATTTAAAAATGAACACTAAATCATAATTCTCGTTGGAAAATTATATTTTTTATTTATTCGGTTTGTGTTAAGGAATGGGATATTTGCTTTGTTTGACAGAGGTTATTAATTATTTATTGATAAAAAATTGGAACGGCTTTTGGAAAAAATCTATTCTATGTAAAGTGAACAGTTCAAACAATGAAAAATAGGTAGATTGATAAAAAAGATAAGTAAATAATATTTGGAAGCTGATCCAAATTGGCTTAGCGGATGAAGAAAAATTAATAGACATATAAATATTGAACCCCAGGAAATTAGGAAAAAAGAGAGGGCTTTTATGAGAGGAAACGTATGCAATTAATATGAGTGAACAAGGAGGGTTTATTTTGCTGAGCTGAGGAAATCGAGGATTTTTTAATTGGTGCAAGATCAAACGGTTGTATTAGGTACAAATAATAGCTCCACGAATTTACAACTCTCTTTTATCTGGAACAAAAAAAAGGTCAAATTCTATAAAGCGAACGCTTCCATCCAATTCGTGCCAGCCGTTAACGACGATTATTTTGATTGCACTGACACAAGTTGTATTTATTATCAACAAATAATTGTCACGGAAAAAACATGTAGGGAATTTTCCTGTTTCGCAATTTTTCCGGGGCTTATAATAAAACACAATGGAGTACACTATTGCATGTATAATATAAAAATAAGATAATTTTATGTTATACATTTTTTCAGTAATGCAATCCTTATAAATATTTATATAACGAGATAATATTTTATATATTTAACTATCTTGTACACCAGTTTATATATTTAAGATTTGGGGATAAGTAATCATTTTTAAAATAGTAAAAAAATTAAATAATCGTACTTTTAAATGAGGAAAACTAATGTTAAATTGTGCATAACTGAACAGTGTTTGAACATTTTTAAAATTTTTCACACAATGACTTCGAGTTTAGCCTAAAAATATCTGATTAACTAAAAATTTGTCAACCTCGTTTTTTCAAACTTGGATCTCTTGTGTGGTTTCTACCTACTTTTTCTACTTTTCTAAGCAAATTTTAATACAGTGATAAAATTTCAACTTTAACGCCATGATTTAAATAGTTATGAACTTTCGTTTTCGGTTATAAAAAGGAATCATTACGTCTGTTCTAGTCTTCCTCTCAACCATGTGCTTCATATGAAAATTCTACTTTGAGTTTTTATCCGGGTGAAGTCAGATGCCAAATGATTAGAATTTAAAATAATTCGTGTTTAAATTCTAATATTATAACAAAACCTTTTGTTACAAAGTGAACCAACACACGACTCACTGTTGAAAGGCATTTTTGTTATTTTTCCTTGCAGATAGTTTTAAAATAATATTGCATAATATTTATAAATAATATTAAATTTGTTCAAGTCCCTGTCCAGGGTGGCACATATTCAATTTTATAGCCTTCTCTACTGTTTAGTTAGTACAAAAATTTGATATTTCTGAACTTTTATTCAAGGAAAAGTAAACACTGTGAAGTGTAAAAAGCGTGTGTCTACCAAGGTTATGTGTTTGGTCCCGATAAATTTTCACCGCTGATTTTCCTACCCACCCATACCCATAACTGGTAATTTATGCAGATGATACGGTAGTCCTCAGCATCCATCCAAGCCACATTTACTACAACTTTGTTGTTTTACCCTTGTTAAATATTCATGACAGCTAACTTAACTGCAATTCGAACACAAACTGAAAATGTTAAAATTAAAATGACGAGTAGGGATTCGATTCTGTTTAAAGTCAATCCAAGTTAGAAAACTCTGGGATACTATTTATTTGGTAGACTAAACCAAATCCAAACGTTTAAATCCGAAGTCGTTCTTATGATAACCATAATCAAACTACATAAAGACGTTGGTGTTAATTTTGTAAAAGGTTTTAAGTTGAGATAAAAAAAAAGTCACGAGCGGGATTCGAACCCACGACCTTCGGCTAATCTACAATTTGAGCTATCGTGACTTCGATAACGTTGGACATTAACTTCTCATCTCAACTACACCTTTTGAATTTTCCCTGCCTTTTTGGAAGTAAATAGGTTTGCTAAATATTTGATCGTATTTGTGCATTAGCGTTTTAATTTTATATATTTTTGTAAAATCCTGTTTTTTCGGTCTTTAAAACATTAATTATTTTGTGCATAGGAAATTAGTAATTATAATACTAATCCCCTAACAAAGTTTCAAACGAATTGCTATAGGGACCGCGGGAGAAAATAGTAGAACGATGTTAGTTATTGGTTACAAAAGGAAACGGTTGTTTAGATGGCAGGTACAAAAAGCGTGACACGTTCCGATTCAAAAATCTGTTTCGGTTCAAAGGAATTCCGTTTAATTTGCCGCTGTTGGAGTAAATGGGCACTAGTTTCGGAAAATTCTAAAACAGGGCAAACGTTTTCTTCCGCACGGGTCCGAAACGACGTTATAACTCAAATGATAGCAATAGGAGATTTTGGCCGATTTGATGAACGGGGCCGATAAGAGTCATCAATCTTCTGGAAACTTTAAAGCGGGAGAGTTTCGCCGAGGCGGATGTACGCCACAATTCCTCCATTTCCTTCTATAGACGAAACAAAGGTGAGTACGTTTCCTGTCAGATCCATTGATAGGTGAGATCCAAGGCTGGCACACCTCGAGAGAAAGTCACTGGGAGGACAAAGGAGACCGAAAAAAGAAGATCTACGAGGGAATAATGATGCGAAGCTTATTTTCTGAGTCAAATGACCACTATTGCTGTGGGAAAAAGAGCCGGCCCAGAGGTCACCGGAAGGCGTAGAAAAGGCAAATTTTGCCAATTTATCGGAGAAATTTCACTTTTTCGGAATTTACCAGAATCTTGTTAAGGATTATTAAAACAACATGAGATTTATCATATTACCCACAAATAAAGTTTAAATAAATCAATGAACGAATTGAACTGTTATAGATGAGGAAACCGAATGCAATCGGACAATAATTTTGTCACAATAAAATTCCATCAAATTAAAAATGAAAGCTGCGAATATTTCCGATGATTAATACAAAAGAATGTACAAACTTTAATTTTACCAAAATAACAACAACGTTCTATTAAAGGTCGAAAGCGCCCTCAGAATTCAACTTGAACATACACCCCGGTCTATTTCGCTTAGCTAATTTAATAAACAAAACGTGTTTAATTAATTTGCAAATACGGTGATGTATGAAAAGAGAACAGGAAAGCAGTGGTCGGTGAACCGTGGCTCAACACTTCCGCTGATACTCAGCCGGCCGGATTACCCAAACATTTTGTTTTCCCTTTTACGGTTTTAAATATTGAACACTGCAAGGTACTGAGGGGAAATTGTTCAAATTTGAATATAGAACGATCTGGAGAATTTTTGTTGTTTTATACCTTGAAATACCAACCATGATCAATAAAAATAACAGGTGAATTGGTTAAAATAATAACATAAATAGTTTAATCGTATTTAAATTTATGCGCATGTTATTCTCAAGACGGATATCCTTCTCTACCAGAGGAAAACGTCCTTATACCTTCCGGAAGTCCAAATAAAATCAATCATTTCCTTGGATTTCTAACTTTCATCACACAATTATTCTTACCTATTTCACACAATAATTTATCACGCTTGTTTATAATTTTCCTATGTATTTGCTAAACTTAGTTAAAAAGAAAAAACTTTGTATTTTCGAAAGGTCAATTATAAAGCGCCACAAATAATTAATTTGCACTTACATATACGAATTAATAACAGGACTAATGATGATTTGTAATTAAATCATCCAAAAAGGAAGAAAAGTTTTAGGAGAATTTCGGGGCCTATACTTGCTCTTTTATATCGGATTTTGTTCTAATTAACTTTGAATGGGTATTGTATTCTCTAAATTTTTGAAAAATTGCAAAAAGGAGTGAAAATTCGAAAGGTTGTAGGTTGTGATGGGCAGTTATTGCCCGAGTGAATCGAAGTGACGATAGTGGTAGAGCAGCGGCGTATTTAGCGAAACTCGGTGGTTCAACTATAGCTCTTGGCACTAGCTTTTTCATTTCAACCCAAACCCTTACTTAAAAAAATGAATTATTTTTTTACATAATATTGTTTCGATAGGTTGGGGTTTTATTTCAGGTCGCTGTCGTTTTTCTTAGTTTTGTTCAAGAAATATGATTTTTATAAGTTTATTGATTTTTATGTAATTACTGTTGGCGGTACTAAATCACAAAGTTTGTAGTGGGTGTAACCAAAGTAGACTTTTAGAATTTTCGAATTCAATTGAAAAATGGCAAAAAAGGAGGGGAAATACGGAATGTAGGTTGGGATGGGATGTTGGGTCCGAATGGATCGAGGTCACTAGAGCTCAAATGGTAGAGCAGCGGCGTATTTAGCCCGTATTGATTGACATAAAAAAGTCAGTGTTACGAGGGTGATTAGAACCCACGACTTTCGGCTAAATACGCCGCTGCTCTACCAACCGAGCTATCGTGACTTGATCCACTCGGACATCAACTTCCCTTCTCAACTCCCTTATGAATTTTCCCTCCGTTTTCCCATTTTTTCGAATCCCGCTCGTGACACTGACAATCAATCGAGGTGTAGCAATTATTAGTTTTACTGTTTAATATTGTTTTATTGCTGATTTATTCTATTATGCCAATGCACTACGTAAAGGAAAGAAAATGCGTCAAATTTATGGTATCAATATACAAAAATGCTCTTAAGATAAGGGATCCAACTTGGACAAGTTACGTACTGGAAGGACGTTAAAATTGATACACAATGGGCTTTGATTTGGAAGGATTGTTCGAAAGAAAAGAAAAAAATTAACGTAGCACTTCTCGTGCGTGCTTTTAAATAATAGACCTAGTGGGTACCATTTGAGTTGTGTAAAGCCGGCCTCCTATCGAATAAACATGACTGTTGAATCGTTGCCTCGACTTGAACATGTAAATAATGTAGGCCGGGGCTATTCATAGATTGTGAAGTTGCCGAAGAAGGGCGAAGGCAGTAATCATTATAAATGTGTATTATTCAGTGCATATATCACTGTTGATCGCGTGAATTTTTGAAAGGGGCGGGTCTGATAACACCTCTCAATTTAAAAACTCTATTGATTATTTGTATTCTAGGTTATTGAACATTTACTGCAGCATGAAATTTTATTTTTTTAACAAAACGTTTTCGACCTCAAGGCATGAGTCCACTTCAGTGTTATTTTACAGTTGTCTATCATATAAAACAAATTTTTTCTTACGTTGATTTTTAATTTTAAAATATATTATGTTAGAAAATTATCTGTACGTACAAAACAAAAATAAAAAATAAAGATATTATGAACAAAAAATGTATACTGGTATAATTTATGTACAATGTAAAAGAAAAACATATTAACACTCTTTAATAAAGAAAAAGCAATAAATAATAATTTAATGATATATCAGTATTTGAACAATAAAATATGGAATTGCCTACCACCATTAAATATAAAACGTATAAATCTAATCCATTTATGTTTAATGGTCTAATTGTCCAAGATAATTATTTCAATTAATTATTCTTTTATGTAAGGTCTTGAGATGAAAAACCTAGTGTCACGAGCTGGATTCGAGCCCATCCACAGACGAAGAAGGTCGTGGGTTCGAATCCCGCTCGTGACACTAGCTTTTTCATCTCGGCCACGACCGTAAATAAAAAGAATAATTAATTGATTTAATTCTAATATTGCACATTTGCACACATTACTGAAAAAATACCACACCAACATCAATATACTACAAAAA
Source organism: Cimex hemipterus (assembly GCA_039619505.1). Taxonomy (NCBI): domain Eukaryota; kingdom Metazoa; phylum Arthropoda; class Insecta; order Hemiptera; family Cimicidae; genus Cimex; species Cimex hemipterus. Next base: position 24,044,800 of record CM077102.1, read on the forward strand.
TAATAACAATAATTTTTTATATATTTTTTATATTAATCTTTAATTAAAGGTTTTTGCTTGAGATAAAAAATAATTTATCTTTAATTAAAGAATAATTCATTGAAAATAATTTATTTGGTCAAGCGAGCCTCGAAACCTAATAAATTTAATAATGATAATAATAATAATTTTTAAAAGTGTCAAATGTATTTTAAAAGAAAAACGAAACAGGTATCTATAATAATAATGTAAATTTGAAAAATAAGGTATAGAACATGGCACGCACAAGAATGTAATATTATAGAGTGTATGATAACCAAACGTAAAAATATAGTAAAAAATTATTGAGGTATTGATAAGATTGATACCTTAGATAAAATAAATTAATAAAAGGTTAGACTTTGTTGAGGAGTCTTCTTAGAATGGACCTGAAATTTACTATTATAACATATTTTAAGATTAAAATCCCAATGTAACCAAGAAGTTTGATGAAGACTCCTGCCGTGAGGTCGAAAACGTTCGTTAAAAAAATAAAATTCCAAGCTGCATTAACTTAAATAACCTACAATACAATAATACAGTTTTAAAATACATAGGAAAACAATTAATTATTATTTTCAAAAAAATTGAATATATATGTAAAAAAAGCGGGCAATGGATCTAATCTTTTGGCGTCCGGGTAATGTTACATAAACATAATTGTGCTTAATCTAGTCCCATATCTGTTCGATAACATAACGGCAATCGTTTTTCAAACATTCATTACATAAACGAGTCGACATTTTCATTTTCAACCAGGTAGTTACTTCGTTTAATAATATATGCATGAGCTTATGTTTTTTTAAATTTTGTACATGATTCAATAATTTTTTATGATAGAAGAAAAAATGTCAATGTAAGTTTGGTGTTTTCGGCTTTTTATGGCCTTTGTTATCTTTGATGCTGGTTTGAGTGTTAAAGAATTCTCATTTTGTAGAAGAAATACACCAAAATTATCCAACCTGATGCAAGACTTTAAGATTCACTTTATCTCCTTGAAACGTTTATTCCCATTATTTCAACAGTTGTGATCTATCATGACTAATAACAACCAACGGGATCATGCTGATGAGAGATGATCTCGTCTGAACTTATTGGCAACAGAACATCAAACCGCAGACCAACCCGTCTATTCCGCAATTTAACGATCAAACTACGTAAACCTTAAAGTGAGCAAGGCTTTCTCTTTGAATTAATGGAAAGTAGAGGGTTTTTACTTTTTTAGAGACAATACATTTTTAAAGGTTTTTTTTGTTGCAATAATCGAAGAAATTTAATATTCATTGCTCTGATGAAAAAAACAATAGGCTCCTACTAAAAACAGGTGGCGTTACTTTTGGGATTGCGTTTCATCTCGTATATTTCATGAGGAGGTTGAATGTGTTCGGCACAGGAAGCCGAAGCCACTTCCGGCCCTATCGTCATCAAGGGTAACACCGCTGGCTTTATTTATACACGAGACCCATGAAAGGGGTCCACATGAAGTTAGATAAGGGGGGGGGGATATGAATCGTAAATCTCCGTTAAATGGTTAAGAATTAAAAACGCGGGCTTTATCATGCTCGGTCAAAAATTAAAAGGCCCGGGAGCACACTAAATTACTCAGGCTTTTATTTTTGCTACGCAGCAGTATGTTAGCTCCGAGCCAGCTAAAAAAGGCCATATTTGTTTATGGGTCTGACCCGTGGAAACAAAAATAAAACCCGGTTAAGCATACCTAACTGGGTATGAAACTGACTTAGTACGCTAAGAAAAATTCTGAACCTTTTAATTTCCTAGCACAAAAATCGATTAATATACAATAAAAATTGAATTCTAAAAAACCCTTTACACCTCCACTTTATATTAGAGCTTCTCTTTTCAAAAAAATTGTAAGTTTAATTTATTTGGTAGTATTTTCCTATGTTCACACACAAAAATAAATCCAACGATTCTCAAACCGTTTGCTCCGCTGTTCACTCAAGGAAACAGGACACCGTTTTTCACTTTTACGCCTCATTTGATCTATTCAGAATTTTCACAGTTCCCACAGCTTTTTACGTTGGAGGTGTGAAACAGTTAAGAAGAGACTTCGATAAATAAGAAGAAGATACATTGATAACAAAAAAAATTTCAAAAAGAAAACTAAAAGCCTACCGAAAAATGTACAATCATTTTTGTCTTAATCTGTACTAATAAATAAAAAACCTAGGCTCGAAAATACCCGGATTTGATGCGTTTAATGTCTTGCGAAATAATTGTGTTTGCAGTCACAAATATATATATATATATATATACATATAAAATAAAAAAAAAGAAGATGCCAGTATTGTTGGACCGGACTTCTTGATCTCCAAGGGCACGATTATTAGATGGCCTGCAGGTACACTGGATTGAAGGTTCTTTTTACCTGACTCAGAATAGGTCATACACTGTTGACACGCGAACAATAACGGCCTTGATTTATCTCACATAATTTAAGAATGATATATCCTTAAATAGAGGGATTCTTATACGGCGATTCCTTCGCACCGCGTTTTCTGTCTCCTGTAACGTTTTTAACGGAAAGGTCATCGTTTTTCTGTATCTTATGTGCGTAAATAAAATTATTATTGTATCGGGCGAGAGCATTGTTGGTGGAATATTAAGTACCCCATAACTAAGTTTAGTTATACATGTACGTTGTCTGTGTACAGGGTAAAGGGTGAATATCAAGTAGTCTATAATTCTATTGGTGTAAATGGTATAAGTGGAAAATATTTAGGAAAATTGAAAATGAGTGAATTTATTTTGGGGGAGACGTTTTCATTTGCACATTTCCTTGTTGCCGTCTAGTTGTCGATATTCTTGGATCATTGGACAAACCAACCAAGTCCATCATTGGTAATTTAGTAAATTATTACTGAATGTATTTATATAACAAATTTGAATTTAGATGTAAACAAAATTAAAGCATTTCTTTTTACTAAGGATGAAGGTGAGTGTGTGCGGTGTTGAATCCTTTTAAAAATATAAAAGTAAATTGTTTTCCAACGATCCAGATTTCGAGATTTTAGCTCATCATCGGGTTTATATCTAGAGACGTGGTTGTAGACCTCCTTCAATCTGATCATGAGCTAAAAACTCGAAATCCGGAACGTTGCAAGACAACTTACCGTGAGTAGGAACTATTTTTGTAAAAGGATTTTCTTTTGTGAAAAACCAATTCTTTTCGGATAAACATTTCACCTTGATACCCCAATTCTGGCACAATGGGGGATGAAGTAGATCGGGCGGATTTTATGTCGTGCCTTGAGCGTTAAGCGGATAATTATTATGAAGTTACACAAGCAACTAAGTTTCTACATTATAACCCCGTGGTCGCCGCCTCTTAAGTTCCCCCCGTATAACGTCTGACGTAACGAGGTTCCGCGATCCTTTGTTCCAGTTTTAAATGCGTCAATAAGGCGGTGAACAAAGCTTTAAAACAATTAAAACAACAAAAAACACTTGGGCGAAAAGTGCGTTAAATAAAACTCAAAACTTGAATCGTAAATATACTTTATGTATAACTTTTAAACATATTTTACGTTACGTATTACGATTTTTTAATATTTATTATAAATTACATTATATACATAATGAAACAATTTGTGAATAGTAAAAACAGGCTGTGATAAATTAATTATTTTATATTTGTATTAGCTTTTTTAATTTACAATAAAATATCTAACACTAATCAAAAAATGCTGTTTTTTCTCTTCTAAAATAGTGTGAAGGCCAACACTGGTAGCTGTTAGGTAAAAACCTTAAACAAATTTGGACTTTGAATGGCATTCTATCTACCACACCCTTGCTTGTGGAAGAATCTGTTTATATTATTTGAGGAATCAATGGAGTATTTATTGTACATGCTAATCCGGATTTAAATTCTGGAATTGTTTTTTCGGACATTCAATTTTTAATTTATCACTTCAAACAAGGCGGCCAGATGCAAATCGAATTTCTTTTCTCAATGCAATTCAATTTTTTAAACCGAATTTTCCAACTTTTCAAACTTTTATGCCGATAATGTTTCAATTTATTATCAATTATGAACCCCACCTCGCCGGGCCCAGAAGCGTTAATTTACATCTAATTGCACCTTTGTCCGACCAATATCATAACAGGCATATTATCGAGAACATAATCCACCACTTATTCAATTTCCCCTCATAGGGCGAACCGTTTAAAATTTATGCTCGATTAATTGATTAATGGCAGGAAGAAAAAAAAATTACAAAAGCGACAACTTATTTGTTTTACACGTCTAATTAGGCTAATAGTCTCCGAGCTGGCTATTAGTGCTATTTAATAATGGAGAGGAACGCGATCTTCAAACCGGCACGCGAGATTTAACGAAGTGTGTTATTGTCATCTCTATCAGCTTTTTATGGCAGCGCCCTACATTCAGGTTCAACATACTACATGATTAAAGTTTCCTTTCATGAATTAATTAAATTGGCAAGTTTGTCTTTTTTGTTGAAAAAATTTTATGAATATTTAATTTTTTGTATAAAACAATCGTTCCTTTACAAAAAGAGCAGGATATTTTCCCTAGCAACTATACGTACTTCTCTTATTCTAAGTCACTCACCCTCTTTCTCTCTCTCCCTTCCCCTCTCTCATTTTCTATTTCTCTCCATACTACCCTCTATATCACAAATAATACCATATGGTATTAGCAGTAAATTATTATATATTATTATAGTAGATTGATATATTAATAGGTCTATTAATAGAAAACTGTTTGAAGTAAAAAGTTTAGTTTAGTGAATTATTAAAATTGTTGAAGAGAATGAAGTATTGAATGTCACCTGGTTGACCACACTCTTAAATACAATTTCCTTATTATTTTATAAAAAGATTTTTTAAAGTAAATAAAAATAAAATGACATTCTATGGGAAAAAAGTCCATCGAACTTTCTACTGACCTTTGAGCTAAAGTTTATCGCATGTTCGCTTAACCCTCTGAGGAAAGTTTAAGCTGCACGAACTTTTTTATACCGAGGGAAAGAAAAACAGCAAAAAGCTTCTTCGTTGTTTGAATACAACAAAGGGAGATTCTGTCAAGACGTGTAAGAACATTTGTATGCGCAAGTGAATTAATTGCACCGTAAATCCTTTGAGGTTTTTAAGGATTAGGATTTTTTATATGTTCGTTGTGTTTGATTAAATTCATAAAAAAGGAAATATGTGAAAGAATAAACAATAAATTTAATTTAAAATAATTTTATTCAGAATAATCTAAATTAAGCGGTCTTGACAAAAGCAGTGCCTACAGTATTTTTGGAAGATTTGGAGGCTTTTATTCAGTAGATGATTTTTTTGGTTTCCCTCATTCAAGGTGGCTTTCAACAAACATTTATTTGTACAACTTTTATAAGTATTTTTGCGTTTAAGGTTTTGTTTAAATATAATTTGTAAGTTGTCATTTTCAAATATCGCTATAAAAGAATGCTACTGGGGTCAAAATACCTGCTCTAATTTTTGCCAAGTGTTTTATTCATTTTTACTTTTTTTTTGTTTCCATTGCCCAACTTTATGACAAGATTGTAAAACTTTAGTGATTACGGTCTACAGGGAATTCAACAGGAGTTAAACCCTACAACATAATTTACCCGTGTAATTTCAGGAATTTTCGTAACATCGTAAATTCCCTGAACCTATATGAAAGATAAAACTTAGTTAATTATTCAAATTTTAACCCAACCCTTGTACTAATACTCTTAAAAGCGTGAAGTCAAATATTGTTTGTAGGGACGGGCCCTTTTTGAAAAGCTGTCAGATTATTTGAAATATTCTCACCTTAAACGTCAGCTGGTTTGTACATATCCAGACCCAATCTAAAACAGAGGAAAACAATTGTAGTAATAAAGTTATGAAACAATTTAAAATTATTTAAATATCTTATTCATTTTAAAATGCAATCGTTAGGGACGATCGAGATGTTTTCATAATTATATTTCTCAGTAGCAGCGAATATTTCAATTCTTAACAATGACTTATTGTTTGGAAGAAAGAAGCAAGGTAAATAGTTCAACAAAGTAATTCGACACTCACGACAAACTATGACTAAATTTGGTAATGTATTTCCTCTCGAGTGAAAAATCATGACTTACAAAACTATTCATAACTTCTGATTGTAATACAACACCAGTTTAAAAATGATGTTCCATGAAGTTTTTTTGTTTGTTTTGAGTGTTAATGATAAACATCGAGATAATTATAAGGTTGAATCTGAAAACCCACCCACATTTCAAGTTGAATTGATTGATTGGCTAGTTAAAGAGTGCTTGCTGCTTTTGTCTCAACAATAAAATGTCTAAAACAGTTAACCAAGGAGAAAAGTCTGAAGGGTAGCTCAGGGTTGCAATTAAGTGCCGTTATTGCTTTCCAGTTTTTCCATATAAGGTTCCGAAATATTGCATAAAAGAGGATGGTGTTACGCAAGTAGCCCATTATTATTCATCGCGGACTTAACATTTGAACAATTAAAAACCCACGCATGTCCAACTGCCATGTATGTGATCAATAGGATTTCTTAACGGAATACAAATGATATAGTTTCATTTTCTACGGTGTTTTTTTGTCAATACCGTTCTATTTGATAATATATCATTGTATTTTTGTTTCTGGTGCGATTCACCGATTTTCACCACGTGGAAGCGTGGTCCAGTTTAGAATAAAATATTAAAATCCTTTGTCAAGCTTTTAAAAAAGTAAGAAATATATCGTCTTCATCAGGACTTTGAAATTATTACGAATAATATACACAGTTAGCAAGTAATCTAAAACTCAATTTGATGCTTGAACATTTCAATCACCCGCATTAATACCACTGAATATTTTTTTATTGTAAAATTATAACATTTAAAGGTAATAACATCTTGATCAGGTCATTCTGATAAATGTGATAACATAGGGACATTTTTAATTATTTTTTTTCTATCTCAATTCACAAATTTCAAATACATATTTTAATAAAAATAATTCCAAGAGAATTTGGATCATTTTTCGATGGAAATTGGCTTACTCATTTAATCGCTTTAAAATCTGCTATTTTTAGATTATACTTAATAACGGAATACGCATTACAACAGTTAGCTGCTAAAAGATATAAAAAATTACTATTGCTGAATATGATATCAGTTGAGAACAATGAAAGAAACAATAATTTAAAAACAAACGAAAAATACAAAGCCATCAAAGCTGAGTTATATTTCCCTTATTGGTTCACGTTTAACCTTAAAAAATGGTTTGGCTAATGAATGTGAATTATTACAATGCAACGAAACAAGTGGAAAAAATAGAGCAAAACTGACCAAATTACCCAGTATCGCAGAATAAGGGAAGCCTTTAAACAATTAAAAACGGCTAATTGTAATTAATTATTTTGACCGAAATTGCACCATCAGAGAATTGATCTTGATTAATGTAATTGGCGCATGGTTAGTCGTGTTCAGGAGCCTGAGTGAATTATCTATCGCTTATGGCCGAGCCGGGTTCCATTGGGATAAACTCATCCGTTTCAAACTGTGCGAAACAACTAGAAGAAAATACAGATCTGACGGATTTTAGTTATGTACCAAAAACGATCTCAGCAATATTACAATTTTTAGCTAATTAAAACAAAAAGGTTTATCAATTTTTGCTAAAAGGCCCATTATCAAGGAGGTAATAAATTTCAATTTTAAGGTAAACGGTATTAAAGGTTAATTAAAGAAAGGCTCTCCGCAAAATTTCCATATTATCGGAGATGGATAGCGTTAAGCCCTACCCGGTTGCTCAATGATGCATGAAGAATCAGATTGCTGAGGCTGATTAAGCGATACTCAATTATCTCACAAATCCGCTTAAATATTATACGTGTAACGTGGATTAATCTATCGGGAGAAAAGTTAGTGACAGCATTTTTGAGTTTTGTTTAAAATGTTCGTTATACACTTCTATATGCATAAAAAAAGGAAAAAAATAATCTTAATAATTAGGTATATATAATTTTGTTGTTTAAAGAGCGTTAAGTGCAAAACAGGACGTTTTTATCCAATGAGACGTCGACTGATGACCTTTTGATATATCGATACTCAAAAATTTTCATATTCAAAAGAGAATTTTTTTCACGTATCACCATAAAAATAATGCTTTATGTGATCAATTAAAAACTGTAATTTGTAATCTATAAGTGTACACATGAAATGGTGTGGAAAAAAAGATTTTATAAATTCAAAATTCCAGGGACTGATGATGATCTCAATAAAAATCGAAACGCATCAGAAATCTCAGATGCGGTCCGGTGTAATGTAGGTTTCAGACAATCATGAAGCTGATCTCTCTATCTCTCAATCGAAACGTTGGCACGATAAAGAAAATGTTTTTCAAAAACCTACGTCACACCAGAAAGCATCTCACGAGTTCTGATGATATTTCGATCTTTATTGAGATCATCATCAGTGTCTGGGATTTTGAATATATAAAATCTTTTTTTTAACATCTTTCATGTATTCGTAAATTTTAAACCATGTTTATAAATCCCAAATCCCTGTCCCTGAAGATATCACAATAAAGGTCGAAACGTTGGCATGATAAACAAAATGCTTTGCTAAAACCAGACCACATCTTCCTACCTCCAAATAATTATAGTTTATAAATATATTTATTTTCCTATAACCATGTAGAGAAAACCCACTTCATTCATATTGTGCTTCAATATAAGTTTATAATACAAGCAGCACCATTCAACAATGAATAGATTCTACTGTTGTTCTATTAGGTTCTGTTGCTGTTATATTATGTATTTCATTGTGTATTATATTGTACCTACCTGAATATGGTGATAAATAAACATGCATAGTTAAATACATAATGTCAATTCATACGTAACTATTGATAAATCTCAATAATGATCGAAACTTTGGCACGATAAAGAAAAGTTTTTCAAAGACCTACATCACACCAGACCGCATCTCACGATCTACAAATAATGATTGACTAACGGTCACTAAACACCACACATTTATAAACTATATACAAATAATATAAAAGAAAGATGTATAAATAATATTTGAGATACTATGGATAAATAATATAATTTTATAATTTGCTTAGATCGATTTGGATTTGCCAGGTTATACTCCAATAAACATGGCAAATTTTGTTAAACATAGAGTATGTGCCATTAACAATATTTCTTACTTTCTAATACACTTTAAGAATGATAATAAATAATAGAATGATAAAAATTTCTTAATTTAACTTTAATTCGTGTATTATAAACTCAAAGTGAAGAACACTGAGTGAACAGGATATTCTTTATTTAGAACAAAATGGCTTTCGGTGCTGAAAAGTATGTTGTATTTTCAAATATATTGCGAGATATATATGCAAAAGAGTTCTGGTGGCCTTGAATTAGTGAGATCAATTACGAAACAATTCGGGTATCCCCGCCTAGTATTGTTCCATTACAGAAGGCTAAAGTAGAAATAACGCCGGAATGCAAAGTAGAAATTTCCTGTCCTCTTCGTTATTTAATCGTGGGACATCCGTTATTCATTAAACGAGCAGGATATTAACAAAAGGGGGTCAAATGTCGTTTAATCCGAGTCTCGCGTACCCGAAACGTCTCCGTGTTTTGCCTAAAACGCTCGTTACATGCAAATGAGGTAGAATCTCAAAGTAGCTGATTCCCTCGGAATCAACACGTTAACCAGAATTACACGAAACACAGTAAAACGGCCAATGTTTGCAATGTACGTGGGGCTTGTTATTTATTAGTTATATTTGCATTTTGCCATTTACGCGTTTCCCGTATTTCTGCTGATGTCCGGTTGGAACAATGTAAACCGTTATTGATTTATGAATGAGAAAGAACAGCCTACCACAACCTATTCGCTAGTTGAATTTGAGCATTCTTGAAGGAATTACACACAATATACAATACATAGAATGTTGTCTGTATATTTATTGCCAATAAAAAAAGTATTTAAAGTAAAACATCTTCTGGATTTCAATCCGGCTTGGCCAATAGACTACCGTAAAGTGAAATCCATCTAACGGCATTATTCTAAACATGCCCTTTATGGACAAAACATCAAAAACCATTCAGTACATAATATGTCTGAAAAGTGACAAAAACACAACCCATTGGTGAAATATTATGACAAAGTATGGCAACATAAAAATAATAAACGTAAGAAACGGGAGCATGCTCGAGTCCTAAAAAAACGTATTGCCTATTGGAAAGAATTTAGTTATGCAAATACAGTATCATTTTCCAGAAGCTATTTGCTAGTTCCAATTAGTTATTTGATTTTTTTCAAATGAACCTATCGACTAAAACCATGGATTAATAAAATATTTACTATTCATTTTGATCGCTACTACTTTATATTTGATAAAAATAAATTTCATTTTTAACAACTGTTTAGAGCGGTTTTATTTACTATTAATTATTGTATGCAGCTATTCTAATAACACTGCTACATTCAGCAGCAAGATACGAGTAGAGTACAAGGAAGGAGGAAATCTTCAAGATAATTGCACCAAATCTAGCAATGTTCCTTAAAAACAAAGAATAAAAACAAGAACGTTAAAGATCCATAGCATAAAGAATTAAACCATAACAAAACTTCCCGTAATAATGCCACTTTAGGCATTTATAAATTTATATAATCCGTTTTACCATTTCATTTCACAATTTCTTCCGGATTTCATTCAAATTATAGAACACATTGAGTGGATTTATAAACATTTACAGCTATAGCAGCGGTAAAGAAAATTAAACAATATTCATTTCTAAAATTGGTAATGTTATAACAAATGAAGTTTATGAATTCTGCATAGAAGAGTGCAATCGCGTGGATACTGATGATTTCGTACAGTAATATAGTGATTAAACTGGTAATTACTAATGACACTAAGTATTTGTGAATTTTTACAATCGGTTTTACCATTTCATTTCAAATAGTGATGAAATTCACTGGTTTCGTGGTCCGCTTGACCAATTAGTGTATTTCAATTAATTAAAGTTTTTGGTTGAGATAAAAAGTCAGTGTCACTTGACCTCGATTAGTGTCCGAGTGGACCGAGGTCATGTTAGCTCAAGTGGTAGTGCAGCCGCGTATCTAGCCGAAGATCGTTGGTTCGAATCCCGTTCGAGACACTGACTTTTTATCACAGCTAAAAATTTTAATTAATTGAAATAGTGATTAAAATTGTAATTACTATTGTCATTTTCGGTTTTTATGAATTTGTATAATCGGTTTTACCATTTCATTTCACAAATTTCTTCGGATTACATTAAATGGTAAAACATGTCGAGCGCATTTATTACGATTTACAGCTGGAGTAGGTGGTACAGAAAATTAAACAATATTCCATTCAAAAATTGGCAATTTTATACAAAATAAAGTTTATGTCTTCTTTATCGAACAGTTCGATTGTGTGGATGTTTATTATTTAAAAAAGAGTAACGTAGTGCGATTAAAATTGTAATTATTACATTGAAAATGAGTTGTTTGTGTGTGTGTGTGTGTGTGTGAGAGAGAGAGAGAGAGAGAGAGAGAGAGAGAGAGAGAGAGAGAGAG
>CM077102.1:24066399-24102882 GCA_039619505.1 Cimex hemipterus
CTACTTTCATAGTGGATGGTGGGAATTCGAATAACGGTGTGAATACAGATTCGTGCTAATTGAGTTAACAATGAGGTTGTAATGTATTAAACCCCACTGTAAACTTTTTTCACTTTTGTACGTACCATATTTTCTTCCTTAAAAGCATTCTTAATCTTAATCTTAAAAGCTTAAAGGGTTCTTTGAATGGTTTGCTTCAGGGATGAGAACGCTGACGTCAGTAAGCCGCACAGTATTAACAATAGAAGTTTAAGTGGGGATACGCAAATTATTCCCGCTGACTTTAGGCCGCAGTTAGCACACTTTCAACAACGGCAATTAAATAGTTTAAACGAGTCGTGTTAATTCGAAAGGCTTAGTTGGAATCTTCCCGGACTATTTATTGTTTTTGGACAGCGATTAAGCAGCGACTCGGACGATACGATCGTCCCAATTCATTGTCCCGCCTGATCCGCGTTGTGGAAGAGTTAAGTCTTTTGTGGCCAGAACAGTGCTGTAGTTGTTCATATTCCATTATTCATGTGGCCAACTGTCCGTTGAGGCTCTATTCACTTTGCCTTTGGAAAAGGACGGGCTGGTTGCAAATGAGCCCAGGTCCCCTCATTGTTCTCCTTTTCCCGAGGAGACAAACAAAAACAAAAAAATAAAAAAAAGAGGAGCGTTTTGACATTGATCGCTCGTTAAACCTCACGGATTCCCTCGGCGGAAGTCTCCTCAAACGGGTTGACGGCTACGATAAAAATCCGTTTCTAACTTCGTCCTGTAGAAACATTTCCGACGGCGACAATAACCACTGGGTAAAAGGTCGTCGTACACTTTTGCGTAATTTTAATTGGGTAATGTCGCTTCCATACCCAAGAATTTCTTTCTCACGCTCCCTACATTACGACTTCCACTAGGATTTATTAATTCTTACCACTAAGACTGATTATATGGTATAGTAAATAACTACGACTCTCTCTAAGAAGGAATTTATGATGCCAATGAAAGTTCATACAGGATAAAATAAATATTATTGTCTAACAGATTGTCGGGGCTGCCAGAGAAGACGTGGCGGAATTCAACACCCAACGCCCATGCATATTGCTTGGACGATTATGGAACTTAAAGGCGTGAATAAAAATAAAAATTACCTCATTGTCGGTGGTCGGTTGTGCAAGGGAGACGGCAGAATTGAGGAAACAAGAAATTACAAGAGTGATAACAATGGATTGTGAGGAAGTTTTAAATAAAGCGGTGACATTGAAAAGTCAGTTCCGCCCCACCATAACTACCTAATAGGTTTTATCAGACTGACTCCTTTTCTTACTTATTTATCTATTCGTTGTGACAGTTAAAACTGAAGTTTCCAAACGCTAGTGATGGAAACTATGTGAACGAAAAAAAAAACACCCGAACCTCCTTTTAGAAGTTCTCAAGTGACATAAATTTAAAAATCGGATGTCTCAACATAAATAAAACATCGCACTGCGGTAGAAAAAAGTGTATATATTATTTACAGGCCGTACTCTCAATCGTTTCCTGTAGAAGAAAAAGAAGGACTTGGCACACCGCTAAGAAGATTAGGGTGTGAGGATCATCTGTCAAGAACCTTTTGTACGATGGTAATGATCAAATACCTCCAGGCTTTTTGCAGGGCCTCTGGGTTATGCGTGCGGGACCGGTGTAACTTTCTTATCCTCCTCGCCGTTCTATCACAATCCAGTTAGTACTAACAATTTCTTTATTCTTCAACTATAATAAATCTTGTTAAACATTCGACTGTAAACGTGTTTTAAAGCTGATCAGGGCCTCAGTTTATAAAATGACACATTTGCGTGCGACCACTTGTTTTAGACGAGTGACTTAATAATATTTATTATCACGCCTCGAAAACCGTGATGTTCGCATTCTGAACTGACTTCAAGGTAATATAGTTTAATTCTGAGCGGAAGGACAACCAAGTCACGTGCCCATCAACTTTCAATTCTATGCTATTTTCGTTGATAATGTTGTAAATGAAGAAAGAATGAGTGAGTGAAAGAGAGAGAGGAGAGAGAGAGAGAGAGAGAGAGAGAGAGAGAGAGAGAGAGAGAGAGAGAGAAAGGAGAGAGAGAAAGAGAAAATACATAACTCAGTAAAAAATTAAAATATGATAGAATTTCTGTTCAAAGGAAGAGATGTTCAGGTCATTCTCTACGGGAATCGTGAGAAATTACTGTATAAGGAATTAAAATTAGCAACAATTATTTCTAGAAGATAGACCATACACTGAAGCACACGTTGGTACTATCCAAGAAGCCAAACAGGACGTAATGCTCTAAAAACGCTGAGACCCTTTTTCCGAGTGTTAATCGATTGCTTCATTCGACCTTCGCCCGCTACAAAGCACCGTCATTAGTTTAACGGAGTCCAAAAACGGTCGGTTTCTGCGGTCGGGACATACATCACTGCCAGCTCTAAGCCGCCCTCTCTTTCATAACATACGTTCGGCCCTAATGTCCACCCCCGAGTTGGTAAGTAAAATGGGGTACAATTAATTTGACAAGGAGAGAAACGCAGGTGAGAACAAGATATGACGTTTTGCTAAATCTGAAGCAATTACGTATACACTTAAGTGGACAAATTAGTATAATTGTCTTTTGACACAATGTGTTTACATGTTATCAGTAAAAATTTGTAAAACACAATTCGAAATATAATGAATATAACATCTCAACTACTTTTCTTTATATTAAATAAAATACTGTAGAATAATAATATAGCAACTCTAATTATTAATGACAATAAAATTCAGCGATATGTAGGTAATTCGTAATTGATAAAATTTTGAATAAACCTACTAAAAAATAGGCAATCTGTCTTAAAAATTTGTCACCAGAAGTCATTAAATTAACTTGGTGGATTCACCGTGATAAACTAAATAAACACCTCGATTCTAGTATTTTCCATCTGCGTTGTCTTGTTAGTCAAGTTTCCAGTGAAACCAATGTAAATGCATAATGTTCTTTCCATTCTTACTTAAACCATGCACTGCTAACATTGGCGTCCATTCTCCATCAGATACGTGCTGAACATCGTTTCGTGTCAAAGGAAGGCGATACGGATTTTGTCTGGTTTAGGCATCAGAGAAAAAAAAGTAAAAAGCTTGTATTACGCTTAGAATTCAAATCTTACCCAGTCCAACATACACACAAATTATGTGTCACATATGTATGACCAAATAAACCCCGCTTCTAAAATCGAGGACAATCATAATTATAACCCTCGTTATGAGATAACCTTAAGCTACCTAGTTGAAACACGGCATTAATTAGCAGCTACTAATAGCTTTCATCTTTGTATACACAAAGAAGATTTCGTCCAATGTTAAATGTCTACCTAAAAATAAGTTTAAACAATAATCTGTTAGTGTTATAATTCTAAGCCTTTTTTACTCTTATAAAGAATTCCTTGAGAAGGAAAGGTTTTCCGATATAAATTTTTTAAATTATTGTTATTGTCATAAAATGGTATTTAATTATTCATTCCATATATGTTGCTATTGTGTTGTTTATTTAATATTGTACTCTGGTAATTTTTATTTGAATTTAATGTGATCTAGTTAGTCAGTTATCCTGCCTACAGGGTGGTGTTTTTACTATATACATATAAATATAGTAATAGTTATATAATAAATAATACTGACCAAGCTAAATTAGATATAATTCCAATTTTTCTGGGATTCACCGTTGAGCCTGTGGGTAGATTAAGAAGTAAAAGCAAGTTCCCACTATGTTATTATTTTAGATAAGTTCTGAGTTGTAAAATTTAACTTCTATGTATGGACCTCAAATTTTTTGTTTTTATGTCATGCATCATTCTTGAATTTTTGTATACCGCGTTCTTGGTTTGACGATGAACCGTGATTTGGTTTCAAAGATAAAATGAATTCACTAGTTTTCGTGGTCCGCTTGAACAATTAATATCTTTCAATTAATTATGGTTTTTAGTTGAAATAAAAAAAGTTAGTGCCACGAGAGGGATCCGAATCCACGATCTTCGGCTAAATACGCCGCTGCTCTACTACTTGAACTATCGTGACCTCGACCCTCTCGGACACCAACTTCCCATCTCAACCCCACCTTTTGAATTTTCCCTCCTTTCTGCCATTTTTGAAATGTCGTTTAATCTATTTGACTCCCGGCGACAAATGGAATGGAGAGCTTTAGTGAAGGTATACTTTATTTTAACTTATTAAATTCACTAATTAGTAGCTCAAATGGTAGCAGAGGGTTATCTAACCGAAGATCGTGGTTCGACACTGACTGTTTTATGTCAACTAAAAACCTTAATTAATTAAATAATAAAATGAGTGTTCATATCAATGAACCTCTAAAATTGCTTACAATTAATTTATCTTAACGAATGAAACGAAGGGTGAAGCACTCCATCCCTCAAAGAAAAGAAAGAAGATAACTAGGCATACCAAAATCAGACAGGTTAAAACGATAGTCATCCCATTTATTTTCAAAAGTGTTTATTTATTCTGCCATTTCGCAGAACCGATTTTATCGTCGGGACGTGATAAATCTTATATAGCTTGAGGAGAAGCAAATGTCAAAGTACGGCAGGCGTTAATGACACGGATCGCCTGTGACTCATATCAGATTTATGGTTGAAATGATGGAACATTTGACATAAACCAGGAAATTAAGGCTTTTTTAAAAATATAAAATGCTTTCCCAGCAATTTTACTTTCTTTATCAAACCCGAATTAACTATGACCGAAAACGGCAAATGCCGGAGGTGTACTTCTCGAAAGTTTCGAAGACGAGAAGCGTTGAAAAGTGTGACAAAATCTAAATTGTAGGTAAAAGAACAGTAATGAATAGGTAATAGAAGTTTTATTATTCTAAATTTGTCATGCAAGTTAATATATTTAAAATGCTAATTGTACGATAGATAATTGCTTATAGATATGCTGCTTTCATGTGAGGAACAGTTTGTGTATAATAATTTATCATATTATTTCGCAAATAAATATAAGACAGAAGAATGTCATTCGAAAAAACATGAAATCACTGTTATAAAGCTCAAGTTAATTAGCAAATTTTTTACTGAATATAATAATGTTCGTTTTCCATATATGTTAATAATTAAAGAAAAGACGATATGTGACATTCAGTTGTAATAAAGTTTTGGATTATCAAAATGGTGGCGAGTAAGGGGAGATTGGGTTTGAAGAGCAATTCCCTGGGGTTGGAACGGCCAGGCTTAAATGTTTGAAAATCCGAATCGGGAAACATCCCCTTATTCGTGGGGGAGCTGTGCTTCATAAAAAATCCAAGCATCAATCATCCAATATTTTACTCCCGCTCCGTCTCTTAGATGAAATATTTTTCGTGTTAAGGCCCTCAGGCAAATGGACGCTTCCGAACTGAACGCTCGAACAAACCCTCTCACCTTATCAGGAATTGCTTTCTCCCCCCACATAAAAAAATAAACGCCTTTATCAAATATTTGGGAAATTTCTAAAAAGTATCTTTCAACCAGGTGAAAACTTACCGAGCTCCAGCTCGTTGAGGGGGGGGGCGTGGTCTTACGGAATTAATAGGAAAACTTTTCCAATTAATAAAGTTATCAGACTTCTCAAGCGTAGCAAATGTCAAACCATTGTTTCATTTTCTATTCCTTTGCTTCCTTTTACAGGAAATTTAAAGGAAGCCGATTTATGAATTTTTAACGTCACTCTTTTCAAACGTTTTCTCATTAGAATTGTTCCCAGCCATTTGAACTCGGTACCAAGGCAATTCCCCCTTTTTTAGGGTTGTAATTAAAGACATATTTTTCGGAAAAAAATCCAAAAGAATTTATCTCATTATATCAATATAATCTGCCTCAAAACTCTTCTCGTTATAAATAAAAATTAAATTTGTTATCTTGGTGATGTAAATGGGTATTTTTTAATAATTAAAGTAAAATAATTTAATTAATATTTAAAACAGCCCAATTTATCAAAAACGATAAAAAAAAATTAAATTTTTATTTTCCTGGGTAGTCATTACTAGAACTACGGATAAACGGGTCGTTAAAATCTTAAAAACAATCAGTTGGTTTCAAACTATTTGCAGAATAATAACGTAAAGAAATATTTGGTGCAGTCAGATGTGAGTACCATCGGCAACAAGCCTGCAGACCAAATGGGAAAGGAAGCAGCGAACGATCGCACTCTATGTGCGTTAGTTATCGTAAAAAGCCATTATCGCTTTTGAAAACAATTCAGGTAAAAAGGTTAGAAGTTTGAAACGATGAAGGGACAGGACAAGTAACGGCAACAAAGAAAATAATTCTTCCGGACAGTTTATGAACCTAAAAATATGATCACTTATCAATTATTATAAACTGACCCGGGCCCTTACTGACCGTGGAAGCAATGGAACTTATCTACACCGATTAAGGGTTATACCAAGTGCAAATTCCTACTGTCAGGAAGCCCTTTCCCAGAACGGGGAACCATTTTGTTTAACGATAGATGGATTTAAGACAGATGGAGGTTAAATGTAAAAACGAAATGAAAGATTAATAGGCTATGCCTGCCCTGCAACTGCAACAGAATTGATTCCTAAAGAACTATTCGACGGTTTTCATCATAAGTGTTAAAAAGGAAAATACGGTTTAATGTAATTTTTTATATTGCAAATGATTTTAAATGTAAGATTATCTATTAGAATTAGGTACGTATAAAAGGTTTTTTCCGTTGGGAGCATATTGTAAACTTAATGTAAAATATGTATTTCAATTTTCGATAAATATTAAAGTCAATTTGTTTTATAATAATAATAAGAATAAAGTAGAAAGTTTCTGGGCAGACGAATCGTTGAGGTCATCGCCGGCCCTCTGCGTGTTTCCTTTCTTCTTCTTCCGCTCGAATTTTGTTTTAAACTGCAGCTATTTGAGCGTTTCGATCTACTTACTCACTCTCTCATTTCAAATATATACTACGTTGATATCCTAGAATGCTAGTCTCTCGTTTGTACCTCAGGTTGTCAAATAAAGAATGGATACAAAACGTATATATATACATCAACACAAATACATATGTCTGGTCACATTCACTACCCTAGAGTACTCGATATTCCTCTGGGCGAGGTTATAAACAACCCCTTCCTTTCACGCTAATAAATAACTTTTACTCTCCAGGCGTCATACACTCACCCCAGAATATTCGATATTCCTTGGGGCGGGGCTATTAGCAACCCCCTCCCTTTCTCGCTAATAAATAACGTTCATTACAATAAATTAACACAAACACAACACTCGATAGAAACATAGCAGTCTGGTCACATTCACTCCCCCACAGTACTCGATATCCTCAAGGCGGTGTTAAATCACCCCTTTCTTTCATGCTAATAAATGACATTCATTAAAATGAATCAACGTAAAGTCAACATAGACACACATAAAAAATTATAGTCATTCAAAAATCCCTATAGCACTGAGGTACCGGAACAGAGAACTGTGCTCGCTGCCGTGCCCCAATACTACGTCGATGATATGCTAAAATATTGTCTATATACAAAGGTGCTCGACCGTTATTGTATCCTTGCATATGGGGCACCTACGCGCTAGCTTTCTGGCCGGAAGGTGCCCGTGCGTTATTCTTGTATGACCTATGCTGAGTCTTGTCTATATGTCCTTTTACCTTTTCAAACCGTCCTCCTTGAACCAGGGACCGACTTTTTTCTAAACCTGCCACAGTTTAGCAAGGTTATTTCAATTTCTACAAGCCCAGCGGTTTTCCAAACTTATTTTATAATCACAATTAATTACTCTTTTTATATAAGGTTTTTGGCTGATATGAAAAATTATAGTCAAGAGCGATTCTAACCCATGATGATCTTAACCGAAAACTTTAGATAAAAAGAATAATTAATTGGAATAACTATGACCAATTATGTTCACTAAGAAAATATGGATTAATTTAATTATTTTATAATACGATTAAGAAAAACATATAATCAAAAGGGGAACCTGTTTATGTAATCGGAAACAAAAATAAATGTTACGGAATGTTTCATACTCTGACCCGAACTAGTTGCACACTCGCGAACATGATTTATTAACAGCCTCCACCGGCGGATTGTGTTAACGATTTCAAACGCTTTTAGTACACCGAACAATTGTTCGAACTGTAACAATTTGTCTAAACAAATGAATCCCATGATTTTACGTATACCGTATATTCTCTGTCGGATTAATTTGTTAGTTTAGTTAAAAAGGTCAGCGAGTTTTCGGAAATTCAGTTATTTTGTGAGCATGTATACTATGAACAAGTGTTTATGTTATTTTCTTTAAATGCATATGTAAAAATGCAAGAAAATCAATAAGGTTATTGACTGAACATTTATTATAATTACAGTTATTTGTTTTGTAATAACGAAAAGTGGATTTAAAAAAAATTGAAATACTACTTAAAACAAGTTTAATAATGATCCTTCAAGCTAATGTAAAAAGTGAATAAAGATATGGATGTTGTGTGCTTCGGTCTATTTTAGTTAAGGGCGCTTAATAACATAATTAATGTGGACAATGGGTTCACCCGCATGTGGAGTACAAAGGAGGGATTCTTTTTATCAATGTTACACACCTGAAAACACGCCTGGTACCCTCATTGCAGGCGAGCAGGTGAAGACAACCCTTAATTTAAATCATACTGATAACTACAACGAACAAAGCGTTCCTGATGAAATACTCTCGGTTTCAAAAGTGCCTAAATTTTACTAGACCGAGTGGTAGAATAAAAAAAAAACGCCTAAAATACAAAGAAATATAATTCAACAATTCTATATTATTCAACCCTCAGAAGAACATGACCCACGTCATAATGATTATTGAAAGGGGGAAAGGTTTGCCAAACTGTCCATCTCTGTCGTTAATAAGAACAGCAGTATAGAAATTATAATAAACCGGAAGACCGATCAATTTACATATGCATGGCACTATTAACATCTACAATTTGTATGAAATGACATACAGGCGACGAAATTAGTACAATACATTATTCCATTTGTATTTAGTGGTCTTATTGACTATGTTAATTAATTCAATTATTCTTTATATGTAAGTAAGGCCTTGGTTGAGATGAAAAGGGTTTTCAACCCAGGAGCCGAAGCCAAAGATCGTGGGTTCGCATCCCGCTCGTGACACTAACCTTTTCATCTCAACCAAGTCCTCACAAAAAAAGAATAATTAATTGAAACAATACATCATATTTAAAGCTTAAACGTTCTGTTAGATGATGATCGGAAAATACCGAAAATACCGTCTACAACAAACTTAACAATTAAAAGCATTTATGATAATAAGTTGATCAATTAATATATTACAATTAATTAAGGTTTTTAGTTGAGATAAAAACTCAATGGCACGAGCGGGATTCGAACCGACGATCTTCGGCCTAGATACGCCGCTGCTCTACCACTTGAGCTATCGTGACCTCGATCCACTCGGAACCAACTTCCAATCTCAACCCGACCTTTTTGAGTTTTTCCTACTTTTTGCCATTTTTCAAATGGCGTGTAATCAATTTGATTCTCGGCGCGGATTAAATTATAGAGCAAGGTTTTATTGCTAATTTTGCACAAAAAAAGTAAAGACAAGTAACAGGCGAAATTACCGAACGAGATCCTTTTTCCAGGACGACGAAAAAAATCTTTTTAGAAAATTTGTTGATAACATACTGCATATTTATCAATAAAGATGACTTACTATCTGCTATTGTGTTCCTACTTTACCTAAAAGAAAAAAATGGCCAATATTAAAAAAACACAGGTTTCGACAATGTACTGCGATTTTGGTGATCTTGTACTGGTTTATTACCAGGTTGATATCAGTGACAAGATTTAATAATGGGAAACTCACAGGGAATTTCTCCCGGTAAATAATTATAAATCAAGTTGTTTGCATCAATCACTAGTTTAGTATGGAAAAACGTCCCGATTAAAAAAAAAAATGTAATGTTTGTATTATACCTTATCAGATAAAATTAATAAAAAGCCAAGAAAACAAAATATGAAAATAATGACTTTTAAATTATAAATAGTTAAACAAAAAAAGAATGGTTTTTGTTGGAATAGTGACAAACGGCCAAAAATGAGGTAGTTTAGAAAAGCACCTTTTTCATTTTTTGCCGACCTTTATTCGGGTCATCTTCAGGACATAGCGTGTGGTGCGATATTGGTTTTGTGAGGAAGTGTTGTGGATTGTGATAATTCAATATTAAACGAAAACCCATCTTCTTTGTAAGTATAATTTAATGTTTGTAGACTTAAATATCGAATGGAGTTAATTCATGAGGCGGAATCCACCGGGCCGTGCGGATTTTTGCATGTCATTGACTTTCGTTTGGGATCGATACCAGGCCTCCGCTGAAGTTGTGGGTTAGTGGACTTGCAAGTCTTTATTATCCTCCCCGCGCCAAATCCCTCAAGAATCTCAACAAACATAAAACCGTTCCGGGAATAAAGTGGCTTGATCCTTTACGGTCGCAATGTAAAACTTTTACGTCCCTCGTTTATTTTTTTTTTAAATTGGTTTCGATGCCTTTTCGGGGTTTTCAAGAGTCATAACAGGTTCAATAAATAATTATGGAAGACATTACAATGAGTTGATATTTTTTTAAATAAAGACATTTTAATGTTTTTGGAGTTTGTTCGACAGATAATTAAAACATGTTAGACTTGTTCATTCGCGATTGTAAAAAAGTGAGAATAGACGGACCCAGGAAAGTGATAAGCGTCCATCAGTTCTAAACAACTTTACTTAAAGTTCTACCATCACCAATAATCCTGGTTTCGTAGTAAGACGCTC
Organism: Cimex hemipterus; assembly: GCA_039619505.1. Lineage (NCBI taxonomy): Eukaryota > Metazoa > Arthropoda > Insecta > Hemiptera > Cimicidae > Cimex > Cimex hemipterus. The sequence goes on from CM077102.1 coordinate 24,077,230, forward strand.
GGCATCTCGCCATATCCCATAACGGGTTAAATTAAAACATAATATTACTAATCTCTATTACTTTTAAAATCGTAGAAATGTCTAATCGATGTTTAAATAAAATTTGCCGAAAAGGTTACACAATCTGGCGTCCGAGGACGTCAGTAAATCAAGCTGGCAAGTGTTGCAACTGGGTTGGCTCTAACATTGAAACCCTCTAATCAAAATAGTATGAACGAATAAAAAGCAATTTTTAATATTTACTTTTTTAAAAGTTCGTTTTAAAAACGAAAAAACTACGTAAATCACTGAAAATTAAATTTTTAAATTTTATTTTTATTAATTTCATTAACAAGAATATAGCAACCTTTAATAGAAATCCCGTGTACTGGTTTTATTCTTGAATAAAATACAATTATATAATTTACAATGGAACGTAAACTAGATAATAATTTAACAGCTGTTACTGTGGCATGCTTAGTGCCATATAGGTTCACCATACACGTTCTAAATCACTAGGTAATGGAAAATATCACTTTATAACATTTCGTACAATACATGTAATATAAAGGTTTCTAAACGTGTATGCTAATAAAGAACCTTGTAAGACAATGGGCTTAACATATTGAATACAATATTGTACTATGAGTAATCCCTTGTACAAATGATATTTTTGAATAAAACACAATAATATAATTTAAAAAAAGAAGAAAAACATACATATAATAACCTCCAGGATTTTTGTCGGCAAGAAATCTATGTCAGCCTCACGTTGGCAAAAATAGTAGTAAATTAGCAATATAAAAACATATCTTTACAAAAAAGATAGAGGTTTATAACCGGATAAACTAATAAAGTTAAAATAAATTGTAAAATAATTGTAAGACGACCAACTTTAAAATAAAAATATTGAATATAATGTAGTATAAATTACTTAATTATATCAGAACAATATTTTTCCAGCAATAGCGTTAATGTTTTTTTCAGAGGCAAGATTCTAGAATTCAAAATACTATTAATTATTATCGAATAAAGTTCATGCAAAGAAAATTAAAATTAATAGGTAATAATTTTAAACCTTATTTCCTAAAGTCGAAGTCTTTTTTTTATATTTCTTTTATAAGATAAAACTTTAGAATAATTCTTTAATTAAATATTTTAAAAAAATTAAAATCCTTTGCACGGCATGATGCCTTTCTTGTTTTGTTTTTCTTGTTCTTTTTGTTATACATAATTTAAATCCCAAATCCCAAAAAATGAAAAAAAAGAGTGAAAAGTGAAACATAATGAATCTAATTTGGGACCATATATGTGTAACTGGGTCATATCTAAGACTGAAATATCCGATTATTTTCTAATAAATTAAAATAAGATCTTATGACAGCTATTCGTATTTATTGTATATTAATACGTTTTCTCTATTTAATACAAATAATTAAAAAATAAAATTAAAAAAAAACTTACAGAAAACTTAATCTTATATTGAAATTAAAGATCGAAAGGTTGGCACGATGTAGAAAATGTGTTTCTATACCTACATCACACCAGACCGCATCTAATGACCTCTTAATCTCTTAAAAAAATTAATAATAATAATAATCATAACGACCTCTTAATAAACTTCTAGAAAATTTTAAAATGATCTATTTTTGATCTGACTTTAAAAATTTCACTGATGATGATCATTAAGTACCTAAACCGTGGGTATGGCTTACGAGTGGTCAAACCTCTTTACAATACTTGTTTCAAACTATTTTTGATTAAAATTCCATGTGCTGTGCCGGTACTCGAACCCAGAACAGTTATCTTAGGAAATAAGGGTCGGATAGCGCGGACCGTGAATCATTAAAGATCGAACAAAAAAAAATGTTACCGAGATTTAAAAAAACGAGAGAAACATTCTATAAATATTTTCCCTTATTGGTTTAACTTTTGCAATAACCATGGATTTATTGCCTTAGTATAAAAAAAAATTATAAGGTAAGCTTTGGTAAAAAAACGGCTTTCAAATTTTTAATCTTTGTGTTCAAATCCGACTAACTTCTGCAACGTTTTAGTTTTCCTTTCCATTTTGCCCTATGACGGTTTTTAAACATATTAAAATTTTAAAAAGCGTTTATCTTATAATTCTTTTTATATCTTTATAATTGGATTACAGTTGAAAAAAAAAGGAAATCTAAAATATATAATGTGAAAAAATGAGAATTTTTTTGTATCTTGTAAAAAATAGAATTTAAGAAAAAAATTGAAAACCAGTAAAATTTTATATTTATCGTATTTTTTTGTAAACAATTTGTTACAGCAGGACTTACGGATTCAGTAAAGTTGATCAAAGCCAACAGACCAGTAGGTATTTTAGGTTTATAACTTACTTATGTATTATACTATGAGTCAAATAGTTAAATCGTACTCAGGGAACTTAATAATTGGTTTTAATAGGTTTTCAGGAAATAAAGCCGAAAGCGGATCTTTCCGAACAGCCGCTAGTACATACAATTACGCCAGTCCTCCGCGAATGAGTCATGCGGATGCAATGCGGCGAAAACAACTGAACCAATATAATACAATTTGCACAGGAGATCCGCCAGCGGATTTTTCCGATAGAAGAAAGGAAAAATCATTTATGTTCAAACGTGTAAAACTGGTGTTGAAACGGCCGGGAGGGGTACAGCTTACGTTCAGCTTCATGACTCATCGCCCGGCCCCGAAAGGATTAAAATTCATGGACATCAGTATTCAAGTCAGGATCCCATAGTGAACCTTATCTTTTCACAATTTTTTTGTGTGTGTTCAGCGGTCTACTTTCAAATGTTTAAATGCGGCCTTTTCTCCTACTAACTAATCTTCTATTGAAAAAGGAGAGAAAAGTCTTTAAATGGTTTGAGTGAAAAAAAAGGATCTCATTTGGGACTAAAGAATTTCTAAACGTTTCGAGTATGTAAAATAAAACCTCTTACAAAAACACTATAAAATTTGGATATTCGATACATTTAGCCTTTAGCAATTTGTACAAAATATATACACCCGCTCATTTCTAACTTTTTAATACGGAATTATCTCGTAATTCTATTATTTATATATCTTCAACCACCCGGCTAAGCTTTAAAAACCCGATTAAGCTTGCAATTCGGCTCTGAGAATTTAAGACTCGACCCCCATTAAGCGAGCGGAAAAGGTAAATGAGACTCCGTAAACAATAAAAAAAGAAATAAACTTAGTGAGAAAGTATAAGGTACAGACAAAAGTATGATATGAAGGGGGATTTATTTCATAGCCAGGTTTTCATTACCTTGAAAAAGTCAGGCAAGTCCTTATCCAACTATTGATATATAGCTTTTTCTATAGTTAATAATATATTTAAAAAAATTACCCAAGAAAAAAAAGGGCCGACTTAAAAATATTTATTTAATAAAAAATATTTAAAAAAAGAGACAATGAAATTTTCAGATTATTTTATCGGTATTTATCAGGTAAATTTTTTTTATTGTATTAAAAAGGAAAATATACCAGCGTTGGAAAAACGAAAAATAATTTACCTCGGGTCGAGATATCCATTTAATTATTCAGTGTACTGTAAGATAAAAAAAAAATTATAAAATCTACGAGTATTTTTACTTCTAATAAAGGGGGGGGGGCTTAAACGGTCGCGTAAGGTTTTTTAACATTGAAACATCATTTTTAAAAATTTTTATCGGGAAATTGAATATTTAATTATTTAAAATTAGTAATTTTTTCCGTGAAGTTTTGTTTAATTATGACTTTAAATGGTATTATTCGGATCCATTTGAATAAATGAGATAATGGATAAATCGTATAAAGTCTGTTCGGGTTCAATTAAAGTCTGGAATAAATAAATTAAGCAGAGTAAAAACTATTAGAACGAGTTAATTGGGAATTGGATGGTATTGTTTGTAACACTTTTACGTTTTATTTTATCGGAAAGTTTCAAGCAGGCTCGTCAATAAGTCCTTATCAGACACGAAGGTACCATACACCCACTATCCACTCCCCCACCACAATTTTTATATTCAAAGGCCTACAAAACCAACCGGTGTTTTGAAACCGCGGCAGTAAACAGCGGCGACTGCTAGGGTCGAAGCAGAAAGGTCTGGCAGAGGACGATACTGACGAACATTCTCCAAAACCGGGTCCGGTAAAAAGGAGAAAAATTAAATTTTCAGAATAAAGATAGAAAATCGTCAAATTGCGAAACTTCAAAAAAAGGCCGAGGTTTTCCGAAGGAGCCGGTCACTGAAGAAAAAGAGTTTTTCCGCGATTTTGAAAATGACCGATTTCCACTCACCTCGAGTCGTTTGTCGAGACTGGCTTGAGGTTCAAAATTCACTGAAAGGTGCAGAGACACCCACACTTTGTGCACTGGTCTGAGCTCTGAGCTAGAATGCGGGTCCGCTGAAGAATCGGATGAAGAGGGGATGGAGCGCATGCTCGACGGTGCAACACTCCACAAGTACCCCACTCTGACGTCCGTTCCTACCTCTCCACCCCCGCCGTGACACCTACCCAATCCATATATCCACTCAATCAATTGTTACCCTCCTCGCGTAAAAAACAAAATACCGAAAAAGGAAATAAAAACATGGGAAAAGTTGGAAATTTCAATGGTCCGGCGTCGTTACCGGCTTTGATTTGTCCCTTGATCCTACTTTTGTCCATAGCCCGTGTACGGTTTTCCGATAATCTCCCTTGGCTCGGGCAGGCTCTTTTTTCCCCGACTACATTCGATTTTCTCATTGCCTAGCATTCACTGAGCTTAGTTTGCTTCACGCATATAGTACGTTATATCTATTCACTCAAAGACATATTGACAATTCGTTCATTTACTACCTTAATAGCCTAATGGGATATTTAAAAAAAAAACTTGCGTGAATCCTCCTAAAATTGGTATTTTTAAAAGTTCAACCACGTTTTGTTACTTCAAACGTAAAACCACAGTTTACAGTAGAACAGATCAAAGTCATGTTAGAAAATCACCCAACGGTGACTATGACATACCCATGTTGGTGGAATAATAAATAAATCAACAAACATCAGCTTTACGTACAATTAATTTATGAAAGAAGAACTTCTTGTATTTAAACTTTGAAAATAACATTGAACTATTTTTTCCATCTATATTCCATTTTCTGATTACTTAGCCATTCCCTGTATTCACTTTGCTTCAAGCATAAACCGTAAAACCACAGTTTATAGTAGAAGGGATCAAAGGCATATTAGAAAATCATCGAACAGTGAATGACATACCCATGTTAGCGCAATATTAAATAAATCAACTTAATGTAGAATTAAATGTTTTAAAGGAAGAACTTATCGAATCTAAACTTAGAATTTATAGTTGCACTAGTTTTTACATCCGCATTATATTTTCTAATTAGTTGTCCTACTTTGATTCAGGCATAAACCATTATTATTATTTTTTTTTTTTTTTGCTTTTTTACGAGGGTTCGCAACAGCAGAGGTTCAGTCGTTATCGGAATCTCGAGCCGGATAGACGTACGTACTTTGCTCCTCCCAGGGATTAGTGTGTATCTTCATCGAGTTTTCTACGATTGAAAAGCAGAAAATATACTGTATCTAATTTCTTCTGTTTCCAAAAGGAACAAATATTCTTTAATAATTGAGTCAAATAATTAAAGGAAAAACATAAAGGATTATTGTAAACAGGCCACTTTTTGTTCAAAAATCAGTACATTTTATTTACTCTATTTATTCTTATTTATCATCTTTACTGGTCATTTTATACATTTTTTATAATATCTATTAATTTTATTATTATTTATGCTTGGATAATTCCTTTATTCTTATCAGCCTTTATTTATTTATTTTTATTTTCTCTCTCTCTCCCTCGAGTGTGTCTTGAAAGGTGGCTTATCATTTCAATTTTATAGCCTAAGACCACTATGAGTGTGGAGTCAGGGGGAGGGGAAACTCCCCCTGTAAAATCTAATGTTAAAGGGACCAATACTTCTATAGGCGTTACAAGTGGTGAAAAAGAAACAATTTCTTTTCAAGATATTATAAAACTCAACCATTTCCCGATCATTAAATCAACTACCAATGGAAATAAGCGATTATGTACAGATACCCCGTCGAATGACTATTCCAAAAGTTTCCTTAAAGAAAAATCAGAATTTCTAGCTGAAAGGGAAGCATTCCGCCAAGAGATAAGACTCCGACTCTCAGCCAACAGATTTAGCTCAGAGGACTCTGGCCCATTCTTCGTGTTTGTAGAGAGCACAGAAAAAAACCTAGGCAATGTTCACCCAATGCTATTTGGAAAATGGTTATTCCAAGACCAATCATTAGACAAAAACTCAATATTAGACATTCGAGCATCAGGTAAAAACCGTATAAAGATAACTACCGTAAATAAAGAAATTGCAAACTACCTAGTAGAATGCGAAATGCTAGCGAAAGAAAATCTTTTTGTATACGTCCCTGACTTTTTAGTTAAAAAGAAAGGAGTTATTAGGCACGTTGATGTCAATTTGCCTACAGATGAAATTCTTAACTTTATGAAATCAACGATAGAGCCCATATCGGTGGAAAGAATACGAAAGACCGAACATATTAATGAGCAAGTAAGAATAACACCTTTATCTACATGCGTGATTAGTTTCCGAGGCCAAAAACTTCCCGAGTTTGTTTCAATTTATGGTAGCTATTGCCCAGTAAAACCATATATTCCCCCAGTTAAACAGTGTAGCAACTGCATGCGCCATAACCACATAGCTTCACAATGTAGAAGTAAACAGCGTTGCTTGAAATGTGGTGAAGAGCATAACGTTAAAGAGTGCCCGAACTCGAACCCTGAGTTAGTTTGTATTCTGTGCGGGAAAAATCACCTAGCAAATAGCAAGGAGTGCGAAGTCTACAAAAGAAATGTAGAGGCTAATAAAATCAAATTCGGGGAAAACTCCTATGCTGCGGTAGCATCAAGGAATAGATTTGACATTCTTGCTAATACTCAGGATGATCCAAAAGATCAAGATTTCCCTCCCTTGCAAAGCTCCCAACGCACTCCAATTAGGCGACAGTTCAGGAAACAATATGTTAGAAACCCAGGACCGGAGAAAAACAGAGATTCACAAACTACCCGTAAACCATCAACCCAAATAACCAAACCCATTTTGTCCAAACAGACTACCCCGTCGATAAATCCACACGCATCCTCGGAAGCTGAAAAATATGTCCAAATATTAAGTAAACTGGCACAAAACATAGGCTCTCACACAATGTCTAATAAAGAGATGGTAGACGAAATAGGTCGCGCACTGTACAATATAGTAGAAAATAACCAGCAAGTCGTTGCAGACCTGCATAAGGAGTATCGATCTAACGCAGCAATGGAAATTGCCAACAGTGGATCTGAAACAGACTACTAAAAATAAACTATTTCCTTATTCCATATACCTAATATAATCTTATTTACACAACATGGTTCAGGATAATAAATGTAATAATTTAAATTTGACTAGAATCCTACAGTGGAACATTCGATCCCTTCCTGCTAACTTAAGTTTTTTAGAGATGATCCTAATGGGGGGAAACATTGACATAGCCCTTCTTTCAGAAACATGGCTCAAAAACTCACACCATTTAAAAATCCCCCACTATGACATAGTACGAAATGACAGAAGGGACGGATATGGTGGTTGTGCCATATTAATTAAACAAAATATAGAGTACTCACAAATACCCATTGTAGGGAATTTTCCCGACACCGTGCAAATAGCGGCATTAAAAGTACACTCCCCTCACAAGGAACTTACAGTTGTCTCGATATATACTGGCCCGAAAACTAAACACAAAGACCTAAATTGGGATGAAATTCTGGGGCAATTGGCAAACCCTATGTTGATAGGAGGGGATCTTAACGCTCACCACCAATGCTGGGGATGTTCATTCAAAGATAATGCCGGGACAATCCTTCTGGAAGCTCTAGATCGGGCTGGTTTGTGCTATTTGAATGATGGCTCACCCACGCTAGTTACCTTGCCGGGTCAAAACCCTTCGGCTCCAGACGTAACGATAACTAATGCTTCCCTGTCGTTGTCAGCTAAATGGGAAGTACTCCCTGACAGCTATGGGTCAAATCATTATCCTATAATAATCTCGATTGAGAAAAATAATAGAGAGCCTTTTAGCCTTAAGAGATGCCCGAGACGTTGGAAATTAGAGAAAGCTCGATGGAGGCAATATTACCTCGACATAGAGGAGTCTCTTACACATTCCCCATCTCCTAACTACAGTGAGCTCATGGAAATCATAGGTAAGGCTGCAGAGAACAACATACCCCGAACATCAGGGGCCAAAAGCAAACCAAAAATAAGCAATGTTCCAAAGTACTGGTGGGACGATAGCTGTAAAGAACAATGGGAAAACAAGCATAGGGCTCTTCTTAAGTACAAACAAAATCCGACCAAAGAAAATTTTGTGGGAGCTCAAAAAGCCACTGCGGAGTGTAGAAGATTGTTTAGAGAAAAAAAGATATCAAGCTGGCATTCGTTCTGTAATTCCCTTAATAAAGACTCCAGCATTAGCTGGATATGGGGTAAAATTAAAAAATTAAAAAATAAGCCTCCTTCTAAACCTCAGACAATAAACAAAGAATGCGTAGACAATTTTATTATGTCCCTAGCTCCTCCCACGGTTATTGAAGAAAGCGACAAGATAGAGGTTGTCCTTTCTGAAGAAAATGAGAGCATAGACAGGCCCTTTTCTATCGAGGAATTCGAAACAGCTGTCCTTAAAGGAACTAACACAGCCCCTGGATATGATTCCGTCCACTACCCTATGATTGCTAAACTCCCTCCAAATGCCAAGTCATGCCTGGTAGGGATCTTTAATAAAGTCTGGTTAGAAGGGTATGTTATCCCCGAATGGAAAATTCAAATTATCTTCCCTATACTGAAGCCGGGCAAACCTCCCAACCTATTCTCATCCTACAGACCAATCGCTCTCTCGTCTTGTCTGTTAAAAACATTTGAAAGAATGGTCAAGAGACGCTTAGAATGGTTCGTAGAAATAAACAAAATTATTCCTAACTTTCAACACGGATTCAGAAAAGGCCATTGCACATATGACAATCTAGGCACATTCATCACCGAGGTACAGAAAAATATTTATCACAAAGAAATTACTCTGGCCATTTTCCTAGATATATCCAATGCTTATAATCATGTTAACACCAAAATCTTAAAGAAAATACTCATAGAGGAAAAAATACCATTCATAATGATCCGTGCTATCATGAACATGATAGAGAACCGAGTCATATATATCCAGGTAGACGGGGACACCTATGGGCCTCGTCAGGTCAATCAAGGTCTCCCCCAAGGAGCAGTCCTCAGTCCCCTACTCTTTTCTATATATACGGCTTCACTAAAAAAATTGTGTGGAGGGAAAATTAAAATCTCTCAATTTGCTGACGACATTACTATATATAATAGCGCTAAAACGCTCGAAGACGCTGTATCGGCCACAGACCATATTCTTGAGAAATTTTCTAGATGGGCCTCCGACTTAGGACTAACGGTATCTGAACAAAAGAGCGCAGCAATGATAATCACTCGCCGGAAAAAAATCGCTCAGCCGGAAACTTTATCTTTAGGACCCTACCAAATTAAAACGTGCTCAACATTTAAATTTTTGGGGCTAACGATAGACAAAAAAATGTTGTGGAAACCTTGCATTCAATACGTTGAACAACAGGCGGAAAAAGCTTTAAATATCCTAAGGTGTATTTCTAGAGTTAAGTATGGCGCCCATCCAAGCATTGGATTGTTAACATATCGCGCACTCGTCCTCTCACGCATTGATTATGGTTCAATACTGTACAGCAATGCGGCTAAATCCCACTTACAGAAACTAGACATTATACAGCACAGAGCACTAAGACTTTGTCTGGGGGCTTTGTCCTCTACGCCAACAAACTCCCTGAAAGTAGAGGCTAATGTGGAACCTCTACATCTTAGAAGAAGACGGCTTACAATTAAATTCTTAGCTTCTCGGGTACACGATCCTTCACACCCTCTTGCTGTAGGATTGGATAACCTTGCCTCTACATGCTTTGGTGGTGCACACAATGCATCCATAAGACACTCCCCTTTGCTGGAAGCCCATATGCAAATAAAACACATCGCCCTGGGTAGACAAATTCGGACCGCCAACCCTACGTCTAATTGGCGCACCTCTCTCTATTCACCCAATATCATATTAGGCCAACAAGATCTGATAGGAGAAAGTGAATATGTAATAGATTGTTATGAAACCGGACATAGCCCTGTAGCCACAGTGGTTTATACGGATGGTTCAAAATCAAAAAATGGAGTTGGTGCAGCATTCCTTGACATAAGTAACAAGAACACAACTAAATTAAAGCTACCCTCCTTTTGCTCTATCTTTTCCGCCGAAGCCATAGCTATAAGGGAAGCAGTTAATTATGTAATAAATCTCAACCCAACCAACGCTATAATTTTGTCGGATAGTCGGAGTGTCTTATCAGCCTTAAAAAATACGGATTGCCCTCAAGATCCCATCACCACCGAAATAAAACACAGTATGTTGTCTGTGAGTAACCGTGTCAAAATCCACCTGATCTGGGTGAAGGGTCACAGTGAAAATAAATTTAACAACCAGGTCGATTTACTGGCAAAAGAGGCTGCAGTTTCGGGAAGTTGTATTGAAGAGATCTCAGTGTCGGATATCACTTCCCATAACAAAACGATGCTGAGGAAAAAATGGCAAAAAGAATACACAGAGGCAAGTAATTCTAAGGGGCTCTGGTATTTTAACATTCAGCCAACGATCCAGTCTGCTGCATGGTTTGCTACCGTGAGACGTCCGAGAAAGTTTTTCACTTGTATATTTAGGCTGAGGTTTAACCATCACCGTCTTCCATCTCACCTCCACAAAATTGGAATCTTCTCAAACGGCAAATGTACATGTGACAATTCTACAGTGGCAGATGCGAATCATGTCCTTTTGGCCTGTCCACTAAAACTTCAAGGCAGAGAAGATATTTACAAAACACTGGTGAAAAATAAAGTGCCACTACCCACCTCAGTTAACTTAATTTTAAAATATATCAAGAATATTGAAAACCTGGATACTATTTTTACATTTATCAAACAAAATGACATAGATATTTAAATAAATAGATTTAAATAAAAAAGAACAGTAATATAGGATCAAGTGGACGTGGGCAGGCTGCGGCTGGGCCGGGCCTGGCCGGGCGGGCGGTGCGCTGGCTGGGTGGACGCTTTGGCCCCTCGGACGAGTTTGGCCCCGGATTGTGGGATGGATGCGGACTCTTCCATGGGCCCTAGGTGCCGTGTAGATGGTCTTTATCCGCATCCATCTGGAACAATCGGTGACAGAGCAAAAGAAGGCCCTTAATCAGAAGAGGGGCCTTGGCGTCCTTCCCGGTCGGCGCTCGTGGCGTTCGGTCTCGGCGGGGTCGTGCTGTGGACTGTCCGCGGGAACCACTAACATGAATGGCTAGATGTACTAATGTACAAGGCCAAGAAAAAAAAAAAAAAAAAAAAAAAAAAAAAAAAAAAAAAACAGCAGAGGTTATATAACCCTCAGGGTGCCGGTGTTTTTAAAAAAAAATCCCATTTATAAGTATGTCGGGTTCGAATGCAGGGCCGCTGGATTCGAACCCGGGACCTTGACCTAACAGTGAAGAGCGCCGTGTCAAAGACGAAACCTCGCGGCCACCGACGCCCCCTATTATTTATTTGATGGATCCGAGACATAATGACAGTGACTATGACCGACCCATGCTGATGAAAATTTACGTAAATCAACAATCATCACCTTTATTTTATTAAAATTTATTAAGGAAAAGCTAATCGAAGCGAAACGTAGAATTTATCATTTGGAAATCAGGCGATGCGGTCTGGTGTGACGTAGATTTTAGAAAAATATTTTCTTTATCTTACCGACGTTTTGGTCTTTATTGAGATCATCTTCAGAGCCTGGGATTTGCAAACATTGTTTAAATTTAACAAAAACATGTAGCAAGTGAAAAAATGAATTTATACAATGCTAGAAAGTTGTAAATTTTCTAGAAAATTTGTGAAAAAATTCATCTCTCGATCTGAAAATAATCGTTAACCATCGGTTACTAAACGCCGAACCGTTCAATTTACAATTGAACTATTTTTTCCATCTATATTTTCCAATTACTTAGCCATTTCCAGTGCCTACTTTTTTTCAGAAATAAATGTTTGTTTTTCTATTTATTTAGTGGTTAAAAATTATTGATAGTGCGTTCCGTAATTGTATAAAGGGACCCTTAATTCTTGCTTACTTGCTATTTTGCAAATTTCTTAAATAGTGGTATTTTTTAAACTTTTTTCGTTTAAAGAGGAAACCATAGTTTATAGTAGAAGAGATCAAAGGCATGTACAAAATCACCATAACATACCCATGTTGATGCAAGTTATTTATTGAGGAAAACTTATTGAATCGAAACGTAGAATTTATCATTGTACTTTTTTCCGTCTACATTCTATTTTCCTTTTTTTTCCTTCGGCCGTTTCCCATGCCTAGTTTGCTTCAGGCATAAATCACTTTTTATCTGTTTATTTAGTGGTTGAACAATTATTGACAGTTCGTTTATTTACTATCTTAATAATACGACATGGCATTTAAGTCAGTACTTCTACTACTATTCTGCCAATTTCCTAAATATTGAAAAGTTTTAAACCTTTTTTTCGTTTAAACAGTAAACCACAGTTTGGAGTAGAAGAAACGAAGGCATAATGGAACGGTGCCTATGACCATCTGAGGTATGACTGTGACTGTGAGACCTACGTAAGTTTAAATAAACTTAGTTTGAAGTTAAATTTGCTTATGGAATTTGTCTTTGGCCTTTTTTTCTAACTGCTCTCGATTTTATCATTACCTAGCATTTCATAGGCTTGGTTTGGCTCAGTCATATAACTTAAATTGGTAGTTATTACTCTTGAGATTAATTTTCGTGGGATTGAAGTCTTTCTTTCCTAACAAATGTCGATTTTCTCATCAATATAGACGTAAGTGTGATCGTCAAGTAGTCATATAATTGATATTTACTTTATTAAGTAAGAATCATTGGACTGTATTTTCTCTGTTATATACTCCTCTCAGACAAAGAATATGTCTAGTCGAACTTTCAATACGACATAGCCCAGTGGACGAAAATTCAAATAAATCAATTAACATGCGATGAATCTTTAGTTGATCAATCAATAAAGAATTAACTTTTTCCCCATTAGCTATCATTATCAAAGAATGTACTTGGAAATTCGCTGCTTGAAACCATAAGTAGATGTCCATATTTGTTAATATAGTGAATGATTAATAATAGTCACCCAATCTTGATGAAAAATATAATCCTAGTACGCTTGACGAAGGAATTGAGCGTTTTCTTTTCTTTCAAATTGGTCTTATTCCTGATTTGTTAAATTGAAAATAAAAATTGGTTGTTTTCGTTCTTTTATAACAATTCTAAATTTTTTTTATAGTGTGCCAACAGTTCGAGTGATGTATGGCAAAACTTTCGTTCCGCTGATCAAACTTAAGGGTAAAGCTGCCGGCCATTAATTTTATTTTGTGCCACCATTTTGTAAAGCAAGAACAATTTCCCTCAAAAATAAAAGTTATAAAAATGTTGAATTAACAATAATTATTGGACGAAAAGATAAAGGTATGAGAACAAATGTGAGATTAAATTTCTTTTTATAGATTGAAGAAAATATATCAAAAAGGCTGCGATGTTGTTTATTTAGGAAAACAAAAAGTTATAAGGACATTTATTAGCGTAGAAGTTTTGTAAACTTTATGGCCAAGCAATACTAACCATGGAAAAAAAATCATCATCAGGTAAACTACAAGCTACTGAAGAGCCTTTTTTCCTTCAAAAGCTGAATAATATCAAGCGGCTTTGCTAAAATAAAAGAAAATTATTAATATGGAATTATAAAATATATTCTTTTTTAAGTTTTATGAAATATTACCTCTTCTTACGTTTCACATCACTGTTCGGGTAGTTGACTCTCACTTATAATTATGCTAAAATAAAACGAAAGGAAAAGGCTTTAATTTTTTTCAAGAAAGAAAGAAAAAAGGCAACTCAAGAAAGAAGAGTTGAAATTGATACAAGTTTGCTAAAAGGCAGGCCATAATTTGAAATTACCAATTTAAATTTACGTGGACTATTTCTGCATAAATACTTATTATTTAAATTACTTTGAAAGTTGAATTAAGAAATATTTTGTTGGTATATTTACAGATGTCACTTATACACCTTAAACTCATCAAATGAACTTTCTATAGATATTAAAGCTGGTCAATTAATTAATAAGCTAATTGAAATATAAAACCCTATTTAAAAATAATTGCAAAAATATTTGTTTCATATTTATTAAACGTTCAATGCCTTTATTCCACGATGTATTGATGGTTGGTATCAATTATATCTAGATAATCTCTATCGAGGGGTCCGTTCAGCTCAACTAATTTTCACAGACCTAATATCTTCAAACGCAACAAATATTGACAATTGTGACATTTATATCATTAATCTATATTGTCATTGTCCACAAATAGAGATATTTATATTGTATTAGTTTATTTTCCTAATGAAGTTATGTTTATTTATTTAATAATAAATTATAATATTGAAGGCTGATGTAAATTACATCGATATTCTTTGATGTTTATGAATTTTCAATAATGTTTTATTATACTTAAAAATACTAAGCTATATTGTCCTTATGGTTTTTTTTAAATGTTACAGATTGAAAAAATAAGAAAATCAGTTAAAATGTATGTAGTAAGCTATGCTTAAAATAGAAGCTAAGTAGGACATTTTCCTTAATCAATCGTCTTAAAAATACTAAAGTATATTTTCCTTACGGTATTTTTAAATGGCAGAAATTGGAAGAATAAAAAATCAGTTAAAATGTATGTAGTGAGCAAAGTTTAAATAAAGACATAAAATATTTTTTTTTAACAATTTCAATATTGTTTGATAAGGATGTAAACGTTTTTAATTATAGGTTAATGTAAAAAAAATGAGTTTGAATTGAAATCTTGAAATCCTTATAATAGAAGCTAAGTAGGACATGTTCTTTATTCAATCGTCTTAAAAACACTAAAGGTCTTACGGTTTTTTTAAACGGTAGAAATTAGAAGAATAAAAAATCAGTTAAAATGTATATAGTGAGCAAGGTTTAAATAAATACATACAATATTTTTTTTTAACAATTTCAATATGGTTTGACAAGGATGTAAACATATTTAATTATAGGTTAATGTAAAAAATTCAGTTTAATTCGATATCTTGAAATGCTTATAATGGAAGCTAAGTAGAACAATTTCCTTGATCTATTGACTTAAAAGTACTAACTATATTGTCCTTCCAATTTTTTTTTCAAATGATAAGGAATGGAAAAATACGAAAATCAGTTAAAATGTATGTAGTAAGCAAAGTTTAAAAAAAGACATACAATATTTTTTTAACAATTTCAATATTGTTTGATAAGGATGTAAACATATTCATTTATAGATTAATGTAAAAAATTGAGTTTAAATCGATATCTTGAAATCCTTATAATAGAAGCTAAGTAGTACGTTTTCCTTGATCAATCGACTTTAAATATAATTTTCCCATTAGGGAAAGATGTCCGTTGTAAAAGAGTTTCATTTATAATCATCAGATCGAGTTCTTTCCGTTGTAAAATTGAGATTACTCTGATTCCTTGTTACTTCGACATTTAAAGTCAATGAAAAACAGAGGCTTTAATATTATGAGAATTAAGGAGTATCTCGTTTAACGAAACGTAATCATTAACTTATATTCCACAGAACCCTGAAGAAAAGTACTTTTGGTACATCACCAATATCGCGAGGTTTTATATCTCCAATAAACCCACACTTTATTGGCGACTTTTTATTAGTGGGGGAGTCAATATTTTTTATATATTAACGGATAAGTTTTAGAAAGGAAGTTGCTAGCGTTATTTACCCTTTTCTTCAAATATATTAGAAGTATTTTGTATGAGTTTTTTTTTGTTAATTTTCTTTGTTATGTTTGTTACAGTGTAATGGAAAAAATGATAAAATGGGACGTAATGAGTAGAGCTAGCGTGTGGCTTCGCGACATTTGAAACCCCACCTGCCAAGGGTCTGACGATTCAATAACACTTTTAACCATCCGCCCCTTTTCTTATGCTTTACTATGTCCATTAAAGAATGAAAGCGCGCTGTGAAAAGCCTGGATGTATTTTTAGAAAATTTCCTTCCCGAACCATCTTAAACTGATTACCGCTTGATTAAGCCTGGTTTGGTTTTAATATTTAAATTGACAATGTAAAATTCGTGTAGGATAAAGGGTGAAATGGTCTTTTAAATTTTCCAAGGGATCCTTTTATTCTGTAATCTTTTTTCGAAATTCGGTATAAAATTTATTAACCGATGAAGTAAAAATATCAGAGGAAAATGAAACATTGGATCAGGTTGCCCTTTACCGAACTCTAATATTAAGAACTTGATTGTTTTGAGCCTTGGCCCTTCTGGGGAATCGAATAGGGTCCGCACGGTCCCTTGAGTACAAGGCAGTCAATAGCCAATCTTGGCGGTATAACAGTCTGCTTCTCCCATTATTCGAGATGGATTTGCCGATCAGAAGGGTATCTGGTAATGATAAATAAAATCAATCCTTTAATGCCAACCGGTGAACTATTCAACGGGACTACCAATTTCTTTCCGGGGGGTTTATCATAAACGATGTATGTCCGACGCCTCTCAACCAACAGGTCTCCCATTTGTCTCAGGATCCTCTTCAGAAAATCAAATGGGCTAGAATAGCTGATAACGTTTCCTCTCTCTTTGGCTTTCTCGGTGAATTCGTTTAAAAAATAACATGCTGCGTATTAACCGATAAAGGTTCCGTTTGATCGTACCTGGTCGGACATTAAATCGCTTAACCTCGCGTTTTTCGGGCAGGTTACGAATTAATGCGGGCTTGGAGAAGAAAGGAAAACGATTTATATCAGAAATGCAATTATCTCAAAATATAACATGCCATTTACTTTTTATAATATATTATTTGAAAATAAATATAACATTTTTAAACCATTTAATAAAGCCGAGTAACAAGGCGTGAGCTTTTAAATCGTAATTACATATCATTCAAAATATGTATCTGACTTGAACTAAATAGAAAATATAATATCATTTAAATACATTTTGTCTTATTTTAAAACCTTATAGAGTAGAGAAAATTTGAGAGGTTGAGATGGGAAGTTAGTGTCCGAGCGGATCGATATCTCGCTCGTGAGATAGCTCAAGTGGTGGAGTAGGAACGTATTTAGCCGATAGTCGTGGGTTCGAATCCCGCTCTTGACGCTGATTTTTTTATTTCAACCAATAACCTTATAGAGTATAACTTAAAGAGAAGACTTTAAGACATGACGTTATGACAAGAAAGAAAATACTTGAAAAAACATTTAAAAATAATGACACCGTTTTAAAACAATTACAAGTTGAGAAAATAATATTTTATGAAGTACTTACTTAAATTTGTCTATTTTAATATAACGTAATTATCTTTCATTAAAAAAATGCAATACCTTTTACTACAGACAATATTGATATTTACATATAATGAGCAAGGTTGAAGGATTAAGGAAGAAAGAAAAGAATGAACATTTTATACATAGTTTAAGAATATAGTTTTTTGTAAATAATAAGTGTGTTCTAGCCGTTTAAAAACAACAAATTCCTTATTAAGTTTACTATAATAGAAGAAGGGTTCATAATATAACTGATGAAATGTTGTTAAAGAATTAACTACAATAGCATCAATGTTTTCCTGTTAAAAAGGTATTACTTTACATATACTTGAATATTTCGGTATGATGAAGTTGAAACTAGCTACTGTGGCTGTTTTCAAAAAATCTCAAAAAAAAGGAATTATTTGTATAACCCACAGATTTTACTACATTTATCAAAGAAAACAGGAATTTTTTAATGCTTTTAAGAGAATTCTCAATATCGTAATAACATAGATTGTATTAAAAAGTCAATGAAAGATAAATCTTCAAATATAAAATACCTTTTTGTGTATACTTTTAAAAAATATAGTGGCTGTTTTTATTAATTTTTGAACAGTTTTCTAATAAATCAATATTAAGTAGATTAAATAAATTTAACAAAATTTCCTTCGGCATAGTGAAAAAAAGTCTAATACAGCGAATCAATCTTTCGTGGGTTCATATTCCCTAAAGTATTCTTTGGTTGGGTACTCTCAGTCTAAAATATTCAATTTTGCTTTTGATTCAATGCGTTTTCAAAATGAAAAGTACTCAGGTTTTAATCCAATATACTTTGTAAATCCTGCGAAAATGCTTTTAAAAATTATCCCTACCAGAAAAAATAATATTTAATATTAACATAGATAAACGGGTAGAAGGTAAATTTTTGTTCATATCAAATATTATTTGTGTTACAAACGGGTTGTAATAAAATGAAATATCAACATGAAAATAAATTACTTTTACTATCGCTGAAAAATTTCGTTATAAACTGCCGAGTTTTGATACAATGTTATACAGAAGAATTAAATATGTACATGTGAATTTCGTTTAGAAGCAAATATTTTGCAACCGTTTTTGCAATTAGCCCTATGACATTCCGAAGTTTAAAATGGTTGAAATATTTTAAAAAGTTTTGGGTAGGTCATTGACTTAATGAACTCACCATCCCCTGAGTGGTTTGAAGAATTTGTCTTTTATGTGTATTCTTTAATAAAAACTGTCTTTTCAATGGAAAAATTGTTCAATTTTATTAACATTCTAATGCAAGAAAAATAAGCGTGTAAGGTTTTTATGGTGTCAATTGGGTTTCAGCCGGAAAAAGTGGAGCTGGATGAGAAAATCGCTTTTCCTGAAAAGTGGATTTTTTTCCTCTCCGCACACTTTAACTCTTCATGTTGAAACAATTCTTTTTCGGCTTTATAGAAAAATAATAAGCAAACAATAGTGGTGAGCAGATTTTTCAAATATATACGTAGGAGGGTAGGAAATATATTTTTACGTGTATTAAAAAGTGTCAAATTTTCACAAAAGTGTGGGTTGCAACAAATAATTAACGATACGCTTTACATAACTTATTTACAAAACCCGAGGTATACCTACAAAGAACAATAAGAAATGATGATCTCAATAAAGATGGAAACGTTGGCATGGTAAAGAAAATGTTTTCAAAAACCTACGTCACACCAGACCGCACCTCACGATAACTAAATAATCATTGGCTAACGGTCACTAAACACCACAAATAAATAATAATGGCAAATTTTAAAAAAAGTTTAGTTTTTGTTAATAATTGACGATTTATGGATAAAATGAATAATACAACAATGAAACATTAAAGGAGTTATCAATAATTTCATTTTTGTATGTACTCTCACAAAAAATAACGTTGGTATATTTTAATTGAAATATAGAAAATGCTTCATCAAGTATTCAAATAAGTACGTGCTAAGAATTAAAATAGGTGATAAGAAACCATCTTAATTGAATTTATTTCGTTAATACAATCAATATGCAATTTCAAATAAATAAACTTTAATTATTGTTACCGGTTGAAGGTTGCCCTATAGAAAAGAGAAAATGGTGGAAGGCTTATTTTTAACTTAGAAAGAAATGAACTTGCTAAGCTGGGCTGCTTCCTAGTGGATTGGGAATTTTTACAGTGGAGAACGTTTCGTTGCCTAGCGTCTTGAATATGCAAATGCCCTTGAGACTTGTCTAGAGCTCGTCTTATTTGCACACGAATACATTGAACATGACAAATGCTCTCCTAACAATGTCTTTTGAAACATCTGAATACATTTCATGGCGCTTCTGTTTATCCTCGGGGAAATCGTTCTGGTGGGACTTTGTTTTTTTGAAAATTATCCGTCTGAAACGAATTCGTTCATCAACTAAAAGAATAGACTTAAATTGAATACAACGGGCCCTTTTCTCGACAGAAGTGAACCAAAAACCGGGCTAATTACATCCAGAATAATCCGAATAGATCTCATTTTTAGGAAACAAACAATTTAAAGATAACTTTACCTGATGTAAAAACACGGATTTATAAAACGTAAAATGTTTTCAAACTATTTTTCTTTGTGCTTTGAAATATACGCCGAATAGTGTTTTGCCCGGTTTGAATCATAAAGCATAAGAAAAGGGCTGCATAAAAGTGCGCCAAGTGTTAAGACCAGTGGGGTTGAAGCGTGTTTGCACGGCGTGAAAGGGCGAATATGCTTAATCTCCACCAGCCCGTAAGTTCACGGTTTCCGACTTGGAGCGATAAAAATATAAGTAAATACATGTATTCAGCTTATTTCAAGTAATTCTGTCGCTATTTTACTTTCTTACACTTAAGCGGAAAGCCTTAATTACATTCAGACTGCTCCAAACGTTTAAACATATTTTGTTTATTTATTGTTTTAATCAAACCTCTAAAAGGCTACTTAAGGTGCTCCATCTTATTTTTTTAATGAATTCAAATAAAAAATTCACGTAATTTGTGGTTTCGGTATTGGATATTTTGGCTAGTTCAATTTTTTTCTGTAAATATTGCAGAATCCACCACTTTTTTCGCCTGGGACTCTATTAGTTTTTCCCACATTTTTGACAGTAATTAGTCATTTAAAAACATAAACAAAAGGCTTTTTCAAAATGTATTCTCAATTTTGTGAGGATGTCGGAGAAACAAGTTGCTCCACTATAACTGCTCACTTTCTTAAAAATCTTCTTAAAATATTTCGTACATGTGTATAAAATGCACTGTATAAAATATTTCGTAAATAAGTTACAACCGTATTATATAGAACAAAACTTAGAGGAAGTTTTCTCTATCTTATCTTTATTTTTATCACTTATAATGATGTAGTAGCTAACATAGTTGGCATAGGCTGAAATAAAGATATTCAACATTACAACGGTAATAGCTGGTTGGATAAAATCCAGGGGCAACATGAATTAATGTGAAACATTGGAAAAATATTGTTTGTTTAACCTCCTCGTGAGGCCAAAAATTCGTTATTTTGTTTGATATAAGAATGCCCATTTAACGACTTTTAAGCGTGCTTAAACAATTTTTTTTTAAATTAATAAAAAATATATTTTACTGGAATGTTCACAAAATTTCTTCAAAAAGATTGTAATAAGATAAATAATTGGACAAAAATTGAGAATCAGGTCCAATAAGCATAAACCGGTATACTTACATTTTCTAATAATATTGATCTAGTTATTCAGATATCGTGAGATGCGGTCTGGTGTGTTGTAGGTACCAGAAAAACATTTTCTTTATCGTGCCAACGTTTCGATCTTTTATTGAGATCATCTTCAGGGCTCAAAGGGTTTGTCTTCTGTGTAATTATGCCATGTCGTGTTGAGAGTGCCAGTGAGATTTTACTGTTTAATGTTTATATATGTTGGGTTTTGAAGTGGTGGGGATGGAAGTGGGTATAGATCTCACGATATCTGAATAATTATCCATTAACGGTCACTAATCTCTACACATATTGATCTACGTTCTTTCTCTCACCATCCATTATTATACCATACTGCCATAAAATAAATATTTGGGAATGGCCTTAGTTCCCAATTTTAAATAAAAAGAGCTCGTGAAGAAAAAAAGGGTAGAAATTGGTATAAAGTACAGACCAACCTTACTAACTATTATTAGATAAAACAGTTCCATGACTGACTGACATACAACGCAAACTAAACAGCTTGATCTAAAAGGCTGAAATTTCGACAGTGCATTCCTACAATGACATTTATAGCCGTTAAGGAAGGGCTTTTGAAATTCCATACCTATGGGGGTTATATGGACCATTTCTTACCATATTATGGTGTATAGACCGACTTGAAAAATTTGAGATTCGAGGCATTATATTAGATAGCCAGACTAGCCTTCTGAATCCCATTAGAAAGGTAAATTAAACGAGTACCGCGTGGACGAAGACGCGGGTAAAAGCTAGTACAAAATAAAATGTGATTATACAAATAAGTCTCAAAACACAAGTGAACACGTACATAAAAATAATACAAACTCTCCCAAATAAATCTTACGTAACATGATCAATACACATTAGTAGGTAAGGAAAAACAAAAAATAAAATAACAAAAAAAATTTAATTTATTTTTAACATTAAAATTTTATTGCAATCTTTCAGGAAATAATTAATAATCATTTACAATAAAAATAAACGACTTACAATTTGATGCCGTAAGGTAGAACATCAAAGAAAACCTTCGAGCCCTTTTAATTTCATGGTCAGAATAAAATTTATAGTAATGGTTAATCAAAACAACTTCCAAAAACCTTTTGCCTCAAAATTTACATTTTTTCTACTCCTTATAATCAATTACATTGAAACAAAACGATCCACTCAAAGGGCGAGCAAAATGGCAGCTGACTACATTTCGTTGTCTCCCATCCTTTTGAAATTGGCCAGCTGGCTCATCCAGGAAGGATCAGTTTTGTGCGTTTTCATTTGAAATGTGGCCCATCACAATTAAAATCGTAAAATCTCTAGCTGTGCTTGTTAGTAATAATGATTGTAAATATGATTTAAAAATTATCATAGGGGTAAGGGTATAAGTCAAGGTCCTGGGTTCGAATCCAGCCGCCCTGCATTCGAACTCGACATACTTACAAATGGGCTTTTTTCAAAAACCCCGGCACCCTGAGGGTTGATATGACCTCTGCTATTGCGAACCCTCGTAAAAAAAATTTAAAAATAAAAAAAATAAATAAACAAAAAAAATCAAATGTAAACTGTTTTATGTTTTATAATTCGTGTTTTGAAAACGCTGTAATTTTATATTCCTTATGTGACTATGTATATTACTAGTAAATTATTTAAATAAAAACAAATTATTTATTTGGTAGGTCTTTTTCTTATTTTTGCTTTTTCTTGTTATTGTTTGCCAGTATTTTTATTTATTTAATAATGAAATTGTTATTTATCATCATAAACGTACAAGTTTAGGTAAATGTATTTTTATCATTAAAAAAAAAAAAACTGTAAGGACCACTAACAAATTTATACATTTTTCTTCGAAAGAAGGAATGCGAGATAGTTCACGGGTCTTTAAAAATTTCCCAAGGGCAGGCAGGAACGAGGCGTGAAGAAAAGATATAACGATTTGGATAAATAAAACATCAAGTTGTTGCTTTGAGGTGAGGGCAAATTGAGGGTAGGGCGTTGGGAGGCGCCTTTGATGTGCATGGGGAAAGCTGTAATAAATGTCTGTGTTCTTAGGGCTCCTTGTTGAAGCGCGTTAGGGCCCTTTCTATCCGCGGGCATTCAGACGTGTCCGACGGAAAATCTATAAAATACATAAAACAAGCTAAACATTATTAACCGTCCTGAGTGGATGAACATTCGGGTATAAGAGCCAGAAAACAAACAGTGGAGAGAACGAACTGGAATATTCATTTATGACCTATATTTCTCCAACTTACCCATTTATCACTATCTTTTTGGTTCCAACTACAAATCACAGTTTCGTACGATAATTAGAAACTACACTGCCCATCAAAAGGGAAGTGTAAAATATACAATATATAATAATTTAGTATTTTGCATGCTCTAAGGAGGCAATTTTTTATTTTAATAAAAGTACTAACTCCTTACTCTACGTTTATTGTCCCAACAATTTACCTTAATTTTCGCATTTTTATGACAACACTATAAGTTAGCAGTTAAAGAAAAAACTTTTTTTTTAAATTTATTTGATACCTGTAGAGGATTGTATACTATACAAACATGTACACATGAATAATATATCACACAGCACAATACTAGCACTAATGCCATCACTGCACCAGTAGAACACATGCTTTGAGGAGCCAGCCATTGCTAGAACTTAGTGTGTATGACTAGGTGTCAAGGAGGTCCCGAGGCGATCGTCTGTTGAGGCGACGTGGTGGGTTATCAGGATGGGAATGAGTGGATAGGGCTCGAGCAGTATGGTTAGAATGATTGGTATGGAATGTTTGGAATTTAGACCTGATTAGTTCGTTGACAAAAAGAATGTTTAGATCTGTGTATAGTGAGGTTTAGTGACATAATAAGGTGCTTTGACAATTTGTCTAAGGACATTCGATTGGACGGACTGGATGCGCTGGATATTGGAAGGCTTGGCAGTGCCCCACAGTTCAACTCCGTATGTCTATATTAGTCTTAGTAAAGTCTTGTACAGTTTTAGCTTTGTCTTAATTGTCAAAGTCGATTTCGGACTTAAAAGTCTTCGTAGTAGTCCAAGTCTTGTATTAACATGCTGTTTTTAAATATTTTGTTGTGATTCCACGTCAATCATAGATAATATTAAAACATTGTATTACGCAAGGCGGCCGACTAAGACTCGAGGGGTTAAATGCCTGGGTAACCTTGTACCCCATGCGAGCTGTCGAGATATTGTCCCAGGTATTTGACTTGAGTGGTATCTCTTTGTTGCTGACGTACAATGGATGGCAAAACTGCTTTTTCAGCGTAAAGGTACACTCAGTGCATTGCTCTTCGTTCAGTCTTGTCCTCCAGTTTTTACACCAGTCTTCCATAAGCTCAAGGTGTTCTTGGATGTTGGAGGAAACTTGGACAGGATTCGAGTTAGAGAATAGGATTGCGGTGTTGTCCGCGTAGGTGGTGATGATATGATGGTAGGATGTGTTGGTAGGTCAGTAGTACATATGATATGTAGGACAGGACCAAGGATACTACCTCGCTGAGTCTGGCTTCGAGAAGTCATTGCCGCACCTCACTCTGAAACCGGGGTCAGTTAAGTAGGATTTCATTAAAAGGAAATAATGGGAGGGTGGGAAATGCATAAGTTTAAAAAGTATGCCTGAATGCCAGACCCTGTCCAAAGCCTGTGCTACGTCTAAGAACACGCCACAAAACACTTACAGCAAAAATATTTTCCCTCCATAAGAGGAATAAAGAGAGGAAGTGTAAAATACACTATATATAGTAATTTAGTATACTGCATGTTTGTTTGCATGCATAGGTTTATTGTCCCAACAATGTACCTTAGTTTTTGAATTTTTATGACAAAACTATATGTTAACAACTAAAGAAAAACGTTTAAAGCAAAAATATCATGCTTCCTCCAAAAAACCGACCACCTGGTTACTGCACGAAAAAGCATATTTATGTTTATTAAGCATAATTTGAAAAGCATATTTACCCTTAGGTGAGCGAGTGATCAGTTTTTTCTATGAATATTTAAAAACTACTTTTTTGCCCAAAAATCGCGAATAACTCGAAAACGGTTGATAATCGGGCAAAGTAGAAAGTGACAATCTAAAGGTTATTAACATTGATAATGTATTTTTTAAGAATGTCGCCTGGTTTCTCAGCTCAATTTGAAGTGTTCGTAAAAAGTAAACAAATTGGCAGGTTTCAGAATATTTCAATTTACTGATGAATGACTGAACCTATGTAAACCTCAAAACATAACATAAAGCCTAAAATTGTTTAAAAAATGAGACCTAGAGCAAACCTGTGACTTAAAACGCTGAAAAAATGTGCATTTTCAATTTCTCTCTCTCTCTCTCTCTCTCTCTCTCTATATATATATATAT
>CM077102.1:24113066-24128043 GCA_039619505.1 Cimex hemipterus
CTCTCTCTCTCTCTCTCTCTCTCTCTCTCTCTCTCTCTCTCTCTCTCCCTTCGTAATAAATAAGCGTTAACATTGCAAAATTGTAGTAGGATAAAATTACTTCATTCTGTCCAATATTTACGCAAAGTGTCTCATCAATCTCTCGAAGAGAAAAAAATCCATCCTCCGTGATGTAATAGAGTTGAGCCTCAAAGCGGTTGAAAAACCCTTTCTTACAAACAGTAAATACTAAACGGGAACCTACTTTGCATTTCTGCATTAAATAAAGCGCTTCCCACCTGACATCGTCGTGCGGGTTGTGTAATGTTAATTTTACTCGGTTGAAACTCTAAAAGTATGTAATAAAAGTAACAACAAAACTTGTCTGATTTTGTGAATATTGGTCAGTTTATGATACCTCTATTAGAACGTTTTGTTGAAACTGTGCGGATATGACGAGAATCCACGATCTCTCTATATTGAGAAGTGAGGATTTTCCTTAGCGGAAAGCTGCTACATCGCTATTTCGTGTTCGGTTGGAGTTAGCATAGGTAAATGACTCAACCTCACTCAAATTCTGGTATAATCCCAAGAAAATAGGAAGATCAAGGTATCTCCTATCCGAAAACCTCTCTCGGAAAAATTGAAGTAAAGGATAATTAAATGAATTCAATGGATATGGTAACCATTAGTTGAGAATATACGAAGAATGGTGTCGGTGACCGCAACAGTTTCGGCCTTGTCATGGCGCTCATCACTGTAAGGTAAATGAGGTCCCGGGTTCGAATCCAGCGGCCCTCCATTCCGACCCGACATAATTACAAATGGACTTTTTTTCAAAACACCGGCACCCTGAGGGTTGATATGACCTCTGATATTGCGAACTCTCGTAAAAAAAATTTAAAAATAAAAAAAATAAATAAACAAAAAAAATCATTTGTAAACTGTTTTATGTTTTATAATTCGTGTTTTGAAAACGCTGTAATTTTATATTCCTTATGAGACTGTGTATATTACTAGTAAATTATTTAAATAAAAACAAATTATTTATTTCTTTATTTATTCTTTTTCTTATTTTTGCTTTTTCTTGTTATTGTTTGCCAGTATTTTTATTTATTTAATAATGAAATTGCTATTTATCATCATAAACGTACAAGTTTAGGTAAATGTATTTTTATCATTTTTTTTTTATATATTAAAAAAAACTGTAAGGACCACTAACAAATTTATACATTTTTCTTCGAAAGAAGCAATGCGAGATAGTTCACGGGTCTTTAAAAATTTCCCAAGGGCAGGCAGGAACGAGGCGTGAAGAAAAGATATAACGATTTGGATAAATAAAACATCAAGTTGTTGCTTTGAGGTGAGGGCAAGTTGAGGTTTTTTTTTTTCAAAACACCGGCACCCTGAGGACATCTGACATCTGCAGTTGCACCCCTCGTGATATATAATATATATTACATAAACACGAAAACCTTCCATTCTTCCCAGCATCAACAAAAGTAATATGTATATATCTCTTTTCGGCGCTTGTACCTATTTTTGATTAAAAACAGATATAATCCAAATTATTTCAACTGCAAAAGGAAACAAGTTAGTCAAAATTCAGAAATCGTCCATCCTATCAAAAATTTCCATTCAGAAAAAAGTCCCAAAATAACCTCTGGAATAGAATTGTACAATAAAAATATGCAATACTCAGTTAGAATAACAAAGGTAGTGTCATTTTTTGCGAAGTTAATCGTTTCCAAAATTAAATTGGTGTACTATAGAAGTTGATATACAAGAAAATAAGTTAAAATATTTGTTGGTCTTTTAACAATATAGTGCCAAAAGCGGAAAAAGCGAAAATAAAGTCTTATTTAATTTTTCTGTGTAAATATTTGTTTATTACCAATTGATCTTTTACAAATTGTTTATTAAATTTTTTCTACGATTGTACATTTCGCACTATCCACCCCTTATGAAATATTCAACCATCCTGATAAATCCTCATCATATCGTCCTATCAGTTAACCCTCCATCACGAACAAAATATTGTTTAAAGGTTCTCCATAAAAAACGTTATCCAAATAAAACTCCTCTAACCTTCTCTATGACCATCAGTTTGGACTGGTGCAATATGACGGCGGGTGTACCACAAGGCGGTGCGTTAGGACCTTAACGCAGCATATGGCCCAATTCGCTTCAATTTTTCCCCTCATTTCTGTTGGAACATTTATGTAATGGCTCTGAAATATTAACCAAGAACCGAATTATACAACAAAAATTACAATTTGCTTATAAAATTATATAAAGATTTTGTAAGTTGTGTAACGGATCTAAAAGCCGGGTAAGATTTTTCATGCAAATTTTTTAAAGATTAAAAAAGGAAATAAACTTTATGTTTATTTGGTAATATTGAAAAAAAAACATGCTAACTTTACGCTAGCTTTTAATTTATTTACGAAATACCTTTAAACACACACTTTCATCGTACATCCATTATATCTTCATGAGCAACCGTTTCTTGTCAAGATCGTTCGGACAATTACAAATATATTAAATATACAAACGAATTAATGTAAGAATTAAGCTCAATAAAGCCACATTAAAATAAAATAGGAATGTTTTCTGATTAACAATGTTGGATTGTAATGAGGTAGTTGGGCTGGATATAATTTATTTGTAGGAGCCGGCTAAGGTTAGCGTGTCACACTATATAAACAGAGAGAGATTGATGGCCTCACGGTGTACACAAATACCTATCAATTATGCTTCCAACCCCTCCCCCCACAGGCAGGTATCAACTACCTTACAACTTACAATATTTATAACTCACCGCTTAACCTGTCCTTCCATATAGGGGCTAAAATTGCTTTCCTACCTTGTTTGAATATCGTGTCTTCTTGAGTACTACTAATGATCTGACAACTTATTGAAAATTTTATATTAGCTTTGGTGAAAGCGTTAAGAAGATTATTTAAATTTGCCATCCATTTAGAAAAAATGTGTCATTGAGAAGAATATATGACTTCAGGGTTCGCTCACTCTTGACATATTTATTTATGAATGTACTAGGTTTTAAATAGCCAAAGATGGCCAATTTTCTTATAAAAAAATACATAAATTTTTATCTGTTACATACAATGATAATTCAAAAGTCGTGAGATGCGGACTGAAGAGGTATAGGTTTCAGAAAAAAATTTTCTTTATCGTGCTACTTTTCGACCTTTATTGAGCTCATCTTCAGGGCCTGTGATTTACAAACATTGTTTAAATTTAAAAAAAACGTGTAGGATGTGGAAAACAGGGAATTTATACAATGCAAAAAAATATTTTTTACATTCAATCAGTATTTCTACTCACTATTATACCTACAATATTGATACAGAAAGAGGACTGTTAATTCGAACAAGCCCGTTCAGAAAACCCAACTCGTAGTTAACATACGGGCACACAATTTTTGATTTTGATCATAGGACTTAATTTATGAATAACCAAGAATTGGCCATTTGGAATTTTCGGGAAAGCAAGACAAAGCACTCGAAATGCGGATCAAATTAATAACGTACAAAGAAAATTTTAGTATGCAAAAAAATTGTAAATGAAATAATAATGCATTTTTTATGTCAAAAGACAGATAATATGGCGTATCTTACATTTATTATTTAACTGAAAAAATAGAAATATGTGAAATCAGATTTTATAGTTGAAAGTTTAATTAAACAAGATTTTTCTCGGATAAACAAGTAATGCAAGAACAAAGACAATTACAATGAAAAATATAATTTATTGTTCGAAATCGATCATTTAATTTATTCGTTGAATTAAGTTTGAAAGTTTACACATAAAATAATTTGTTGACTAGTAGCGAGGAAAGACGGACCGAGAATAGTGCCCGTACGTTGCAACCAACACCACAAATCTAATTGCAACTTTGTACAATAGTAGTTGAGAAAAAAATTCAAGAAGTAAGGTTTTTCCAGTTAAGATACATGTACCTCGTTTCTTTTCCAAATGTACTGTTTTCAAAAAAATTTACATTAACTGAGAGGATACTCTAACTTAACCATTAATTATGGCATAGTAAGTGTATATTTCAGCGTGGAATGGGGAAAATAGTACCCATTAGAGGGGTAGCAATCCCGCAAAAGTTTTCAGGGAAAGTTAACAACTTCGGACTTAGTTTGGACCTCTCCCGGGGTTAAAAGCAAGCCGGGACGGCACGTCAACAGCCGTTTAAAAACGTTGCTGTCTGAATTTCCAAAGGAAATTAAACAAGATGCCGTTTGAGCCAAAACACAAATAATTTTACACGTCAAATGCTGGAAATTTGACAACAATTTCTCCGTATTTTATTCCGATCCGTGTCAAATACGTCGATTGTGGATTTGACGGTCAGGTGATGATCGGCGATCTCGCAACTCTAACGAAACCTTAAATGAGGCAAAAGCTAAAGTTGACATTTGATAAATTGATGTGGAGGTATGAAAAAAAGTGGATGAAAGAGGAAGTATTGACTTGCCTCCGAAGTAAATAGAATTAGTTTTCTGACTTTTCGTTTGATCGATAGGTCGACGAACTTCGTGTTTTGATCTTTGTGACGGCTTTCTGTCGCACACGTTATTTTTTTAATTATTGATTTTATTATGGTATTAATCTGGAATAATTTATCAAGGGGGAGTTAAAACGTCATATACGTCAATTTTATCGGATGTGATGTAAAAGAACGAATCGGTAAATTGTGTCCTTTTCAGACTTTTCCCCAACATTTTCAATTACGAGAAAAATCGATCCTTATGACAAAATAATCAATACTGAAAATATTATCCTCGGATCTCCATTTAAAAATTCATTTCAATTTTTTTTCCTATGATAATTCAAATAGAATTATGCAAACACGTATGCTTCCCTAATTGTACGCAATTTTTAGCTTGTCAAGTTATTCGCATATTTATTATTGCGATCCTAAAAATTTTACTAAACATTTCACCTTTAAAAAGACAAGAAAAGAATTGTTGTTCTCTAACAGAGAGATATCGATTTACAAATGACTTTGTGACAATCATATCTCATTTGGGAAGAAAGGAAGTCATGTTAAACTGATACTATTTGCCGTTCGTGAAACCTTAGGCTAACGTTTTATTTTCAATATTTCACTTTTACTCGGAAAAGTTTTAAATAAATAAATATATATTAATTAAATAATATTTACAACTTTTGTAGTAATTATTTCAAGTTGTTTTAATAGCGAATACAAATGGCGGGAAACATTTTTTAAGGCATAAACATGTTTTTAATAGAAAATTTAATATATTATCTCCAAAGTAAAACCCAATAAATACAGTAATTGCTTATAAAATTAATTATTAAATATAAAACTACGTAAGTGGAAATAGTTGAGGAACTCAGACATATTCGTTGACATGTGCATAATTCTATTATTATTTTACTGAAAATAGAAAGAAGAAGATTGATTACATTACAGAATTTTGAAATTTTAAACTACACGTATAAACTTGTAGCAACGTATAATATGTTCTCATAACTTTAAAACTAATAAACGTAACCTAATTTGGTAGCTATTTTTATGAAAACCATCTAATTATTGAATTGTTTCAAATTTAGCACTGGGAAACTGAGAAATTATTTAAAAAATAAACTAGGTGGCCACTGTTTGTCAAATTGTCAGAAATGTTTTGAGATGGAATATTTATGAACAATTGAGTTATGATTATTTAAAAAATTAAACAAAAAACTGGCTTCAATTGAGCAAAGCCGTTTTTCTGATATCTCATTGAATCGTTTTAAATGTATTTCTCGAAGAAAATCAATACGGGAATTTATGAAATTTTCTAGTTTTAATTAACTATTTTACAGAAAATAGATAATTATAGAATATATACGCATTTAAACTTGTGGCAGAGTATAATATATTTTCATAACTTTAAAACTAATAAACGTAACCTAATTTGGTAGCTATTTTTATGAAAACCATCTAATTATTGAATTGTTTCAAATTTAGCACTGGGAAACTGAGAGATTCTTTATAAATAAACATGGTGGCCAAGCTTTGTCAAATGTCGAGGTGGAATATTTATAAACGATTGAGTTACAATTATTTAAAAAATTAAACAAGAAAAAGGCTTCGATTGAAAAAAAAAAAAAAAAAAAAAAAAAAAAAAAAAAAAAAAAAAAACAACCAACGTATTTCCGATATCTCTTTGAATAGTTTTTAATGCACATGTCGAAGAAAATCAATACGGGAATTTGTGAACTTTTTCTTGTTTCAATTATTTTCGTAATGATGCTCATTTTCGAAATAGTTATTGAAACCAAACTCCATGTAAGGAAGTTTTTTATGTATTCTTCAACTTATAATTAACTTAAATTTAATCAAAATATTATACATATATAATCTGGCGTAAATGTCATATTTGGATAATTGTGTGTAATGTTTATAGTTTTAATTTATTATTTGATATACGAATAAGAAATTTTATGAAATTTGATATTTTAATTTTTTAAAAGAATATTTGTACAATAATGTATAAAAACAAGATTGTTCTGTTTGTAGTTCGACATTACTACATAGTGCAAAATGAGTTGCTCTCTCGTTCTGAAAATCGTGTTGTACCAGGTTGGAGCGTACACGCTTTACACACTTTACACATAACATTTGCGCCCTCGCCTGCCAATAAATGTATATTTAAACCGGGGGCATGGGCGGGTTTATGGGATGTTTTATGTTCTTCTGTTGATCACCGAAATACGAAATCGATAATGGCCGAGTCCGATGTATAATGTAGATAGCAAAAACTCTCCTCGTTCAATAATAAACGTTTTCCCTGGATGAAATAGGTGCGAAATATTTGTACTTTTCCTCCGGCATCTCCAGGCCGAGTGTACAGGCTATGCATGAATAGATGATGCCATCCATCTTGGGCCTTTCGAGCAGGATAGACATCTCTGACCCAATTCGAGCGAGATAAATCTGATGTAAAAGCAGGCAGCAAGGCCTGAGGCAACTCTGACACTTCCTATCTCGTGACTACGGTCTTATTGACAACAATTTGCATTATTTATACTAAACCCGGTCCAAAGGGAATGCTATATGTTTTTCAAACCAACTTCAATTACGTATGCTTTCTCAAAAGGAGAGCAATTAAACATTTATATTCGTCTTTGTATTTTACAGAAACATTGAATGAGTAACATCGGACATTATTTTACACAGTAAAAATAGCGAAATATTGAAAAAGCTCTCCAAGAACTCTATATGAAAATACGATAATCACAAACTTTTATGACCTATTAATCATTAAACCTGAATTTTCATGATAAAAATGGTTCTTCTGCCACTTTTAAATCAATCACTGTTTCATCTTGAATGAAAGAGACCGGAGATTTAACTTTCCTTATACGTAATAGATCGATTATTAATGACTTCTATCGAAACATCTTCCGTCTATATTTATTAGCCGATAAATAATTACGTACCAGGATGTAGACAGAATTGTTAACTTTTGCGAATATTAATAATTCGTATTTATGCCAGCCGGAGGGGTCGGGCTTTATAACTTTGAATCAAACAAGAATTCTCACCTTGTGTATATGGTGATTTGGCATTAAAACGAATCTTCGTGGGTATATTATTTATACCTCGTATTCAGACCATTAGTCCTTTTTAACGATTATAGCCTGACCTTTTCACTATGTCAGTATCTCGTTTATTTTTTCAGACGTCCATCGATCACTCTAACGGCGATTCGGAAAAAAGACAATTCATTCAGCCTGCCTTCATGAATCAAAGGGTTTATTTGCGTTAAACATTTAACCCTGTGCTAATTTTTGACAAAATTCATTAAATTTTATTGTACGTTTTATATCAAATAATCTCCGGGAGAAAATATACCTCTTGCTTCAACAAGAAACAGATATATAAATCTTAAACTTAAATTTGATAATTATTAATTACTTTATTTATTTAATCACCACCCAAGATTCAAAAGACTCGAATCGTTATAAATTATTAAAAGGACATACACAATCAAAAGCAATTACTGAAAACAAACTGAGCGTACGGTTGTGAAGTGTCGGCTCAACCAGGTTTTTCAATTCTGAACGTCTCAATCAATTGAGACATAAATTCTTGGTCAAATTATAAAAGCTTCATTTTTTGTTTTAAGTTACACTATTCATAATGACGTATACAACCAGTTTGTAGAGGACCTCATCAAAACCCGCTACAAAAAATCCATCTGTCATTGAACATCCACAATAATCGACTAGTTATCACTTCCAACCCTACGGAAAATCCTTTATGTCGATATAAGCGAATGCGGCCTTGAGACCATCTCACTCAATGAAGATTGACAAGGTTTCAGTAGAAGTGTTGTTACAGGCTAACTTCTACAAGGGATTCAAATAACAACCGCAGCACACATTAATATATTCACTTATTACAATATATTATAGTTGTAAATTATCAAACAAAATAAAAAATATACTGAAAACAAGAACCTTTTAGTAACTGTGTATAAACTTGAACAATTGGGCCACAATTCATCAGGAACAGAATCAAATATTCTACGCCCATAAAAACGATTAAAGCTTCGGGAGGAACGTCTGACAGATTAGTTTGATAAGGCGTCAAATAAAAATATGTGATAAAACTGTCTGGTAGAAAGGGAGTTATACGTAGATAAATAAATATACAAGGACAATATTTAGTATACTGATTGCTCTATGACCAAGCATAGGTCATGATTTGCTATCTTTGGAAATAAACCAGGAACTCGAATTCATTGCTTTCTTCTTGGAGAACCAGGAGTCATTAAAGACGACTTTCTTGTCTGGAATATATTCCAGACCCTATTTCGATTGCATCAAGGCTCAGCCAGATATTGGCAAAAACAACAAAATTACCCTTGTTTGGTTTCATTTTGGCATTGGCAGAGAAACAACGAGTTGATAAATTTGCATGGAAAGTTTAGTCAGGACACATATCCTGAACCATTTTTTAGCATTCCTAATTTCTAAAACGTAAATCCTTCAGACAATGGGTTAAGAATAAGTCCTCGTTTTAATGGGGTAGTCTAGGAAAGAGGCATGGAATGAAGTTCATTAAATGACTATCGCATAAACTACATGGGTGTCTAGAGTCTAGAATGGTTGTAGGACTCTTGACTGGACAGTATAAATATCAGCGGCATATGAATCGACTCGGAATCGCAGAAACAAACCTGTAAAAATATATTTCAGGAAGAATAAGAAACAGTGGAACTTGTCTGTTGTTCTTCGGTTGGTGCGTGTGCCTATAAATGTGATATTTTACTCCTGGGATAGGAAAAACCGTGGCCTCAAGGATCTACATGGAAGCCCTTAACTAACAAGCTTTGGGATCTGACTCATTTTAACCTTAACCTTTGAACATGTACTCATGATTGCCTTAATATAATTTCCTATATTACGAAATTATAATTTGGTTGTTATCGACAAATATGAGCTTTCCTGCTTTCTCTGGACTGGCCTGTCAGACGCATTTTGCTTAGAGCGATTTTTCTTAAGCAGGTCTCTTTATAGTAATTATACATACAAAGGAGAAAAAGATTTGACCCAATGCTGAACAAGGCGAATCAAACCACGTCTTACACATCGATAATAGACTAAAGTAAATGGTCACTATCAAATTTTCTGTACATCACATCGCAGACCACTCGGTGAAATATTATATGATGCCTTCAAAAATAAATACATATGGTAAAAAACCTTAACAAGAACCGATACCTAAGACATACATTGTAAAAATTAAAAAGTTTTTGTCAAATTAAATTGTTAAAGCATTTCTCCTATTATTAACAAAACGAGATCTGCTTATGTGAAATCTGGTTATTTTCCATTTTTTCTCTTGGGCCAGCTAGGTTTTTTCAAGATTTTTACAGTTGATTAAGTGCACACAAAATTAGACTTGTAAGTGGCCAGTGAAGCTTGCGGAAATCCAAACGCGCATATAAAGAAACAAACTTTTTTTTCTATTCCATTGCACTACATTCAACATCTCATAAAATCGACGCTTGGCCAAATGTAAGCGGTGAACAATGCAAGAAAAGGAAATACTCCGTAATGAATTGAACATTCACTCTTTCCAAAGAAAAATGGTGGCTAAAATTGTTTTACTCACAATCACTTTAATATCGTATTTAGCTATGTCGTATATTTAAACAAAATCAGTAGACAATAAGAGAAGATCTGTTGAGAACTTTGAGTACATGTTTTCAAAATTATATAAAATTTGTATAATAACATAAATATGTAAATGGGGCCCTAATTTCCATTTATGAAAAATCTGTATAACTACCACATACGACGGCTATGTACGGCTTTTATTTAATTAATAATAAATTTATACTTTACTACAATATGTGCTTCTTGGTGGCCCGTAGTTTCGTAATTTGTTGAAGTCGTGAAAAGGAGTCAAAATTGAGGAAGTTTAGAAAAACACCTTTTTAACTTTTTGCCGACGTTTCGACCCTTATTCAGGTCATCTTCACGGGTGTAAAATGTTGAAACAAGTTGTTTTTTTTTTGTTTTTACGAGGGTTCCCAGAGGTCATAAAAACCCTCTGGGTGCCGGTGTTTTCGAAAAAAACCCGTTTCTAAGTATGTCGGGTTCGAATGCAGGGCTGCTGGATTCGAACCCGGGACCTTTACCTTAGAGTGACAAGCTCCATTGTCATATTGGTTTTGTATGAAAGTGTGTTTTGTGATTTTGACACAGTGGGGGCGCAGTAAATCTGGAAAATACTATTTGATCATAGTCGGTTTTATTTCACTCCTACTCCAATAAAAAAAAAATTCTAACCCCGTCATTGGTAACAATTTGGTAAAGAATTCCTTAATTTTTTTGTGGAACTATAATTCTAATGAAAAATATAGGCAGCTATCATTTAATTTGATGATCTTGGTAAATCTTTGGATGGCCAATCGTACTTTTAAGCACTATGTGCCTCAGGTTGCCTAAATAATTTACGAGTATACACTTGTAATTAATTATAGCGATTACATTCCACCAATGAAAAATTGGAGCTTGGTGATCGAATTTCGGCTTAGTTTTGCATATTGATATTTCTTGTAAGATATATATCTTTCAAGTAGTTAATCACAGATTTTTTAGGATTATGTATATATATTACTTGATCGAAACGAAAGATTATTTGTTTCAAATCTGGGAATGACAAACAAATTCAACTCGCCGATAATCTTTGGGCCAATCTAATCTCACACCGAGACCGGACTTGTTTTCGTTGAAAGACGAAGTGATATCAATTCACGAGATAAGAGAGAGGATGGGCGGGCCGAAGGATAATACATGCAACATCTGGGAATAAAAAATAGAAAAGAAAGAACGAAGAATATGGCAACGATTAAAACAAGCATAACATTCATTTTAACCGACGATGCTGAGTGCTTTTGAATAAAAATGTTTCTAGTACAGGAAATAATGCATTTCATTCGTGAAGAAACCATCACCTTTCTGGTTAAGACGACCGACTTATCTGAAAGTAACGCCGCCTTGCTTTGTGCCCAAGTGCTCATAAGGACACATTTACAACGGCAAACCGGAATAATAGATACATAAATCGAGGACATCAGAGGCCGTGAACGGTTATTGCTCGAAGGCCCTCGTTTAAATAGGCTTAGAGTAATCCAAGATACCTGTTGAAGATGTGCAATTGTTGTTGTTGTAATCTGCTGTGACCTCGGGATAGCTAAAGATAATCTTCTTAGGCTAATCCCCCGTGAGATAGCGGCTTGCATTATTCATATCTTCTCTACCATTAATAGTTCAACTTGGCCCTTAGCGGTCCGGTGTAACGTTGGCCCGAAGTGTTTTGATCTGTATGATCAGATCGCACTTTCGACGAGTCGTGATAACCGATTCTCACGAAATAGAAGCGACGTAATGACTACTGGCTGAAAGTTTAAACTGGTTGGATTTTATGTGAACATGATAAAAGTTGATGAATTATGTGTAAGTTTTTAATAAGTGAAATAATATAACTCTATAATATAACAAATATTTAGACTATTCTATCTATTTTAAGCTTTGAACTTTATAGCAAAACGCCAAGTCCAATTTAACCGTACGTATAACATTCGAAAATTCATATACAGATTAGTTGTCCAATTTTAAACTGGTTTGGTTTGACTTAATTTCTTTAAACAGTTCATGATAGAAGATACACATTACATAATTTTACTATAAAATACAGCAAAAAATGAGACTATAGAGAATGTTTTAGGTTTTGAATTTTATAAGAAAATTTCAAGACCGATGTAGAACATCTGGAATTGTGAGGAACGCTGGCGGGAATTTTTAACAGGTCTGGTTTTACTTTTCTTAAAATAAACATGATACAAATAATGCAATTTATGTATCTTCATATCAAAATGAAGGAGCATTCTATAAAATATTGAACAAATGGGACAATAGTGTGTGTTTTGATTTTTAACTTTATAAGAAAATCTGAAGACATATTTGTAACATTTGAAATTGCATATAAAAGTTTCTTTTACTTTTTTTTCAAAGGAAAGATGATTCAATTTAATGCGCTACATGTAGTTTTACAAGCAGGCGAAGGAAAATTCTAAAAATTCTAACAAAATATTTGAATTATGTAGCGTTTCTTTTATTCAGGAAATAGTTTTCAGTGAAGTCTGTAGTAAACCTAAAGATATAGCTACAATGTTTGGAAAAAGCAATTCATTCAGCATCCTCTTAAGAACATTAAAAGCAAATTACCCTTTGATTTAAAACGTCTGAACGACTACTGGCCGAAATGTGTTATTTTTCTTTTCGAAAAATGTGATAAAAATATTTTTTGTAATTTTACAAGTATTTATTTAAGTGAAACACATTATTCCGAAACAAAACAAAAAATATTCGGAATATAGTAATTATAAGTAATTTTAAGTGTGAAATATTAATTTAAATTTATACTATTGTTGTTTTGTGACATTTTTATGCATGCAAATGTTACAAAAGTATCGAAAATATATTTAATTTACGGTATTTTTAAATTTTTAAAAACTCAAGCCTTACAGTTAAGGTGTTTTCTTTTATATGTCAATTTTACTCACAAGTTGCTAAGTTACATTACCACGGTTAAATATGACTCAGGTAAACGAATTAAGAATCTGAATTATTTACTAAAAGCTTTAAAGATTTAAATTGTGGACCGTATTAAAAACGAGGATTTAACGCAATTCAATTTTCACGAAAGGGGTCGCAATTAGTTCCGGAATACCAGGTTTCCTTTATTGAATTAATTTTTTTGTATCATTAAGAAGATATTCATTTGGCTAAATGTCATTTATTTATCTTTTTGATGGAGTAGTCAAATAAGAGAAAATTCGTTAGTATTTTTATTTAAAATTTTTTCCTAATTAGTATAATTCAATTGCAACCTGTCGCGCGAGGCTTTTTACCAGGTTCAAAATAAATTAAACTCTATTGACGCGTCTTGCTTAATAAACATAAACTAACTCGTCTGAAATCCTACGGTTTGGTGTTAATGAACAGTCGTAGTATATCTTATTAAACTTTAATCTCATGAACAAACTTAAAGTTAGTATCGGAAAATCTTCGGCAAAGTACACAACGGCCCCCTTTCCTACAAACTAGAATTAGTTACAAATCATTTTGTCACACTAATCGCCGGGGGGCTAAAACAAACAAAAAAAAAACGGATTTTCCTGTCAAACTTTTATACGCTTAATACGGCTTTTTTGTTCCAACACCTGATGGCACACTCCGGGTTAATCCTCTTTCAATCCATATTGCGGAAAGGGCGGATGGACCTGTTCGTAACAAAACGGAGCCGAACAATTTGAATTGTATCATCACGATCTGGCCAGTAAAAATTAATAATACAACTTACAAAGGGAGGCTGCGGACGTGGGGTCACGAATTTTAATTAAACCTTTTTCGGCGATACTAGGTCGAAAGACATTAGACACGTGTCAGAACTTTCTTCCCAATTGGCTATATGACCGAAAAAACAAATATTTTAATTAACTATTAACTACTCTCCGCCCACTGCACTCTTCGCAACAACAACTTCATATAAATGCGTTTACAAACCTTCGCGATTTTTGGATGGGTCGCTAGAAAACATAACTCTCACATTAATAGAAATGATCAACGATGGAATGAGTGTGGGGTTCAATCCTTTTTAAAAACTTTGACTTTCACGCCGTTCTAACTTCTTATTTTTATTTGAATTTTCATTATGTTTTAATGTCGTACGCCTCAATAAGGCTTCACATAATTATCCATGTGTAAATATTATGCTGTTTGAATTTATATTTATATTTTCTCAAAACCTTTTCGTTGGGTCTAATTAATACTCATAGTAAATTTTGGGACCGTTTCAAACCGTTTCAAAACAAAGGGAATTTCAGTATCTCCTATTTTCTCTAAATACATTTGAAGGATATGCACATTATCCCCCTTTTTGTTCTCAGTTTATATTTCAGATTGTAGAACTGCCCTCAATTTTTGTTACTTTCAAACGGGACCCGTAGCACAAACCGTCTCCTATGTATTAATTACTCAATAGCATAACGATACATCCTACTTTTAAGTACAGTTCTGCAGGAAGCAAACCCGAAGCTGTCAATGATTTTAAATATTCGATGGGATACAGTAAACTTGCGTTTTCATTATTGGTTTTGATACCATATTGTGATTATCATGATCTATGGAAGCACACGTAACTATTTCCCCTGATGGTTTTTTTCACATTAACAGGATTGATTTTTTCACTTCATTTCTGGCTATTAATATAACTCTATAATTAATTTTTTTCTTCAGATAAATAATAGATAAAGCTCTTCAATTCAATCGCATTACATGTACTGGTCTATTTCATACAGAACATCTCTCGAAAAAACAGAGAGAAAGAGAGAGAGAGAGAGAGAGAGAGAGAGAGAGAGAGAGAGAGAGAGAGAGA
>CM077102.1:24130699-24149582 GCA_039619505.1 Cimex hemipterus
GTGGTAGAGCAGCGGCGTATCTAGTCAAAGGTCGTGGGTTCGAATCCCTCTCGTGCCATTAGCTTTTTTTCATCTCAACTAAAAACCGTAATTAATTTGAATACAACTTAAACTAAGAAATAAAGCTTTTCTACAATATTTTAATTTTAAACTCAATACATTTCCCTTTAGTATGGTTAAGGACTCTTTGAAAGCTGAAGCGTTCGCTACAGACATTTTATAACGATATTAATATTAAATGGGTTTTAGAGATGTTAATAGAACCGGAAGAACAGTATAATTGGCACAGTTTGACCGTACCATCTATTTGATTCACTGACTCTGAAATCGTTAATTTGCGTTACCGTTTAGACACAATGCACTCCGATAATAATAATATCCAATAATAGGACGCTATAGTTCAAACCCCCGTGCATACTCTTAAGAGTAGTTGATTCACTTTTCCAACATAATAAATAAGTAATTTATTATTGTACTGCAATAATCGATGTATAAGTGATTTTGAAATTGTATTTATAATTAACACCTTCTTCC
This sequence comes from Cimex hemipterus, assembly GCA_039619505.1. Lineage (NCBI taxonomy): Eukaryota > Metazoa > Arthropoda > Insecta > Hemiptera > Cimicidae > Cimex > Cimex hemipterus. The sequence goes on from CM077102.1 coordinate 24,131,234, forward strand.
AAATCGGTGACTTTTTTAAAGCTTTATTTTTTTTATACTGAAAATATAAATATTATGTTTTATATATGGCGTTTATGACGATTTTGTATCTGTTTCTTTGTACTAGTGTTATACTTAAGTTAATTTAAAGGAATGAACATAATTTGTTAGCTTTCAATTGATTAATATTTTTAGTTGAGATAAAAAAGTCAGTGTATCGAGCGGGATTCGAACCCACGATCTTCGATTAGATACGAAATTGCTCTAATACTTGAGCTATCGTGGCTTCGAACCAGTCGGATACTGTAAATTTCAAAAAAGGGGGGAAAATTTCAAAGGTGGGGGTTGAGATAGTGGGAGTGTCCCAATGGATCGAAGTCAAGATAGCTAGCAGCTGTCTAACCGATCGTGGGTTCGAATCCCGCTCGTGCCATTAACTTTTTGTCATCTCAACTAAAAACCGTAATTAATTGTCATATATAAATTGGTCGAGCGGACCACGAAAACTAGTGAATTTAGTAATTTATTAGGCTAAAAGAAAGGGGGGTCGTTTAACTCAGACTCGACGAATATCTAGTAATCTCAGGTGAGCTTGACTTCTGGAGACTTCTGGAAATACGTTATTAGCGAGAATGGAGTGGATTCAAATCCGCTGAGAGTTATATCGTGTACTCTGGGGAAGTGGATGTGATCAGACATTTACGTTTGTATCTGGTGTTGTGTTTATGTTAATATTTATTAGACTAAATGGAATTTATTAGTGTGAAAAGAAGGGATTAACCCCGTCCTGAGTAATATCGAAAACTCAAGGGTGTGTGATGTCTGGACAGTAAAAGGTATTTGGAAGGATATGGTTTAATTTGTACAGGAGAACTTTGTGTCACGCCAAAAAAAAGCTCTTATGCATTATTCTTTGTGCTCATTATTTATATGCACATATGTACAGAATTGCGTTTATGACCAGCTTCTGGGTTTGGGTGAAACGAAGTTAAGGTGTAAGTCAACTGCTGAAATGTTATTTATTATGAATTTTATAGACATAGAATCCACACTTCCTTAAATATTTTTTTCTGTTTACTTACCATCCAATCAAATTCAATAGTGAACTACTGGATCATCATTTTCGCATATTATATAACTAATTTAATTGCGAGATCTAAGTACTCACTCAGTACGCACTTTTACACTACACATTCCCGCCAATAAGTAAATTCATTTTCAATATACACTAAAGGGTACTAAAAACGAATCTGTCTACTCTATTTGTAATACAAAAGCCTCGTGTCCTGCTAAAACCCAAATAATCGCTGCGAACACAAAAAATAATACTTGTATCAGATGGTATACCTGTAAGCTCTTTATATGAAACCGAGAAATGACACTCTAAAATTATGTGGGACACATCGAGCAACCTTTCTCTACATACCAGCCACAAACGCTGGCTTTGGCACAAAAATAAGTGTCCGTGTGTCAACGTCAATTCAGAGCCTCCGGGAGGCACCTATCGATATTGTTCTTAATACGTAGGAGGTTTATGCATTCGACCCATTGACGCTGCTATTTCCTATTGATTGTATTTTTGTTTTATTCAGTCTTCTTAAATTTTTTAATCATTGAAAAGTTAATATTTTGGCCAGAGATGACTGCATTAACCCTATGATAGAGTTAAAGATACTTAAGATATAAATTATCTGATTGGTAATGACCATTTTATAGTGGACAGTTTTGATATTCACCAAAAAAATGGGACTGCCCATTTATTACAATGATTCCATTAAAATAAATTAATGTTTTCATTTGTATTGGTATAACTGATAATAGCCGTTAATAACATACTTTTATGTAAGAGAATCAGTGATAAGGCCGATTTAAAATAATGATTAGATTCAGTTTCCTCCTCTATCATGTTTGCTTTTGACAAATTTGCCATATCACTGATTTTCTAATATAAAAGTGTTGTACTTAATATTTTGTATATATTTAGATTTAATACAATTAACGAGAAGTAACTTTTTTTGGTATCTGATTTAACATGTTATTTTTACAATACAGTCGTATATATAAAAACACGGTGTCACGTTCTTAATAAGCCGAAAACAAAACTCAATAAAAGTGATTTATTGAATTAGAAAAAAACTATTTTTTAAATATGATAATGACAATTCAACTGATTACCGGGAACAAAACCTTTGTAAAGTTCTCAATGGCTGCTTGGCTTTGATTAATACACTCCTTCTACTTTTTTTTACCTTTTTACTACCCTTTAAAACCCAAATGGGAAAATATATTTTCATGTGTGAGGTCATGGAATACGATGGACGCGACAGGGTTTATTCTCACCAAGGTCTATTTGATCTAAATTGGTACTGTTTTTGAAAGTAGGAAATACGGCAAATCGTGGACAAACTAGATCTTTACATATAAACTTTAATTAATTTTTTTTTAGCAATCAAGCATTAATTTTACTTTGGTGATTATCGACCTGTGAGGAATTACACACGTGTGTTTACAGCTCATTAGCGGGCGCAACGTTTCACTAAACTTCAGCGTCAGCATTTACGGAGCCGAGAAAATCTTACACTTTAGACAAAAACTTTAGAAACCAAAGATTTATCCTCTAAGGGATTTCGTATTTAATTTGCTGAAGGTTCAATAAAAAAGACGAATCCTGTATGATTTTAATTTTTCTTTCCATTTCGGTAATAAAATTTACTGTAGGATCAGCATTTTATGAGATAAGAGTTACTTTATGGAATTTTGAATAGGATCAGACATTGAACAATAGGGACTTTTCTGTCTATTTTAAAAAAAAGTTATTACATAGGCTATATTTTCAAAACGGAGATGACTCAGAATTGATCATCTTTGCTAATCTGCTGTTGTCCCAGTGAATGTCGATGTTTTGTGAACCATTCATATTAGGTTATACATCAAGTTAGCCAGTAAAAATTAAACCTCGTATTTTCAACTAGTAAGAGTGTATGTTTTCCGGTTTTTTTTACAAACCAAGAGACAATATATGTTATTTACTCCATAATTTCATCCTCCGCTGACCCGGTTTGAGACAAGCTGAAAAAAGTCGTTGTACGAGATGAAGGAGAAGAGACAAGCGATGATTTATATAGCGATTACATTAAGATAAGACGTCCAGCATGCATATAATTGGATGGAGTGGGTCCGAAATCGCAATGACCTGAACCTTTTTTATTCTCATATTTCCTCGTCAAACAATAAAACAATAAATGTTTTTCCTATAAACTAATGTTTCAAGTTACCAGTGTTTTGTTGGAATTTGAGTTGAGAAAGGATAATAGTGTTAGAGGTTATAAAAGTTTAAATTAAGGTTATAGTTTGTTTTATCACACGAAAATCTTTGTTGTTTGTGGTGTTTTCTTTCCTTTGGTGTTTATTCTTTTCAAGACATAATCTGATAAACACAAAATTATTCAAATTTCTATTTAGGCGTGTATAAAATATTCTATTTCAAAAGGGGGTAAAGATCAATGAATCTATTGGTTGTGAATGATTCGCTTATCGTGTTTCCCGTCCCGCTGGGAGATTTGCATTCGAGAAATCTATATCCCGGAAAATTATAAAGCAGAATTAATTTCATAGAGAATTAATTCGCCAAGGACCTAATGTTCAGCTAACAGGATTAGAGTGGTTCGTTCTGATTACCTTGGAAACCTTCCACCTTGCGGCCTCGCCTCTATTGATGGCCCAAAAGGAGAAATATAGTCGAATTTCGGCTTGATGCCCCACGATCGATTTTCCCTAAACTTGGTCCAAAGCGGAAAATTAGATTTCAATTTTTCATCATCTTGGGCTAAGTATATCACATTTTGAATAAAACAAGGTAATATTATATAGATTTAAAACATATTAAAAAATAATTATTTAAATATAGTATTGAAACCATATCATTATACTCAGATGTTTTATCACATATGTTACCAACGTGAATGTAAGTAAAACCTTTATTAAAACTTAATTATTAATTTACTAATTAAGTTATGATACGTTCTTAGAGCATACCTGATAAAAAAAATTTGCAGCGTTTATCAGAACATTTACGATCTTTCCTTAACGTTATTGATTCATTTAGATTCATATGCCTGTTTTCTGAATGCAAACGATATTGTATGTGTTTCCTTCCAAATACTTCCTTTAATCTCTAATTTTAATCTTGCGCTAGTATCTTTCAGAACGATTCTTCAGATATAAAGCTATAACTTAGATAGACATTTAACTCCTTACCATTGATGTCAGGCTACGACAGTACATCACGGCAATGAGTTTGACCACTTTTCTTTAGCCTAACTACACTTGTCGATGACACTGCGGTACCCCCTAGTCTTTTGACCCAGTTCTACTGTTACTTTGGAAGATGTACTTATGCCAAGTAAATTAGTGTAGACATAGGAATCATTGCACGTTGAAGTAATCTATCCCAATCTAATACAACAATGCAGCTTCCCAAATCTGACTACGATCATGATCTCGGTTTCCATCTAGTCTCATAGTTATAATCGCATCAGGATTTGTGACTGAAACGATAAGAGTTAAACAGACGACCCCACCTACTTTACAAACCAACTTCTGCTAAGCGCAAATAATAATGATGGGGGCTTTTTTGACGTGGTAGAAGGTCCTCCTGTACAAATTAAACCGTGTCTTTCTAAAAGAGAACTGTTTAATCTTCCACTCTTATCTAACAGAGCGTTTCTTTCGGGTCCGACAAAGACAAGACTATTCTCAATTGAGCTCTCGACCACGGGTGTACCGCAGGGCAGTGTTTTTAGATCACTCGTATTTATACTACAGATTTTCAAACTGTATCACCCGCTTCTTTCGTACTCTTTGCCGATGACACAGCACTCCTCTAGAGTCCTTTGACCCTGATCAACTATTGCTTCGGAAGATCAACAGGGACATATGTGGATTGGTACAGACATAGGAATCAGTTTCCATTGAAACTTATTTCTCTCATTGTACTGGAGCAATGTTTATTCCCAATCCGATTGCGGTTGTTACCTTGGATTACACCTAGATTCCCGAGATTTAACACGAAATCAGATCCAGTCTACTGTACAGATTTATGGGAAGACCCAAGTGTCGATTTAGAAATCTGCTAGTTACTACTATCCCATTTGGACGGACGGTATAAAACTATGGAGAACCTCGACGTTTTCCAACATCCAATTTTTCTAACCGCTGCAATCTAAATTCATCAGATAAAAAGATATAAACAAGTGAAGTAAGTAAAATGGGAGACGAAAATTTATTATTGGCTCCTCTTAATTGTAAAAACATATGTATCGACTGTTAAAAAAGTGTTTGACATTAAGAAAACTAAACCTTTTTGTTCACGAAATAAAAATGACGTTTGCATATCATAGATAAGTAAGCAACCAAAGCAGGGAGAGAGCTTTACGTTCAACATGGTGTAGAGAAGTGAGATCTTCTAACTATTAATTTAAATAATCAGAATTCTCCAAGAAAATCCTTGAGACAGTACTCTCTATAAATCTTATTCATCTGTGATTCTTAGCTAACTTTAGCGTATATTGCTACTTACATTAAATCTTTTGTTTATTTATGTCAGTGGAAAAGGAATTGTAATTTAAGCTCAAAAAATCTGCAAAATGTGTGATGTAAATCTTATTTAAGGCGGAGGAGCGTTGTCAATAGAGGCTTTTTAATATTTAAAAATTAAATTAGGAAGCCAAACATACCGAGCAAAACATCGGCGTACCTTTTTGCAAGATTGCGTACTAAATCTACTTGCCAGATGGAGTTTGAGCGAAGTTGAGGATGAGCGTTTGAAAAAATTCAATATTTATACTGTTTAAAGTGTTGATATTATGAAAGAAATTAAAAACAAATAACGTTAAAAACTAACCATTGTCACTGTGCGTTGTTTTTACAGGTAACCTTTGATGTTATCACATTTGCCAGGTTAATTACACCACTCCATCAACATCGTTTTTAATAGCGTTTCAGTATCAACAGTAATGGAAAAATACAGACAAAACAAAGAAAAAACATTTTTTCCGGCTATTATCATAGAAAGGAAAATATTAAATATTATTTTAACATATGCAACATGTCCAATTTTAAAACGTTTAGTTGTTACAACGCATTCCCTTTCTAGAATCCGAAAATATCATTCCTGACCGTCATGTGGAATGGTTTTTCCGCTTCACATCAGTGTCTCTGTAGATATCTCAACCAGAAGGTACCTCGAGATGATGATGATGTGATATTTCAGGGTGTCGTATACTGCGCCCTTCGAGAGCTATTGTATCCCCCGTTTTCTGCCTAAAGCACATCGGTGAGTCCTAATTCATCAAGAAACTTGATTAATAGGCCCGGTTTTATTGGTTGAAGCTCTTCTATCGTCACATTGTACATCCAAACACTTCCTCCTGCGGGCTAATGTTGCTCTGCAGTTTATTAGTAGATGTGTTGATGTTTCTTCTGCTTCTTTGCAGAATCTGCATGTGCCATCTTGGATTATTCCAATTTTCTTTAGATGTCCATTTAATATACAGTGTCCTGTTAAGAATGCTACTAGGAGTTTTCAGTCTATTCCTGCCTCCTTTGACTCATTCTGTTATTTCTTCCTTTCCGGAATTGGTTGGAAGATTCTTGGATTATCTGTGATAATCAAAATAAGTGAATTCCGAAGTTCCCTCATTTTCTTTTTGCCCTTCTGTCTGAGATAATCGTTAATAGTGTGGATTCCTATGCCACAGAAGGGTTCGGGTCCTATCAGCGGTGTAGCTGCCATTTTCCTTGCAAGGGTGTCCACTTTCTCATCGCCTTCTCCTCCCATGTGCCCTGGGACCCAACAGAGGGTGACTTTATTCTGAGAACCTAATATATTTAGTTTGGTTTTGCAGTTCAGCAATATATTTGAACTTAGTACCTTGATGGCTGCTTGGCTATCTGACATGATAGCTATATTCTTGTTTTTGTATCCTTTATTTTCGTTGAATTGGGCACATCTTTCAATTGCGCGAATCTCAGCTTGAAAGATACTTGTGTGCTTTCCTATGGGTTCCGAGTATTTGGTGCCGGGTCCAAATACTCCTGCTTCTGTAGCTTCTTGTGTTCTGGATCTTGGAGCCATGAGTGATGGATGGTTTTTCCACAGTTTGTTTCTGTCTTTCCATTTCAGTTCTATTCCTGTTGGAGGTTTCTCGGTAACAAGGTTAATTATGATTTTCTGTGCTGTCCCTTCTACCATGCAATATAGAGGGATTAATTGTAGGACATGTTCTCATTGCACCTAGAGAATTTGTTTTCCTGTTCCTGAATTTTATCTGGCATTCCTTAATTTGACTCAGGTCGTTGATGAGGTGTGCCAGCCGGACTTAAAATATTGATACTCATAAGGACATCCTCCGATCAACTTAATACTTTATCCTACGTATTTCTGTGTTTGTGAGGGAACTACTCTTGTCTTATACCAAGCGGGTCAACAAGGTAGTGTCCTAGCCCCTGTCCTTTTCTAGATATATACAGCCGATTTCCCTAAGCACCCTTCTATCATTAACTTTGCTGATGACAGCTGTTCTCTTCTCATACCCCGATGCTGTCATTTCTTCCAGTAATCTGCAGCATCATCGGAATTTAGTAGAGCTATAATGCAGAGCTAAGGCATTAAACCAAACATTAATAAAACCAAAAAATTATTACTTTCACTTTCATTCGCTTACCCATCTGCTTCAATAACAGTTTCCTTTTTTACGGAATAACCAAGTACGATACCTAGGATGTACCTCAGCCAGCGACTAACCTTCACTCGATTTAAAAGCCTTGACCGACAAGACCTGATGAGATCCTTTCAAGACTACCTGACAAAAAATGAAATGCGTCATAACTAACAATAACAACCAATCTCGACTAATGGACTAGAACCTTCGGGTCCTGCAAGCGTTCCAACGTAAAAGGTATCCCAACATTCCAATCTTTAGATAAATCCTAAATGCCCCCATCTACGTATCGAATTAAACCATCCACAACGACGTTAATAACCCCCCCCCCGTGCTAACCAGATATCTTAGCTCCACATATAACTCCCATTAAACAATAACCCACTCATGCAACTGTTCTCATGCCACCGAATCTCTTCAAACATTCCTCTCAGGTTTAAGAAACGATGGCCCAGCGAATTGTTACCTAGTGAAGATGGTGATAGTGAAATGTGAAGGAATGCACCTAGGTGGGAATGTTACCAGTTGGTAACTTTACTTTGATTTTTTTAATGGGTTGTTTTATTTCTGAACTCTTGTTCACTTTTAGTTGTTACTCAAAATTGTGGGTGACAATGACATTATTTTTCACCACAATTGGCCACTTGTTAAACTGAAGTTTTTATACATAGCGATAAAAAACCCATTATTCAGAAATAAAAACGTGGATATTAATAGTAGATCATCAAAAATATGGATCAGTCATATTCTCATAAGGTGACATCTTGGTGAACTTAAAATTTGTGCCGAGGAAATGTCACTTCTCATTATTCACATTAATTTTTACAAAACTTTCTATAAAGTAGGTCAATGTATTAAAAGGGTTGGAATGGATAAACCGAAAATGCAGTTTCGGTGTCAAACAATACAGAATTGCTAATGAAATCTTTGACGAACCAAGAAAATATCTGCCGTACATCTCCAGAACCGCTCCAAACGCAGACTGTAATCCGTAAACTACTATCCGGATCACAGCCGAACAATAGTATAGTGGAAAGAGAAAACTAACTGACCTATCGCTGGTCGAAATAAGCAGTCACGTTCTATTTCCACAAATAGCCTACTAAACAAATTGTTTAGTACTAAAAGCTTCTTTCACCGTTAAGCTGATGGTTTTATAAAGACCAGATTATGGGGCACCATGGTACTATCTGTACTAACGCACGGCTGTGCGGACTATCGACAACAAAACAATACAGAAATTCCTCTATACGCTACGCATAACCAGAAAAGACAGAAAAAGAACCACGTGCGTGAGGAAATACACTAGATATAGGAACATAATCGCAACAGTAGCCAGAAGTGATATTAGGCAGACCAGGTTATGATAGATGTTGAGTGATGGACTAAGATCATTTATTGAGAGATCCGAGAGACTGCGACAACAAAAAACAGAGGGCACGAATGAAGAAACGATGTGGAGAAGCCAGAGAATGTCCAGTGCTAAAAGAACTGTGGTGCAATGAATAGTTCAGTGTGATACATTTATAATTCCGTCCGAAGTCCGTTTCGAAGAGTTTAAGGTTATGGATTTGGCTTATTGTTGTCCTTGCACTAGGTCTTTCTGTCCCGTGTAGTCTTAATTGTTAAATTTTGTTTATATTTAATTTTTTATTATTAACAACCAAGATACCTCCAACCTTCTTTTTATTGCACTATATATTTTACAACTCCAGTTTATAACTAATTATGAATAATGAAATTAACAAGACAATTAGGCAGAATTGGAGTAAAAATTCGTGAAAAAATCAGTATATTTCCATAGTTAATCCACCCATTTTGCATGATAACTCTTATTAAATGCAAATAGTTAACGTAAGCCGATGTGTATAAGGATACATAATCACGCTGGAATTAAGCAAGATAGACTTTCGGTTATATTCACTTGAATATTTCAACATCCTATCTACATCATACTTTATAATTTGTTTTAATAATATCGGTTTTTAGTACCTCAAGTAAAAATTATCAAAATATAAAATCAAAAGAAGTTAATGTAGATATTTTTTATCTCATAAAAGATCCTAATGTATTTATACTTTCTTACTCATAATGAAAGGCGGTATGTTGAAAATTATGGTCGTAATGAAATTGAGATTTATTTAGAAAAAAAATAAAATCCGGCAGTCGGAATTTTCACCCAGTATCGTTTATTTATTCATTCCTTTTCATTATTATTATCATCATTATTATAGTATTGATTTAGAAAGCAAACATCTTCTTGTGATGAAAGTTTGTTTAATTTTTTGCCTAGCCAATATACAAAATTTTCCTTTTCTTTAGGTACAATTATTAACATTGTTTGATAATAAAAAAAATGTTCGTTTTGTTAATAATTGGTATAAATGTTGCGTTTTCTAAAGGACCGTTTTGTTTGTTCACTTTAAAGCTGAATTTTTATCTTTTTGTTATATGTACAATATTCATATTCAATGTAACCTTTTCCAGTGTTACAAATTTATTTCTCTATCTGTTTGTTTTAATAAATGAAAAATATTGCACAGGTTAAAAAGTAAATAAAACATTTTATCACAGCAATTCTTTTTTTTTATATTGTTACCACGGTAGTCTTGGTGAAAATCGTTTGCCGTCAGGTATAACTTCCAAATTATACGGAGGAGTGAGGAGCGTAAGCCTGGGACATGTAATAGTTATTTTTATCTCTTTTCATGATAATAAATCCTTCTTGTTCATGTCCGGCCTTGTAGATGATTTATTTTCTTACACGGGTGAGAAAAAATAAAGGATGTGGAAATTTGACGGTTGAATCAAAATTTCCCAATTTCACAAACCCACTGACGACTTTCAAGGCGATTAAGCAGCAAACAATGAATCCCTTTGGACTGACTTTACTACAGATAAGACTTTGCTAAAAGATGACTAAATAAGATAATTATCCGTTGAACAATAAGAAAAGGGTTTGGTCGGAAGGAAGGAAGGCGCGGCGACCACTCCTAACTGCACCTTTGGTATCCTTTTTAAAGCGAGGAGCGCCTAAGTCTACAATTGCTTTTATTCTTTTAAAAAAGAATATACTTTTTACCATTAATGATTGTTCCAAAAACCCAATATATTGTAATAAATCAAAACGGAAAGTAGCATGTAATTTGAGAGTAATTAAAGAACGGACGTAATTACTGTATTGAACTCTATCCGAATTACAGCCTTCAACTTGTTAATTAAATTAGGGGTTACCTGATATTCGCAAAGTTCTTTATTGAGAGAAAGTAGGCTTTCGAAATTCAGATGTTTAAAGAGTAAAGTAAGTAAGTCTCAAAATCTGAAACAAAATAAAATTTCTTTATCGATATTTTTTCACTCATAGACTACAGCTTTACATCAAATATATTACAATTTGGTAGAAACGTTTTATCGAGCACGAAGATTATCCCCACCGACCATGCCATTACATTTTTGTCTTCAACAGGTGTAGAATTCAATAGTGTTTCTCTTCTGTCTTCAAGAAAAACAGCTTATTTTGGCTACAAATTAATTTTAATTTGTTATAGCGAAAAGAATCAACTTGCCAAAACGAACTTTTTTGAAAAGTTTAATCAATGTTGGTAACGCTAGAAAATTATATTTACAAAAGTGTCATGTTTGGAAAAGTAAATTAGATTGATTAAATGGCTGACAGGCTACCTACTACTATGAGCTAAGTGAAGTAAATAACTAGAACATAGAGAGGGAACTTTTAAAGGTTGAAAAAGTCGAAGCTCACGAATCAGTTGCAAAAGATTACTTAGAAATAATAGGGCTTAAATTCGTAAAATAATACATACTTTGTCTCTACACAAGAGTCGTTTGGGCATTTAAATCTCTTAAAGACCTTGGTTTCTCTTACAGTTCCGAATTTAATTTTTAGGTACATATTGAGGAGGCAAGGAATAAAACGTTAAAAATCCTCTCCTTCTTAAAAGATAATTTCATTAAATTTGATAAATAAATTTCAAATTTCTTTGTCTTTGTAGTGTGTAATTATTTTAATTAAAGAAATAATATTTATTGTCTTTTTGCAAGTTTTTTCTTCTGCAATCATGAATTTCAAAGGCCCAGCTGGCTAAAAATTAGGGTCGTTTAATTCCAATGATAAAATATAATTTTTTACATAAAAATATATCACGGACTGTTCTGTATTCACTTCCGTTAAATTTGACAAGTAACTTCAGTTGTTTAATGCCCCATACTTGAATACTCTTGCCTCGTCTGGTCACCATATAATATTTATCAAAATAATTTTTTAAATTATTTAGCGTTTAAGTTGAAAATGAATTTGGCTTCCTAAATGTAATAAATGTACATTTAATAGAACAGAGAACAGTCTGTGGTATTTTTTAAGCAAAATATTACATTGTATCTTACGAAGTAAATGTGCCTAATATATTTGCTAGATCCAAATTGAAATTCATGATTAAGAGCGATTTTAAGTTTAGAAGAAGTAATTTGTAAAAATTCTCACTAAAATGTTAATAACTATAATAACTAAATCATAAATCATCATAAATTTAGAATAAAATTTATAAAACAACACGATCTGTTCTTTGCTAAAACACAATAACGCCTTTTATTTTCTCTTCAAAAAGTAAAAAGTCTGTCAGTAGGATGAAAAATAGTTTTTCATTAATTAAGCAAGGTACATTTCTAGCATAATTGAACAAGAATTGAATAATTAAAATTGGTTGCGAATGAGGAGCCGAAGAACGGCGTTTGTGAGGAAAAGGTCAGCCAGCCGGATAATAGGGGTAAGTTCATTTGTGGAGGATGGAGGTACGAGGGGGGAAGGGAGGTCATTACGTGACAGAAGAAAGGGACGTTCCGAGCCCGCGGACAGAGGGATTCCGACCTGATTAGCTGACAGGGCCGATTTTAAGCAGCTTTGCTGTGTTGGGTCAGTCCCCATTGATTATAGCCCCCCGGCTCCCGGGCGAACTCCACTCCGTTCGCCACTTTCCTCCTCTAATTAGAAATATGACATCCCCAACTGCCTTGGGACACCCCTCGACTCTCCTTTCGGTTATATGCCGGCTGGGCTGACAGGTCGTTGGAATTATATCCAGCTCCTTGACAACAAAACTCTCCTGCAACCGTTTGCCCGGATCAGCTTTCCGGCTAAGCTGCTCATGAAATTAATTGATTAATCTTATTTAATTATCGTTAAACAATTTCTCGAAAGAAAATAAACATAATTTTTCAACTGATTTACAGAACTTAGTTTGAATGAAATGATCAATTGCACGATCGTCGAAAAAAATCTATAGTTCGGCCAAGATGATTTTTTTGTCACTTTCCATATAGAAGGATGATCGATTTAATCGAAGTATTATAGTTTTTAAAATTGATGTTTAATATATTACTACTTTTATTATTATAAGGAAGCGTTTCTCTCTCTCTTTCCCGTTTCATATCTAAAAGTTTTCGTAATTTGTGTGCAAATAAAACAGTAAACACTATACAGTGTTACTATCATTAGTTTTTCAATGAATTTATGCTGTCATTGTGGAACGGTTGATCAGTATGGAGCGAGAGAGGGAGAGAGAGAAAAGAAGAGATAAAGTGAGAGAGGAAGTTTTAAGAAAGGTGGGAGAGAGAAAAGGAAAAAATTGAAATAAGCAAAATTGTACAACTCGTTTTACTGAAGAGAAAGAGATTGTTAAGGTGCATATGCGTACAAGAAAGCAAAACGCAAAACAGAAAGGGCGAGGGAATAAGGTAAAGCTTGAAAGGAGGAAGAGAAAGAGTAAGAGAGAACCGTAATTACAAAAAATATAATTTATATAAATTAGACTATCCCGAACAATGCAAATAAATCATTTTGGATTTATTATTTAAAAATACTTTAAATATTGTTAATTTGTTATTTCGCAATTTTTCTAAGTTTTAAAAATCAGAAATTTGTTTCTTGAAGGATTTCGACCGTAATTTAATACAACACTGCAAAAGCTGTCGTTTGACTATATTGGACAGAATAAATAATGCCGTGCCATATTTAATCACACGGCTTATCTTCTATTTTAGGACCGAAAGTATAATAATAGGATTTTTAGGATAACTGAATAACATAATGTATAATTCCTTTCTGGTATGCAAAATAAGCCGGAAGAGAGTTTGACCTTTGCCCTACTCCTAGTACTAGGAGGTAAACTCCAATGATGATTTTGCTATCCCACTTCCCCTTTATCCCAATAACCCCATTTGTTTCTCTGAAAGGGAGCACCCTCTACAATATCTTCTTTGTGGTCTTCTAAGAATCAATACGGGCCTTGAGGTATTACGGCCCCCTTTTTAATATTACCGGTCCCTCATATCAGCCACGAGCCGCAGACAAAGCTTCGATAAACATTGTAGGAACGAACTGTCCCCATCAGAAGACTAAGTGATTGATGACTTTAATATGATTAATCCGAGCTCTTCGAGCCATGAATTATTCATTCGCCCTGTCTAAATCCAATTATATGTTCCACGCATCACACTTTTGTTCTACTGCTTGTACAAAATTTTATGCTTTATTAAAACACACTAGCTTCATAATTGAAGCAGTTAGGATGAAAGTGATTTCTTGCTCGAAAGACCATTGAAACAGGATGCAGCTATTACCCTAAAGACCAAATTACTGTTGAGTTATAATCGTTTTACCGCTCCATTAATTTGAAACTTTTCAAAAATCTATTCATCAACATTAGACTTACACACCTCTTTATTACAGGTGTATTCTTCGAGACAGTTTATTATTTTTAATAAATTAAGATATTTATTATTATATCTTATGTGTGGTGTTTAGTGACCGTCAGACAATGATTGTTCGGAGAAATGAGTGAGATGCGGTCCGGTTTAACGTAGGTTTTAGAAAAACATTTTCTTTATCATGCCAACGTTTCGAACTTATTGAGATCATCTTCAGGTCTTGGAGTTTATAAACTTTTGTAAATTTTACAAGCATATGTACGAAGTGTAAAAAAAATGAATTTATACAATTCTAGCAAATTTAGATTAAAAATATGTTTAAAAATGTTTGCCAGATAAAACCAGTGAAGACAGGCATACAGGTTAAATAGATGACGAACTAATTGCTAACTATTTTAAAAATAGTTCACTATTATTTTTATACATAAATTTTTTATTTGTTTATAGCGGAATATTTGATATAAAATCAAAGATTTCTGACTGATTTTTAACTGTAATAACCACAGTTTTGTTACATACTATTTAAATTCAATGATGCAGTAAATCTTATAAATTTACATTATTCAAGTTTAACCCATTAACGTTATGTTTAAAAAAAATATTTGAAATTTGGATTTGGATTTTTATATAAGCTCAAATTCCAACATGTACATGCTACAAACATCTGCCGAGTGAAGCCTACTCGCTTCTCATAGTCCCGGAAATTCCAGTTTTACTCGAGAAGCACCCACCATGGGTGTTGGCAGTCCGGGTCAGATTTCAATCTCATCCGTCCAGTAACAGAGGTGCTGTCAACAACAGGTAGGTCGATGCACTCCACGCAATCAGTTTCAACCTCATTCGCATTCACTTTTATTCTTAAATGTATTCACTCCCTTTGCACATAGTATACAACTAACCTAGTTGAGGGTCAATGGCGTACTCGATATTCCGCCATCGCCCCTCAGAAGTTAGTAAAAAACGAAAATTAATAAACTCTTTCGTACATGCACTCGAAAAGTACTAACAAATGACACGCTTCAATTCGTGCCGGCGTTTGTAGGGTTGGGGATGTATCTATTATGAATAATAGTGTAAGTACGGATCAGAAATTAACGAAAGAAATGTATTGGTATGATTTAATTAATACGTATTTGAGAATGAAAATACGTGTAAACAAAAAACAGCTGTTAAATTCATGGCTGCCATGTTGGTTACCTACGTCCTAACGGATTGCAATGAGACTACATTTTTGACCTAACAGTTGTTAGATCAATCTATCTTAACCGGCCGCTTTTTACAAGTATACTCATCATTTTTCTCGATCCAACAGGATCTAACAAAGTTAACGGGGTTAACACAAAGATCGTGAATACCCTTAATATTCTACAGATTTCTTAACGAATAAAAGGCACGATTTTTTAAAAATTAACTTGAGCTCATTTTTAAGGAACTGTTTTCAAGACAAAAATGAAATATCACAATTTGTCAACTGAGGTCTTTAAATTATTCTTATATTTTCTAAGTTGTTGGTTTGAATATCACTTTCTTATTAAATTATTGTCTTTAATAAATTTTTTCAACTTTCAATTTACGGTGTTTTCAACTAATTGACCGTCTTGACTCCACTTGTTCTTTCTAAAATAAAAAGCACACCAAGGAGTCCTCTTCTAAGTGGTTTGAAGTGTTATTAAAAGGATTAAAACATTTTCCCCAGCGGTTCAGGCAGACAGAAGGGTTAATTCGGAATGAGATTAAAGGGTAGCAGGGGTAGTTTTTAGCGGATGGGCCGGACGGGTGGAATACTTTGGGGCCCCCTCGAGTCCGCAGGTCATTACCTGAAAGGCTTAGTGCGTGAGTGAGGGGATGAGGAGGAAAAGAGGTGGGCCCAAAGCCCTTGTCCGTTCCTGGCCACAAATAAGATTAAGGCTACTGCTATTTACAAGTCAGTAGGAGGCTCTTCGCCTTGGCCATTTGAACGAACAATCGCCCTGCTCTCGTTACTTGCTCGGAGATTTCTTATGGCGTAATTTAATTACGCTCCATGTCACTCTGCTAGTTAATCTTTGGCCAATTCCTCAGGTCTATAATGAAATAGGCGAAAAATTGTCAAAGGTAGAAAACAGGTTTTGTTCGGGGAAATCTTTTCTATTAAAACCAGCCGAACTAGTTAGCAGTGTGGCATGGGAAGTCAAGGGCAGTAAAGACGCAGAAATATTTAAATAAGAAGTATCTTTGTCAAGCTATGCGTTTGTGCAAAACAGAACCTCAAAAAAACTTTTTTTTCTTCAAAACATGACAAAGATTTCGCAAGATACAATTGTTAATAATAATAGTACAGACGATTGATTTTTTTGGCTTTTCGAAAGAACGAATTTGTCTTGTTAGCGGTTCTGGGTTGGAAACCCGGCACCTCCCTTGATATGTTCTTTAAGATTACTTTAGAAAAATATTGTAAAAGTTTTTATACGCGACAACGTAGTAGGGCTATTTTGGATTAATGAGTCAAAATTTACATATAATCGGATACTAAGAAGGCGGAATTACCACCAGACTAGTTTTCCAGTCGATTAGTGGTGTGCGCAAGGGATATGCTCATAGGACAATACATTTACGTGAAAAATTATTTAGGAAACGATGTTTATGAAACATTTGACTATGATGGATTTGTGATCAGGACTTCCATTGAGCTGGCTCTAGGCAGCATGCTTAGCAATGGGAGCCTCTTCAAAAATCCAGGATGAACCCACAAACGCAATGAATAGTTTTCTATTTCAATAAAAAAACGTATGAAATGTCGTATTATGTGGTTTGTTGTGCCTATGAACGGAAATTCCTACAGTTCATTGTCTCCTGACAGCAAAACATCATATATGACAAATAATTGACTCCCTTCTGCCAAAATTCAAAAAAGGATATCTCGTGATATCTTGCTGATTTCTACTGATTTTTTTTTAACGAGCGTTCACAACAGCAGAGGTCATATCAACCCTCCGGTTCTGGTGTTTTAAAAAAAAAAAATCCCGTTTATCCGTAATGAAGGGCGGCTTGATTCGAACTGGGACCTTTATATTACATCGATGAGCGCCGTGTCAACGCCTAAACCGTTGCGGACACCAACGCCACCAGAAAAGGTTTATTCTACTACTCTATGACGTGCACTACAAGAAAGGTTTTAAAAAATATACATCTTACTAAACAAATTGGAATCACTAGAAATATTAAAATTTGTTTGACAATTGCCAAAACCAAACTAACACCATTAAGATAAGAAAGCATAAAAATTCTCTGTACTTCGACAGGAGGTATGTACAGCAGTTCACTGTTTTCTTTTTCTATTTTAAAATATATATTGCTTTGTTTGCATTAGAAGTGACAGGTTTGTTTGGAAATAGACACCTATAATTATATTTACATAAGTTCAAGACAACTTATTGCTTTCCTATTTTTCTTAAAATTTAACAACTAACACAAATTTAAACAAGCCCCATTTTCGCACGAGGTCTACTTTTAAACATGGCAATAATAAATTTTTTATTAAAACAGTCCAAAAAAAAAAAAAGTTTTGTATTAAATTATTGTCATTTTTGTAAGGTAGTGAAAACAAATGCAAGGCAATACAATTTGTAGACTGACTGTTGGCAATAAAAATAATTGATTAAAAACAATAATTAACGGATTAGAAAAGGACAACCAAACGAAAGGAAGTGCGTTTTTTTGTACTTATCTACATTTTCATTTGCGGATTCATTATTCAAGGAGGGAAAACGATGGCACAGTTGTATACTGAAAAACACAACTTTGCTGTATTGTTTGTAAAAAAATTATTGCTTTTGACTATATTTTAAAAAATAAATATTTACTTAAAAATTAAAAAAAATTAGTTAATTAAATCGACTCCCCGTGTGTGTGTGTGTGTGTGTGTGTGTGTGTGTGTGTGTGTGTGTGTG
>CM077102.1:24149592-24169537 GCA_039619505.1 Cimex hemipterus
GTGTGTGTGTGTGTGTGTGTGTGTGTGTGTGTGTGTGTGTGTGTGTGTGTGTGTGTGTGTTGTGTTTACGCATGTGAGTGAAAGAGGAAGGGAGAGGAGATAGAGAAGAAAGAATACAGTTTAAAAAACCTGACGTAACCTCAGTTTTTACCACTTTTCGTAATATTACATGGAAAAATGTAGGCCGTGAAGATTAGGGAAAGGTAAACAACAACTATCAAGCACACGGACGCATGAAAACAAAATTGCATCGATGATAAGATATCTTTCGCACCCCTGGTGATTGCTTTACTAAAACAAACAATCCAACAACTAGGTCCAAAAGATACTTGGTTAAAAAAAACCAAAACACATACAAGCCAATTTACTCTTCAGGTTGTTAATTGATCTACAAATAATACTGTAATTTAAAAGTATATGTACTTAAACGTACGTTATCTGTTTAAATGATTTTAAGCACCGGGCTGCTTGGCTTTCCTAGCCGGCGGCGGGGGGCTTTGCTGGTTGGAGACACACTTTGGTGTTCTACGGCTAGGAACTCAAAATAAGGCCAATTAAAAAAAAATCGTGAATTCGGTTTTAATTTTCTTTATCTCTTGTATGATAAATGAATACCAGCTCTATTATCATACATAATCGCATTCTGTTAAACCCCTTTGGTGTTAGAACTGAGTTTAATGCTTTGTGGCGGTTTAAACTAGACTTGAGGCGATAAAAGGTTACTGACAAACTTTCCAACGAATCCGGTGACCCAGTTGAAACACCAATAATGTTCTCGTCAGTAATAAAGTAAGTCAAACAAAAAGCTACGAAAATTGTAGCCGTTGTCACACATATAATATATAAGATCATTTAATCGTTGCTTGTAGGGAACAATAAACAGAACTTATTGTCAGAAACAAGTCATTACGGATGAAAAGGGATGGAAAGGGCTGGAAACTTTTACACTTCTGTCCAACTTTCTCGCCCCCATGATATAACCAATACTCCAACCAACTAGCCTTTGACTTCAAAATACGGCTATTCCCTGGAGACAAGGAAAAATGGTTTATCAAAGTAGTGCTTTTTTATATGTATATAATCATATAAATGCATCATTTCTGCTTACAAAAATTAATAAATATTGTTTTTTTTAAGTATTATTTTAGACTGAAGCGCAACAAATTGGTACTACTATATTATTATGTGTAAATATAATAATTTTTAAGACTTTAAGTATTGAGGAAATATGAAAAGTCATATCCAGTCAAACATAAAAAAAGTATAATTATAGATAGTTTTATGTAAGGTTTTGGTGAAACGAAAAAGGTTAGTGCCACGTGTGGGATTCGAACCGACGTTCTTCGCTTAAATACGCCGCTGTTCTAACCACTTGAGCTATTAAGATTCTGTTAATAGTTAACACACATCGAATCCTGTCTACACGACATTTGAAAAATGGTACAGAGTGGGAAAATTCGACAGGTTGTAGGTCGAGATGGTGAATTGGTTGAATCACGGTCGAGACGCTAACTTTTTCGTTTCAACCAAAACCTTACATAAAAGATGTGTTTTTACAATATTGGTCGAGATAAAAAGTCAGTGTCACAAGCGGGATTCGAACCCACGACCTTCGGCTACATAAGCCGCTGCTCTAAGACTTGAGCTGTCATGACTTAGATCCACTCGGACACCACCACTTCATCTCAACCAATAGCCTTTCAAATTTTCCTCTTATTTGCCATTTTTCAAATGCCGTGTAATTAGGATTCGATTCTTGACATTTGAAGTAGCCACGGGTGAAGTTATGCTTCGTTTTACTTATTAAATCCATTATATTTAGTGGTCTATAGACCAAATTACCCCTTTCAGTTAGTTAATCATTTAATGAAATAGTTAGTGCCATGAGTGCGATTCGAACCATCGACCTTTGGCTAAATTCGCCGCTGCTCTGTCACTTGAACGACTCGATCCATTCGAACACGAATTCCCCATCTGAACCTACAACCTTTCGAATTTTCCCTTCTATTTGCCCATTTTCAATTTTTCATTTCAACCGAAACCTTACATAAAATGTTTAATAAATGAAAAGAAGTAATTTGGTGAATATATTACAAAATATAATAGAGTAATAATTTGTGTTGAGAATGATATAAAATTTTTCCGAGAATGGAAAAAGAAAAAAATTGATCGTGTTTTCGGTACGGATATTATGTGTCCAATGATTAATATAAATGAATGCCATTTGGAACTTATCGACGTGCGAGTACCACCTTCCCCATCCGTGAACAATGGCCAGGAACACGAATGTCAGCCTGAATAGATCCGTGATGTCGGCTGAAAGGTGCCGCGCTTTGTCTATATTTTCGCCACCTATCAATCACAAGGGAGAAAAATAATTATTTTGACAAACAATGATCACGAAGGATCATCCAATCTTCGTTAAGTCCGGACGAGGATGATAGGTCGAAAATCAAAGCGATGATGGACCTTTTTGGTGTCTAAAGGGATTCGCATCGATCCCGATTGAATAAAAGAGGGAACCAAGATGAATGGATTCTTCTCCTCTGAGCGCAATATTTCATTCGATTAGGCCATTTAGAAAAAGTTATAAATGTAGAGAACAAAAGACTTCATAATAATGGCTACATTATCTTATAACGGCTAAAACGTTTATTGCATAAAATTATTATCTTATTATTATCCCTCTCAAAATGTTTTGATCAATTTTTAAAAATACTATATTACTTATCAATTTTTTACGATATCACATGTCTTCCTGCTTGAAAACAGCGCAAAATCTTTATTCTAACCTTAATTGTTGTTCTCTATAAGAATACAATTTACGTCGACTAAGTAATTGATTAAATTATTAATAATTATGAAGATTTATTGAGTCAAACAGCTGCTCAAATTTGTCCTTAAATCCCATCAATAAATCATCAGGTGGAGAAAAAAAGATTGGTAAGAAAAAGGCTGAGACTCAAGCAGTCATTCAGTGCTTTGTGTTTACTGAAATAGAAAATTAGAATTTTAAATAATTATAATCAGTAAGAACGTCACCTGCAGTTTATCTCCCTCAACACAACCAAATTTAAATCAATCTAAACACAACCACTGCGTCCTTTCCAACATTGCAATTTTGCCCTTCTTAAGTTTTCCCTGATAGCTGATATGTTTAAAACATGTTTTGCTCAATGCAATATTGCATGTTGTTCTTGTTTGAACAGGAAAAATAGTTGAAAATCCAACATTGTGTTGTCTCACTCTGTTTACATCCCTAGTGTTGTTTCTGCTGAATTTTATATTTTAGAGTCACAAGATCATTTTTATTAGGACCAGCTAGAAAACTTATTTTTAACATTATTGAAAAAATAATCAATAGTAAGAAGTGTTTTAGGTAAAATATTCGCCGTTATAAGTTCGTAAAATTGTTTTTCTTTATAACTTGTGATCATTTCGAGTATCTCTACAGCTTACGTGTTGTTATTATCTGAAATGATGCAGCTTTACAATTGAAAAATGATATTAGACTATTTTCAAGTTGGCCACATGGTAACTGTGCGGAAAAAGAACTAGTCGGCTTTCATATCGCCCTGCTATCCTTGAAGTTACCTGAGAGCGTTCTTTTATTATTAAGATTAGGTTCTTTATTTAATATAGATTTTTATAAAAAAATTTAAAGCCAATAATTATTTTGTAGTAGAGACAATAACATTTTGTATTAATTAAAGGCCCTTATTATGTTATTAATAAAAAATCGTAATTACGAAGAAGCTAACTTTCCTCCCTAGAGAACAATGGCTTTAAAAAAGAATTTTAATTTAGCTACTAAAAAATGTATGGGTTTCATTACAAAACATTTTTTAAAATAACTTTTCCACCGGGGTCTGGGAGGAAAAGCGACTCGGGAACGAAGACATAGACATCCCTCCAGTCATTAATTTCAACGGTTTTGAATGTCGTGGTAAATGAGGGCCGAGTAACAGCGTTTTGTTCCTCGACTCAGGAAGTAATTGTCCGTTATGAATATTTGAGGGTAGAACGGGCCAGCGTTAAAGTTGAAACCACTCACCTACACCGCCCCACCACCGGCGCCCCTCAGACACGACAACCTCCCTTGCATCAAACTCAGATTTCTGCTGAATATTTCAGCGCAAACCTTCCCTTTAATCATGCACACGAGGACGTGGAATCTACCTTCCTGTCGTATATTTTAATCTCTTGCTATCACATTGGCATATCATTAACGAGCACTTAGGTAATTTCCAAGCTTTGTGTTGAGACGTAGATAAGTTAAGACTTCCGGGTTGTTTTGACACTGGCATAAAAGAAATGAATGTTTTATTGTAATGCCATCGTGGGTTATCGTCAGAGAAACAGACATGCAAAAATCTTTCAGAAAGGCATTTTTCAAAACGTATCTATTGCCAGTCAAATATTTAATTAATAATAATATTAATTCTGATAATTTACAAACGACTAAAAAGTAAATTTAGAAGAATTTGCTATATAGAATCCATAAAGTTCAAACTGGGTTTATAAATAACTATAATAATATAAATAAAAACTTCCTGGGTTTAATTTTCATTACTGATATAAAAATAACACACACTATTTTTGCATTTTTGCCTATTTTGTGTCCATTCCACACTTGGTTTAAATGTTCTAACTTAATTGAAATACCCATTCATTTCATTAAAACATAGATCTAATCTAATCGACTTAATTTCTCGATATACTGCTGAGACACATAATTTATTTTGAGGCAAAAAAAAAATGTAGCTTATTCAATGCAATCACAATAAATAATCAAACAAGCAAAAATAATATTAAAAATGAGCCTGATTTAAATGACCAATTAAATTCGTGCACGCAAGCGAGGCGTACAAAATTAAAGTGTGTCAAACACATCCTCACAAAAAGTCTCTTTAACAAGCAAATTTATTAAAACTCAACAAGTTTTAAGAATTAAACAAAACATCATAAAAAAGGTGGATTATTAATCAGAAATTTCATAATCCTTTAATTATTTTGCAAAATGGCCATTTCATTAATTTATACAGCAAGGGTGGGCGGACCAAGGTAGTATGTGCCCCGACGTTTTTATTTGATTATGTTCATTTCCTGGGTTTTGTTGTCCTCCTTTTTTTATTTAGGATTGATTAATTTTTGTTAGTTATAGTTTTTTTTCTTAAAGGTGGTTTTAATTTTTTTATGTATGAACAATTGTTTTTATTTTTCATAGTGTTCTTTTCAAATACAATATTTTTTTTATTTGCTAAAAAAATAAGTCAATTAAAAACAGTTTTAAAAAAGTCATAAAAACGTACAAAGAACGAAAATTAATAATTAATCAAACAACTGCGAAAAAAAGACTTTTGCGTTATGATGTTTTTGTTGCTGTTCTTTTTCTTCTCAACTTCTCCATACAGGAATAAAATGGAAGGACTAAAAGTGCGCATGAAACAGGTTTCTGTGCCAATCATCGATCTGTTAATAAATGATTCAGAGAGATTATTTATAGTAGAGAGTGCGTTCCTCATAATCGATTCTTGGGCGCTATTTATATCCGCAACCCTCCCAGCATCGGAGGCGGTGAAGTTTTCACATTAGTTTTTAATAAGTTCAAATTCACGCATTTTCGCGTATGAAAGAAAATGTTTGTAAACCGAAAGATGTCGTCTATCACACGTCCACTCTCTCCCTTTTGTTCACCCTTTCATAATAATGGGCAAACATCCTCCTCTCACAATGGGCTCAACCCCTCAAAAGTGCCACACAACCTGTCCACACCCCCACAAACTCTAATGGGACCTTCCCCGGGCGAGGCCTTTGATAAAGTTAAATGGAGCACTAACTTGATAGCTATTTTCCTCTCTTTCGTTCGAAAACGTTATCGGCTTCATTTACACGAAAGTAGGCCCCACAGGAAAATTATATTTTTAAACGAATTAAACCCAAACTTTTGTATTTGATCTATACGGGAAATTGTGTGTTATTTTATTACGTCGCACGCCCACAAGAAAAGTGACACAACCCAACAATAGAAAATTTTACAGGAGTGACAAATGGAAGTTTACTTTTTTTTAAGTACACGTTATTACGGTTGTTGGCAATAAAAACTGTCGCTATCCATTAATATTGTCTTTCGTCTGTCCAAAACGTCAGGGAAATCCTAAAACTTACAAATCTAAAGAAAATATAATGTACTACCCTTAAAAACCTACCCCATTTTGAGTTGTGAGAATTTTCTTGCATATGCTGGCTAATTTATGTTAGTTTGCTCTAACGAAAATGGTGGTCAATAACTGGGTATTATTTTTTTGTAATAGTAACCGACAACATACAAAACCAAACGCGCATAAATCCCCATGTAGTAAATTTTACTCAGATTATTTTTTACTCCTGGTATCGGGGTTAATTAATTATTGAACTAAAGGTTTTAATAATTATTAAAAATAATGTCATTAAAACACTAAAAATAAATTAGGTTAACTTACGAGTAATCGAGGATTTTTAAAATTCACATTTTTGTCGATTTAGCAGGAAAGTTATAAATTAGTAAATGACATTAGAGCTACTTACAGTTTGAATATTCATCTTATCGTAAAAATTATGGTTAAAACATCCAAAAGATTTTGCAAGAAAACCTATTTAATTGAAAAACACTATAGCCCTATTATCATATAATACAGTTGATAGCAAATCCCAGAAATTATAAACTTATGCTCGTATATGATTGATGTAACAATTCTATATAAAATATCAGGTACAAGGCCAATTCGAAAAAAGAAAGACATTCGGTTCCTTTATCTGGATTTTAAAAAATATAGTCCTTCATCAGGACTTGGATATTACTTATAGTAATTTACATGGTTAACAAAATTTGTTGTGTTTCAACTTTTGTAAGTACATGTTTATATTTAATATAAACATGTACTTACAAAAGTTGAAATTAAGACTTTAAAATTTTATGTGGTTGGATTAGTAGGTTGGTCGTGTTACCATCTCTTCACTCTACTAACCGTTGTTTAGTACGTACTACGTAAAATTCATTTGCAACTACCATCCTGTTATCCTATCTCTCTTTTTATTGACTTTTGCATCTGTACAACAATTACAACCGTGAAATTGTTTTAAGAATAAAATTGACATGAATAACATGGGAGGAAAGATCACCCCGTAGTGAGCCTTCATTAGAAAAAATAAATATGACTACTTTTCAATTTAAACAATACCATGGGCGTCTTAGTCAAGAGGGAGGATGGAAGTGGAATTAAGTCGACGGACCAAGGTATTCGGATGGGTAGAAAGGGATGATGGAATTTTTTGTAATTGCTAACTTGTGAAACGAAGGGGATATTAAGGTATCGGTGTAGGGTGACGTTTGATACATAATAAGGAGGATTAACAATTTTTCTTAGGCTTTCGATTGGATACGTGAAATTGGAAGGCTTGTTTGGCCCCAGATTTCGAAACCATACTTACACATAGGTTTGAAATCCATGGTATATATATATATATATTCAATTTTTGTAACTCAGTGGAAGCTTTGTAAACTACAGAGCATAGCAAGTGGTTTTGAAGGTGTCTATCTAAGGGGACATGATCAATGTGGAGAGAATTGTTTCTGGAAAGATGTGAATCGTGTAAAGGAGAGGTTCATGTATGATCCCTTGCGGGACGCCAGCTTGGATAGTATAGATTGAAGAAATCGCTGTACATTGGCTAACTCTGAAGTAACGACCAGACAGGTACGACATTCGAATAATTGTAGGAACTCGTGGATGCACTTCAGCTTCCACAGGTGGCCCGAGTGGCAAACCCTGTCGAAGGCTAATGACGCCCACAGAGTGAAGACATTGACGGATTGTACAGCAAACCATCACCTTCTTTTACGCTATATATATCAACAGTCACATTGATAATATACAATATATAAATATATTAGAAAACTTATTTCTTATAAAAGTCAGTGCAGTACCTCAAAACTAGTTTAACTTCTTGAAATGGGGCCAAGGAATGACAACCAAGGAACCACTTTTGAGTAAATATTTTTCACAAACTGTTTGCAGATTTTCTAAGAAAAGTTATAGTTTATTACTTTATTAAAATGATAAATATATTTTAATAATAAACTAACCACAGTACTAATGATATCAACTTGTCAATTTCATAATTGAAAAAATAATAATACACTTTAGGATTTTTAGTTGGTTATAGGTTGTTTGTTTATTCTCAATGATCTTAATTTAAGAAGAGCTTACGAGAAAAACGATGTTCAGTTTACTTGATCGATTCTTCAAATATAAACCTTCAACAGTTGCGTTCACCCCGAACAATAATTTACTTAAAAAATTAAGTACATTTTTTAACTTTATCTTATTTTTCCTTTCTACTAGAGTAGTTTGTACTAGAGTTGCATAGATGAGTAAATTTTTATTTCAGCACTGACTGCGTGCTTATGCCCACATGTAAAAATATAATAACTTGATTATGAGTGGTATTTTGTTAGGTACGATTATATTTTGTAGTTTTGATCTATATTAGATGGTGAAAATAATTGTTTAGATATATTCAAAGAATTTGTTTGTGCTGGGAGTGCTGTCACTGTAGCTAGATCTTATTTATTGGAATAGTTAGTAGATTAATGAAATATGGTTCATTGTTAAAATAAATGCTCTTACCTTATTAACCCAAAAACTCAATTCACGGTGGCGCTTTCCAAACTTCTATCTAATCATCAACAAAATGATTTCAGCGTTCGGTGGAGACGTATTTTCGGAATGGTCGTTGCGAGTCGGCTGATCGAAACACCAGGTCCAGCTGGAGTCGACTGCTATTGAAATACCTGTGAACAGTGATTAGAATTAGTTTCTTTCCTCAAGCATTCCCACACCCACTTGAATGATTATTCAGTTCTTTTCAGTGGGTGTCGGGAGGAGCGGGATAATAGCTGGCTGGGGTAAACCAACACCGGTTATCACCATATCTCGCCCGCCCACAAAATTCATTTTTCCTCCTATAATTTTACACTTCCCAGCTTTGATCGATTCTTAAAACAAACAACTGAGGGATCGGTATGAGAAACATCTCAATTGGCCAAGAATGCATACGTTTTTAACCAACCTACCTGATTTACGAAATTTCTTCGTCAATTACATTCACCTACTTTTTATACCAAATTGATATAATTATGTTCCTACCAGTTCATTTGCACACAGATAAAGTTTATGTAAATAACGCAAGCAAGTGTTTAACTCTAAAATACTGATATACATTTATTGAAATTTATTCCAGAGCTTCGAGAAAATTATAACTAACATATTTCTGCAATTTGGTCTTTTTACACCAGCATATGGGCTCAACGCTCTGCAGGTTTCAAGACTTTGACTCAATTATCATGTACCTGAATTACATGTTCGTTCAAATTTATTTGTGCTAAATTGCTGGTATTTTCATCAAATCAATTTGAGTTATTTTCCAATTGCTTATGCAAAAAATAAGTAAATAAAAAAACAAAATAATAAATATACTTTAAAAATATACGCAAAGGACAAGTTAGTTAATCGCAAGCCTCTATTATGTGTGGGTTTTTTTCATTCTCGCATTTATTGTTTCTAATTTATTTTTTGGACACTGTAGCCAAGTTAAATTAAAGTCGTTTAGGCTTTGGGATTAAAAGTTGGCTATCGTTTCACTTACCTGTTATAAACTTCTCTTAACCTCGAAGCGACCTACCATTCACCCTAATAAATTTCATTTAAACACCACAACTCATTTTCACTGCGCCAGATATCTTGACATATTTCAAGTAATTGAGGAAGGATGCCTACTGTTTTACTGTAAGAAAGTACATTTACACAACAGGCTTTATTCACACTGGCACAGCGATCTCGATGTCACTCAGGTTAATCGGGTAGGAGGTCTTTCCATTCAGTCTAATAAATAACATTCAGAAGTCGGGCTTCAATTATCTGTCATATTCCAAAGTACGCGATATTCCTCAGTGTCTTTGCTTCCATTCCAATAAGTTACTAATTGATTATTTGTAGGTCGTGAGATGCGGTCTGCAGTTTTTTTACGTAGGTTTTAGAAAAACATTTTCTTTATCATTGAGATCATCGGCAGAGCCTTGTGTTGTCTGCATTTCATCAAAAAAGTTCTCTGATTGATAGCCTACGCGAGTTTCTTCTCTTTGTTGGCGATGTCCTTCAGAAGATTCTTTGCTTGGTGCCCATATGTAGTTGAAATCTATTCGTAGAATCCCATGTTCTTTGATCTTCTCGTGTCTAGTGTTTAGTGACCATCACTTGATGATTATTTGGAGGTCGTGAGATGCGGGCTGGTGTCCTCATGAGCTCCAAATAATCATCAAGTGATGGTCGCTAAACACCACAAATTTTCGATGTTAGACGATGATACAAATAAGAACAGTTTTTCATTTACCCTTTGCACTCCTGGGCAACTGAGGGCTCTGATCTTCATTCTTGCTACTAAATACATTCATTCTAACCAATAAAAAAAATTCCCTATACAACGGTACCAGCTTGGTCAAGTCACATTAAGATGAGCACGTGTGATAACGAGGGGTGACCTAACCTGGTAAGTAAATTTTCCCTTCTTGGCCAGACAATGATGATTTTTGAATCTATTTTTAATTTAAATAATTCTGATGTTTTTCTCTAATTTACCTATCATTTTTATTGCATTGGTGATTCTGTTTATCTTGTCTGTTCGCCGTGCAGCATAGATATGGTCGTGACTTATGGCCAATCGTTAGGGTTTAAACTTGAAATTTCATTATTGTCTTTGTGATTTTTTTTTTACTTCATTTATTTATATCTACAACTGTACATGCATGATATACAGCCAGCAGATTGGATTTCAGACTGTGTGTTTGGCATTATGGGCGTTATAGAGAAAGAAAGCCCATTGACAACCGCTCTGGATTAATGAAATGATATTAATCATTTAAGAGGTCTCTTATCCATACTCTTTTCAGACGTTTACGTGGTAATTGTGGGGAATGGAGTGATTGTATTTGTGTGTTGGTGTGATTTTGTAATTTACTATGAAAACGTCTGTAAAATGTTTTGATGGATGAAAAAACTGTTGGGATTTGAAGATCTCTGTGAAGTGTATTATTGTTTACATAAAATGGGGCAGAAACAATTAGTCTTAAAATTTTGGATTGAAAACTTTGAATATTGGAATACTTGGCCGATCCATATACTTGGCACCCATACATCCAAATTGGTTTGAGTAGGTATATGTATGTCGAACGTTTTGATTTTAATGGTAATTTTGATTGTCTGTTGAGTAGGTAATAAAGAATTTTAAATCGTTTGTTCAGTGTCTGTTTTTTTAATCTTTGTGAATGAATTAAATTTTATAAGTCTGAGATAAAATGCGATTTTACACATTCATTTATTGGTAAGTAATATCGTAATTTTTTCCGTATTATTTGTCGTAGTTGTTTTATTATTGTTTTCATGCTTGCACTATTGTTTCGTACTTTCCCGTGAGTTGTAGTTGATATTCATATAGACAATTTAAATTTAACTATCTTTTGTTATATTTTCAAGAAAAATCCAATTTTTTAAGTATTTTGGAACAAATTCTTATTTTTATTTATGCAATATGATGATTATATGATTTAAATATATATATATATATATATATATATATAAAAATGTGTATATATATAAATATGTATATATATATATATTTATTTATTATGTAAGATAGACTGAAAGTGCGTTTGTAATGATATTGATTGTTTCTTGTGATTTACCTTTAGTTTTACAAATTTATTACAATTTACGGTAAAATTTATTTCTCTTAATTTTTATTATTATTCTTCCTCGTTCGTGTGATTTTTAAATAATTTTTAGTAATTATATTGAAAAACAGGTTTTGAACTTTGCCATTTGCTTTTTGTTGCAAAAGATCTATTTTTTTGTACCCATCTTTTAATTTTGTCCATATTGTTTTTTTGTAGGGAGTTTCTTTTGTTTTCCTTGTTTCAAGAAATCGGAAAAATCGATAGTAGAATCGATAATAAAACAATCACTTAAAATAGAAATTGTAAAATATCTATTAGGTTTGAAAGCATATAATTATTTTCAAATTTAATTATCAGAATGGGAAGTATTGGTTAGTAATTCCTTAGTGCAGGATTTTTTCTTCAAAACCCCAAAAGCTTTTCTCCAAAATTCTTAAATTTGATTAGATTTCATTATTTAATAATTTTATTGTCTATTTGTACATTCTTATTTAAGTTTTACCACTTACACTTAGTTACGTTATATGGGCGAACTCTTCCTAATAGTGCAACAAGTTCCGTCCAAGATTTTTACGTATTTGTTTTACATTCGAAAAAGCTCTAAGAACAGAAAAACAATTTAGTTTAAGGCGTAACAATATTCAAATGGATAGTGAACGACCGTTTGAAGTTTTAAGCCAGCCAAGTGCCTCTTTACGGCAAAGATCCTTTGAATATTCAAAGGCCTCTGGGGAATTAAACTCACCCAGAACTCAGGCCATTCTTACATTGGTTCATACAGTTCCAATATATCTAAAAAATATATATCGTATCATTTAGAACGGTGTAATTATTATTATACATGTAAACTCGCCCAATTGATATTAAAATTAATAAAGTTATTTATTGAATTTCACGTAGATTGTTTTTCGTTTAATAACATTAATAGTTTTTGGAATAGTATTTATTCAAGGAAATCAAAAATATTGTGGGCAATATTTTTTCTTATTGTTTTCGAAAACTGTTTATTTTTGCCCTCTTATTTAATTTGTCCGATGTTTTTGTTTCATTTTCCTTTTCCTCTTCCTCTTGATCAAGGGACCGTGCTCTCTTTTGAGGTACCTCGTCCGATTTCATTCAGCCTTCAATATTTCTATGGAGAAGCCTATTTTTGGAAAAATGGCAAAAAGGAGGGAAAGTTAAAAAGGTGGGCGTGAGATGGGAAGTTTGTGTCCGAGAGGATCGAAGGGTAGAGCAGCGGCATTTCCAGCCGAAGATCGTGGGTTCGAATCCCGCTCGTGCCATTGAGTTTTTATCTCAACTAAAAACCTTAATTAATTGTAATATAAAAATTAGTCAAGCAGACCACGGAATTAGTAAATTTACATATTATGTTTATATTAATAGTATGCCATAAAAAACTGCTTTGAGAGTAAATAGATATTTTTGAATGCAAACAAATCATTACAATATAAAACTAAATCAAGCAGAAAAACGTAGCATAATAATTTTCATTTCACATATGAGTTCGTCTGTTATGCCTGTCCGCGTAGCACGTGTGCGTTGCTGGTTTTGCATTGTTCGTCACGAGTTTTCGGACTTCTTAGCTCCTGTGTGACCGGGAAACAATAAATAACTCGGAACGGAGGAAACAATCAAATCTTTCTGTAACGATTTGGGAAGTTGGGACTTTCTCATTACACGTATAATTGGTGATAAATTGCCCTGACAAATTGGCCGTTTTGTAAACCGTTCTTCTCAATAGTTTAAGAAAGACCATTTGAAGCGATTCCGATAAGAAAATATGTGATTTATCTAAATCTAACTTTGTTACTAATTTTCAAATCGATAAGTATTTGTCTAACATTTTATTTCAAGAATTAATAATCACTTTTCTCTCTTTGCTGTACAGTTCAATCGACATTAAGCAATCATGCATGATAGGAGAGACTTTATGATCATAACCACGTAAAAACTGCAATTAGCAGCTAGTATAAGTGTAGATATTGAAATTCGTAATTTGTGACCAAGCGAGTAGCAAGAATCGTATAATATTGCACTAATTGTAAGATAATTTAGACTAATTGTTAGTTTTTAAATCAAAGGGATGGTTAATTTTTTATTTATAATTAAATGCTGCCATTTATGACGACATATTCTAGAAAAGGAATGAGAACTTGAGTTGAGGAAGTTGAACTTGTCAAATTTCGCATATACTTTGTATAACTAAATTAATTACCATCTATACAAACTGTAGGGATAGGAATAGGGATAAGGGAGGCTGCCGCAGGGCCTACTGCACTTCGCCCTAAATAGATCCATTGTTCTCCTCCGTTAATTAATACTCACTGGCCAGCTTCAGGCTATTAACCAGCCTCCACAGCTATGACAGCGGTTCCTTGGTGTAGGATTTTGATTGCGTTTTTTCTTGTTCTAGTTGCAAAAACCTGCACGTACATAGACATTCACAGAAACATAAAAAGTGTTCTGCGATTTCTTCCTCATCCTGGCAGCATCTGCACAGTGTTTCTTCTGTCTGTACTCCTATCCGGTGGATGTACTTTCTTAAGTGGTAGTGCCCCAACCAGAATCCTGGTTAGGTTGCGGTTGCCTTGCAATGGTTCTTTCGTAAGTTTCCATTTTATAATGTGTCCCCCTTTAGTGGCCGGCTGCTAGGCCACAGTAGGGTTCTGGTCCCGTTGAGACCACGTTGGTTCCCTTTTTGACCAACATGTCAACCCTTATGTTGCCTCTATGCCCCGAACGTCCTGGGATCCATGCCAGGGTCAGGCCATTAGCGTCGCTGATTTCTGTCATGGCCTCGATGCATATGCAAACACTCTTTACCTTCGCCTTGCATGAGGCTAAGGCACTGAGAGCTGCCTGTTTGTAATGAGATACAATATTATTTATAATTTATGTATGGGAAGATACCACTGTTGCTCTCCCAGCCTTCTGAACAGTTAGTTACGTGTACTATTCACAGAGCCATCTCCACTTCAGACGCTTTACTGGGTAGCAACGTTGGGCAATATTAGACATGCATCGGACCTAATGGATTGAGATGCGAGGATATTTTCCATGGCTTGAAATAATTTGTTGGGGATTACATTTGTAAGAAATAGTACTAGAAGGTCATTGTGAAGGGTATTGGTGGAAAAAGCTGGTATAAATCAAAAGCTAATATCATTATCGAATGAATAGAAAAGTGAAAAACGTAATATAATGTTTCCCTTCTTTCCAATAAAATATATAAATCAATTTATGAAAATACAAAATAGTTGATAAAAGTAAGGTGACCGCCTGACCAGACTCAATAAAAGTTGATACTAACGAGGCGAACGGAGGTCACTTCTATAATTAAATTATTTGGTTATGGAATCAATCGAGAACTGTTTAATCCATGTCAAGGAGATTTGACTTTCGATTGGAAGGATTGATGAACTGATATTTAATGGCTAGGTGGGACCCCACAATGTAGGTGGTTGCAGCAATATCTTATTAGGTAATTGAGCTTTGATAATCAGTAGTCCTGTAATAGGGGTTTGCTGTTTAGGGGTAAAAATATAGAAGCTCCTTGATGTTGATCACAATTGAATTGGACATTTATATCATCTAAACCACTTCATGGTATAAACCTCAAATCTCTACCGAACCCATAATATTCTTCTGACGAAATCCCTTTTTGGAAGTCGTTAATTATGGCTAACTTAACTCTATCCTGGATTGGCACCTTATGATAAAATAACACTTTATCTCGGCTCGTTTGAATGTGAGCGAAATATATTTGTAAAATTGAAAAGTTTACTGTAAAAGTGTCCACATATGTCTACATGACCTCGAATTATGTCCGAATAAAAATTACTTCACGTTATCCCCTTGAATTTATCTTGTGTTTCGAGAGCAAATCTGGTATAATAATATAATAAATGTATATTATTATTTTTTTAAATGGATTGGCGGGAAGTAGAACATATCGAATTTAAAATAAATTCTTAAAGTGTATTATTGGAAGGATTGGATGTGATGGATGGTAGATGGCTTGCCAGAACTGCACTTTAACGTTGAATTAGGTTAGTTTGATGATGTTGGACAAGTCTTCGCTGTAGTTTAAGTCTTCATTTAAAGAGTTGTCTCTTATGGCTTGTGTGTGATTCCACGTTGTATGTAGGTTTGCTTCCGCGCTGAAGTCCTTAATATTTGCTTTGATTGGAACTCAGAATCTCTTTGTGGTCGATATACGGTGGTGGGCAATACTGTGTTTTCAACATGAACGTTCACTAAGTACTTGTTCTCCATTCAGCCTTTTCCTCCACTTTTTTGCACTAGTCTTCGATGAGGTTCATGGATTTTGCAGGATGAGAAGACAATTGCGGCCTACCTAAACAGGTGGTGATGATAGTGTTGGGATGTATAGAAACTCAACAGCATAAATGATAAACAGGATTGGACCAAGAATACTCCCTTGGGGAACGACACGCCGGATTGTTTTAGAAACTGACTATTCACTACCGCAACAAACTGAGAAGAAGCGGTCAGTTAACTGTTATAAAATTATTATCCAAAACCAATTTTATATTAGATTATATTATTTTATAATAGATTATAAAAATCATAAAGTGTATAAAGATTAGTGACCGTTAATCGATAATTATTCAGATATCATGATGGTTTCACGATCACACGGGCTGGTGTGATGCAGGCTTCAGAAAAACATTTTCTAAAGGCACTATAAAGAGAATGTTTTTCTGAAACGTACAGCACACAAGACCGCATCTCAGGATATCTGAATAATTATAAATAAGTTTAAAAAATAAAATATAATTTTTTAGTTTACTATTGACGAATTTATAAATAGGGGATAGGAATAGGGAAAAAAATACGCGGTCACAAGTCCTTCTGCACCTATATAGATCTATTGTGCTCCCCTATTTATCTCACTGGCCAGCTTTAGGCCAATCAGCCTCCACATCTTTGCCAGGGGCTCCTTAGTGTAGGATCTTGTTTGCGGTTTTTCCTGTCCTAGTATGATCCCACTTATTGATCGACTGATTTATTGCAAAAGAAATTCTTTAATTGTTGCCACGGTATCGTAACGATTGGGTTTTTGATGTGTTAGTTTCAGGCGTAATTGAAGTAACATATTTATTGTTAAATTACTATCAACGCAAATGAAATTTATGCGTTTTAATAATAAAGGTCTGCTAGTTGTTACTCCATTCATATTAAATTACGTCCTGCCTGCAGTTTGCGACTGCCAACAGCACCAGAATCGCTTTACGGCTTGTGATAAGTAATGAAATAGTGCAATTTAATTGTTGTTACAAAGAAAGATTTTGCTATTGAGCACAAAAATTAGCACACGTTTTAATAATTATTGTTTAATAGTGGTTAAAATCAACTAAACTAAAACGGGTTGTCCTAATTTTGCGCGATTAATTAGTGTTATAACTTAAATTTCATATTTTAATTATTTAAGTAGTACAATTTACTCTAGCCGTAAAGAAACAAATAAAACTTAAAAAAAAATTAAAAATTAAAAACGTTACTCCTTGGTTTTGCATGAAAAATTGAACAAGTGTAGAAATGCATATTTTCTCAGCCTGTCATTCGCCCGCCTCCTCTAGGTCACATTTTAAAAAAAATTTTAAGCTGAACAAAAA
Organism: Cimex hemipterus; assembly: GCA_039619505.1. Taxonomy (NCBI): domain Eukaryota; kingdom Metazoa; phylum Arthropoda; class Insecta; order Hemiptera; family Cimicidae; genus Cimex; species Cimex hemipterus. The sequence continues at coordinate 24,167,005 of CM077102.1, forward strand.
GGTTTATTAGAATATTTTCTTAGCTTCAGTCAACGTTAATTTTTCCGCATTTAAGAAAGCTTCAAATTGAGCTGCACAACCAGGAAATCGTCCACGAGCTACGCGCTGCTCTACAGCCGTAAGAAATTGTAATAAACTTTCATTTGATCACCTTACACTTTGCCCAATTTCTCAATGTTTTGAAGTTATTTGCGATATTTGTGGAAAAACGTGGTTTTCTACCTGAAGATGTATACTTTTTGACAGCCATGTTTCCCCCATTTTATGTTCTGCTCTCTCAAATTTTTGTACCGAGGGCATTTTTTTAAAAGGAACAAAGAATCGATAATTCTTACCTGAACCTTTTGGGATGCGGAATGCTTCTGCTATCGATAGCCACTTGTTTACCAGATCACGGAAATTCACATTGTTCTTCCCATTTCATAGGTGTTGTCGCAGTTTGGCTTCGAACAACGTATTTACAAAATAGGTTTGGTAAAATCGGGAGAGTGAGGGATCGGTTTTTTACATGAGCAGGTAAAACCCACGTTTTCTTCCAAAAATCGGGAATAACTGGAAAACGGTTGATAAATTGGACCATGTGGAAGGTGACCGATTAAAATTTCCTATTGATTCCTCCAGGGCGCCGCCCCAGGAGGGTTTCCTGGCTTCACTGCTCAGTTTGCAAAAATTAACACGTTCACGAATTTCTGAATTTACTGACGATTGACCGAAGCTTGGAAAACATTTAAAAAAGCCATCTTGTTCGGCGTAAAACTTTCTAAATATGAGACTTAGTGCGCATAAAAGGCTGAGAAAATAAGGATTTTCAAAGCGGGCCATTTTTTGTGCAAAAACGAGGTGGTAGGCATAATGTTAGTTCGGTTACCATTTTAAATTGAAATATTATTTATTGTTTACTCGATAGCGTAAACGTTTCTCACATATTTTTAATAGCTTAAATTTGATAAGTTTGTTTAACGGAAAAAAGATTTAATTTTTTTACACTGGGTTTTCTATTCAGACAGTGGTAAATCCGTCCAGCAAGCATTAATAAAGCAAAAAGCTTGATATCAACTGGCTGGTCATTTATTATATGGCCAATTATGTGAGAATCATTTTTCATTCATCAATCAAGTAATTTACGTTAGATAAAAAGGGGTGAATCGAGTGTTCCGAGCCGAACGGGGGAACATTTTGTGCCACGATGTCTTATTAATCATAGCGGGCTGGTCATGTGCAGCATGACGTAAAACTGGTATCTCATTAGAGTGCCGGCCACGAACCGATTGGTGCCGTTTCTCATTAGGACAATCTGATTTTCTAATAAAAGGTGTGTCACGATTTGAACCGTACGCGATTTGAACCGTACGCATCCGGAGGCCGTTGACTTTTTCGGTCACCGCGCTGCCCTCCCTCGGCCTCGCTCGTTCTGCCAGTTAATGGATGAAAGTTGATATTTCCCAGATTTTTTTTACACTCAATTCCGTCTCGAATTGCGAGCTCAAAAAGTAGCCAACCTAAAAAACGCAGATCGCAATATGGCACATCGTGCTTATTTGATTTATCAGTTGTGAGGTTCAGGATTCTAAAGTGCTCCACTTATTCACTTCGTCAGTTGTCTATCTGTTGCGTCAATATAAAGCGAAAACTTATTGGTTTTCACTTTCATATGAAACAAATTGAAAAATAACGAAAACGAAAATTCCCTTCCAGGAAGTTCTGAAGAATCGGAAATTGAAACTGTATTTTCCAAATTGTCTGAAATTTCGGTGAAAGGTGCAACTGAAGCTACAATTAAACATATTTATGAATTGGTTATTTGAACCCTTGGTCCCGCATGAAAAAATCTATCTGATGTCATGTCGTACTCAAATAATGGAGTACAATTTGGGTCCCTTTATTGACAAAGCAGAAAAAATTACTTTATTCCCATCTTAAACTCCCTAACGAACACTGCGACTTGAAAGCGGAAGAGTGCACTTAGAAGTACGTAATCTTACATTATGGATTAAATTAGTTGAAGAGAAAACATGCATGAATTATAAAACTGTAGTTCCAGTAAAAAAAATCTTTTAATGATTCCGAATCGTTTTGAGTGCTCTTGAAGCCTTTATATAAGAATTTTATATAGAAAACAAATAAATAAAAAATGTTTTGTTTCATTAGTAATATTCTAATATATTTAGGAATAAGAATTATAGAGTAGAGTATAAGATTCTAAAAACCTGTCATGTTTCCAGTAGATCAGCATAGCCCATGCTGTCTCCATGTTCACAGGATCAAGCCGACGAGTGGTAATGGCGTCAGACTTGAATTTACCACATTAGCAGTTTTAGGTTCAAACCTCGGCACAGCCCATAACATTCTAATTGAAAATAATATAAAAAATTATTATCAAGTTATCTCTATCCTTAACCCTCACTGGTACGATAATAAGTACATTACTTCTTTTATCACGATTCTTATTATTTTTGAGAAATAATCAAACATTTTGTAAAACAAAAATTTGTTATTTTCTTTATATATATAAAATTTGTTATTATATATATAT